>CM035845.1:323220435-323570435 GCA_020510985.1 Pholidichthys leucotaenia
AATGTGCAATAGATAATATGAATAATGTGATGCAATGAAGTAAAAACTGTGAAAGTGTTAATGCTGCTTTAAAGAGGTTGATTAACTGGGAACGATAATATGTAACTAATTTAGTAACCAAGTTGTATGATTTTGTTAAAGAACAGTATTTAAAAGGTCTTTAGTGGGTTGGAGGAATCCACACTATGTCAGCCATTTAGGAAATACAGTACTACAATAGAATATTGCAATTTAGTAAAACTAAAACTGCATCTCAATAAATTTCAACAAGAACTTTACCACAAGGGCACAACTGTGAAGTCCTCATGTGGGACGAGAGTATATGCAGCTCCATCGAGCAGAGGGAAGAAACCTCACCAAATTAAGCAGCCAAGGAATTCTAAAACAATATCATCCAAAAATCATGCTAGGTTACAGTAGGGCTGGCGGATTCATTCATTCATTCATCTTCTTCCGCTTAATCCTTTTCGGGTCGCGGGGGGGCTGGAGCCTATCCCAGCATCTTTTGGGCGAGAGGCAGGGTCCACCCTGGACAGATCGCCAGTCCATCGCAGGGCCAACACAGACAGACAGACAACCATTCACTCTCACAGTCATACCTAAGGACAATTTAGAATCCCCAGTATGATGCCAATTAACCTAACTTGCATGTTTTTGGCATGTGGGAGGAAACCAGAGAAATCCCGGAGTAAACCCACGCAGACACGGGGAGAACATGCAAACGCCACACAGATCACTGTTGGTTGGGGACTGGGATCGAACCCAGGATCCCCTGGCCAAGGGTGAGTTGCTGTGCTGCTGCAGTGCTAACCACTCCGCCACTGCACCACCACAGGCTGGCTGATATATCTAAAAAAAAAAAAAAATGCATTGTGACATAATGTCACAATACATATCATGATAAGATAAGCCTTTATTAGTCCCACAGTGGGGAAATTCCAGGATTGCAGCAGCACAGGGATAGCAGCACTCAGAGCAATAGTTAAGAAGATAAGAATTGGTTAGCCAAAACAGTATGTACACAGTTATATAAACAGTGCAGGAACAGTACAGCTAAATGGTATCAACAGCATTAAAGTTTATTAAATTACCGGTAGAATATAAATATAGACCCAGACAGTATATTTCACATTTATGAACAGTGTTGTTGCCACCCTCAATAATAATTGCAATTGTCTTAGTTGTGTATTGGAGGGGACAAGCTCTATTGTACAAAGTTGTGACATTTACTACGTTTAATACAACCTCTACAAGCAGCACTGGTTAGGTTATAAAGTCTGACAGCCATAGGTAGGGAAGGACCTGCGGAACCTCTCCCTCAAGCCCTCAGGATGGCACAGCCTACCGCTAAATGAGCTCCTCAGTGCATTCAGCATGTCCTGCATGGGGTGGGACTTGGACTCCAGCAGAGATGACAGCTTAGCCACCGTCCTCTCTCCTATCTCCTCCACTGGGTTGAGGCGTCACCCCTGAACAGAGCTAGCTTTTTTGATCAGCCTGCTCAGTCTCTTCCTGTTGGCTGCCGTGATGCCGCTGCCCCAGCAGATCACTCCAAATGTGATGGCTGATGCCACCACCGAATCATAGAAGGTTTTCAGAAGTGCCCCCCGCACCCCAAAAGACCTGAGTCTCCTCAGGAAGAACAGCCTGCACTGCCCCTTCTTGTAGAACATGTTGGTGTCATGTGACCAGTCCAGTTTATTGTTCAAGTGAACACCCAGGTACTTGTAAGATGTCACCATCTCAATGTCTGTTCCCTGGATATTTACCGGTATTGTGGGGGTTGTCCACCCCTGCTGCAGTCCACCACCAGTTCCTTAGTTTTCCTCACATTGCTCTGGAGGCAATTCCACAGGCACCAGTCCACAAAGTCCTGGATAAGGCCTCTGTACTTCGCATCATCCCCATCGGAGATGAGGCATACGATCGCAAAGTCATCAGACAACTTCTGTAGATGGCAGTGTGGTGTGTTGTGTGAAAAGTCAGCAGTGTAGAGGGTGAACAGGAAGGGAGCTAGAACTGTTCCCTGGGGGGCCCCGTACTGCAGATGATGGTGTCAGACACACAGTCCTGGGTCCTCACAAACTGTGGTCGGTCAGTGAGGTAGTCCAAGATCCACGATGACAGGTGCTAGTTCACCCCTGCACACAGCAGCTTGTCCCTCAGGATCACTAGTTAGATGGTGCTGAAAGTAGAAATCAAAAATTTGGTGGATTTTCCTTAAAATCTGGTGTAACTTACATTGTCATTCAAAAAAAAGAAAAAAACATATTTTGTGCGCATGCATACACATATGCACATGCCCACACATGACAGAGTTTAATTTTTCTTATGAGATAGCTCCACAGTCAATTCAGATTAAATCCCACATCACAGACAGTTCTTCACAATAATATATAACTGATGAAAATGCATGCATTTTTCCCCCTTGCTTAACATTATCAAGTAATCAAGTTTATCCACAGAGATAGAAATATTTAAGTTTTGCATTAAATTCAAAGAAAGAAATAAAAAGATATTTTTCTGGATTTATGAGATTTTTTTTTTTTTAAATCTGTTTGTTCTTCATAGTTAATTGCTGCTGCTGAAATGTTTATGTTCACTTGGCTCACGTTTTATGTGCATGTAGAGACGGGCTTGCCTTCATTCTAATGGCCAGGTGTTTTCTGACTGCTCTGCTTTGCTCTTGTGTTCAAATCTAATAAAGGATGTTGTCCCCTGTACCCTGCTTGTGTGTGTGCGTGCACAAATATCTAAAATAAATGGTACGATGTTGGAATGATATGAATAAATGACCGCTGACAGTTCTAACAATGACTATTATTTGAGCACTTTTGTGTCACATACATTTTTCCTCCAACCATAAGCTATTTGCTTCTTTTTGCTATCTGGTGCAGAAAAACTGGTGATTTTCCTTTCCCTCGTCATCTCTCTCATTCCCTCACCCACATCAGGATGCACAATGTAATACTGTATTAGTAGGAAATCAACAACAACACTTAATTAAAGCTGCAAGCAGCTGTAAGCAGGCCCTCCCAACCTGCACAACCATGGACCCTGGCGCCCGTCATACCTAGCTGGCTCAGAAAATTTCCTGTCATTGTGACAAGCGCTGCATGAATAATAAAGTAAACCATTTGGCGCTGTACTTCCTGTGAGCAGTAGATGGCGCTATAACTTTTGTCAATCATTTTTGTGTAGGAGCATGTGGGGCGGGACTAAAATCCATTGTAGAAGATTTGGTGAAAATCGGATGAAGTTTGTCCAAGTTACAACTTTCCAGTGTTCCATTGCGAGGAGTCAACCTTCGCCATGTCTCCATGGCAACACTTCCCTGTCAGTTATGTGTTGCCCACCCATATAGGACTACAGATGACAGTCACCTCTACCTATGTTCCAAATTTTATGGACTCCAGGACCTTCCCAAACCTCCCCATAAGATCATGGATTGAATGGCAAGGAGGGCGTGTCCATGGTAGCAAGACTGACGTCAGGCTAAAGCTGATGTGCAGTTATGATATTCCCTATGGTCTGATGAATCTCAAAAAAATTTCACATCATTCTGGCAAGTGGCACATGACTAATAAATAAAACAGTTTTCAGCAAGTCTTCCTTTAACCACTAGGTGGTGCTATATCTTTTGTCAGGTATTTTTTTGTAGACACGTTTGGGCCGGGACTATTTTCCATCATGGAAACTTTGGTGGACATCGGACAAGTTTTGCTCGAGTTACAGCTGTTTGATGTAAGGGGAGGAGTCAAACTTCGCCATGGTGTCGTGACCACACCTTTTGAGATTGTGACTCATATTTATAACTTTTAATAGCCAACGCCTTTAGATGCCACCATGTGAAAATGAGTGCAATGGGAGAAGGGCCCCAGGAGGAGTTTGTTCAAATGCAAGTGGCGCAGTACTTCCCGTGAGCAGAAGGTGGTGCTATAAGTTTTGTCAGCCATTTTTATGTAGTTGCGTGTGGGTTCGGACTAATATCCATCGTAGAAAATTTGGTAAAAATCAGATGAAGTTTGTCCAAGTTGCAATTTTTTGATGTTCCATGGCGAGGAGTCAACCTTCACCATGGTAACACCTATGTGTTGCTGTTGCTGACCCATATAGCACTACAAATGACAGTCACCTCTACCTATGCTCCAAATTTCATGACTCCAGGACCTTCCCAACCCTCCCCACAAGATCACTGATTGAATGGAGAGGAGGGCGTGTCCATGGTAACAAGTGTGATGTCATGCTAAAGTTGATGTGCAGTTATGATCTTCCCTGTGGTCTGATTAATCTCAAAAAATTTCACGTCATTCTGGCAAGTGGTGTGTGAGTAATAAATAAAACAGTTTTCAGCAATTCTTCCTTTAACCACTAGGTGGCACTGTAGATTTCTATGAATATTGTTGTATAGAACTGTTTGGAATTGAACTGATATCCATAATATTGAATTTGGTTGAAATCCGACAATGCATACCAGAGTTATTGCTGTCAGAATGGTTATAGAATGATCATGGCAAGGCATCAAACTTTGCCACGCCCCTACGGCCAAACCGTCAAGCTTTAAGAAAAGTTTTCAATTACTTTTAATTGCACATGGGTATAGATGATTGTCACCACAAATGAGCTCAATCGGACAAAAACCCTAGAAAGAGTTTGATCAAATGCGTGAGGTGGAAATTTGGTCACCGCCACTTCCTGCCAAAATGGCCGACTTCCTGTTGGATGTAGACCATCACTTCTGTGGAGTTTTTTGCATGTCTTGACATGATAAACATCTCACCCGATTTTCATCTTTCTACGCGAAAGTAAGCGTGTGCCACTCCCCATTGACTTCACATGTTTGGTGGCGCTGTAGAACCATTTTTGTGGGGTCATTAATATCGCCTACAAAATAGTCAATTTTTTGCCAGTCTTGATGTCCCTGCAAAAAAATGGTCAGTTTTCATGCAAAAAAAGTTCTAACAATTAAAGTTGCGAGCAGCTGTAAGCAGGCCCTCGCCCACCGCACAACCGTGGACCCCAGCACCCGTCGTACCTAGCTGGCTCAGAAAATTTCCTGTCATTGTGGTAAGCGCTGCGTGAGTCAAAAACAGTTTGGCGCAGTACTTCCTTTGAGCAGTAGGTAGTGCTCTAACTTTTGTCAATCATTTTTATGTAGGAGCGTGTGGGGTGGGACTCATATACATCGTAGTAAATTTGGTGAAAATCAGACAAAGTTTGTCCATGTTACAACTTTCCGATGTTCCATGGCGAGGAGTCAACCTTCGCCATATCACCATGGCAGCACTTCCCTGTCAGTAATGTGTTGCCCACCCACATAGGACTACATATGACAGTCACCTCAACCTATGTTCCAGATTTCGTGACTCCAGGTTGTTTCCAACCATCCCAACAAGATCATGGATTGAATGGCGAGGAGGGCGTGTCCATGGTAACAGCAGTGATAAAATGCTAAAGCTGATATGCAGTTATGATCAACCATGTTGTTTGATAAGCCTTGGAAAATTTTACGTCATTCTGGCAAGTGGCACGTGACTAATAAATAAAACAGTTTTCAGTAAGTCTTCCTTTAACCACTAGGTGGCGCTATATTTTGTGTCAGGTATTTTTATACAGACGCATTTGGGGTGGGACTATTTTCCATCATGGAAACGTTGGTGAACATCAGACAAGGTTTACTTGAGTTACAGCTGGGTTGATTATGTCATCGGAGGAGACAAACTTCGCCATGGTGTTGTGGCCCCACCTTTTGAGACTGCGACTGACATTTGACAACTCTTTATGGCCAATGCCTATAGATGCGGCCATGTGAAAATTAGTTCAATTGGAGAAGGCCCCCAGGAGGAGTTCATTCAAATGCAAGTGGCACAGTACTTCCCATGAGCGGTAGGTGGTACTGTGAGTTTTGTCTACCATTTTATGTAGGAGCGTGCGGGGTCGGACTAACATCCGTCGTAGAAAATTTGGTGAAAATCGGGTGAAATGTGTCCAAGTGGCAACTTTTTGAGGTTCCATGGCGAGGAGTCAATCTTCGCCATGGCAACACTTCCCTATCAGTTATGTGTTGCTGACCCATATAGCACTACAGATGACAGTCACCTCTAACTATGCTCCAAATTTCATGACTCCAGGACCTTCCCAAACCTCCCCATAAGATCATGGATTGAATGGCAAGGAGGGCGTGTCCATGGTAGCAAGACTGACGTCAGGCTAAAGCTGATGTGCAGTTATGATATTCCCTATGGTCTGATGAATCTCAAAAAAATTTCACATCATTCTGGCAAATGGCACGTGAGTAATAAAGAAAAGAGTTTTCAGCAATTCTTCCTTTAACTATTAGGTGGTGCTGTAGATTTCTATGAATATTGTTGTATATAACTGTTTGGAATTGGACTGATATGCTTAATATTGAATTTGGTTGAAATCCAACAATGAATACCAGAGTTAATGCCGTCAGAATGGTCATAGAATGATCATGACAAAACATCAAACTTTGCCACGCCCCTACGGCCAAACCGTTAAGCTTTAAGAAAAGTTTTCAATAACTTTTAATGGCACATGGGTATAGATGATTGTCACCACAAATGAGCGCAATCGCACAAAAACCCTAGGATGAGTTCAATCAAATATGAGTCAGTTGGAAATCAGGTCACTGATATTTCCTGCCAAAATGGCCGACTTCCTGTTGGGTGTAGACCATCACTTCTATGGAGTTTTTTGCATGTCTTGACATGATAAACATCTCACCTGATTTTCATCTTTCTACGCAAAAGTAAGCATGTGCCACTCCCCATTGACTTCACATGTTTGGTGGCACTGTAGAGCAATTTTTGTGGGGTGATTCATATTTCCTCCAAAATATTCAATTTTTCACCAGTCTTGAGGTCCCTGCAAAAAATGATGAATTTTCATGCACGTTCACTACCCCAAAAATGAGATCTTAGATGGAGAAGAAGAAAAAAAAATTCAAGCAATTACAATAGGGCTCTTGCCCACTGACTTTGTCAGTGGCTCGGACCCTAATTACAATAGGGCTCTCGCCCATTGACTTTGTCAGTGGCTCGGGCCCTAAAAAGCACAGACCCATGAAAATATCTGCAACACTGAATCATTGTATGAACTGGGATATTGGGTATAATTCCTTACATGGTTGTGGCCAGCTGTGGTCAGAAACTGGGTGTGATTTATTTTAATATAAGTTCCATGTTTCAGAAAACACAAAACACACATAATCGGGAAAATTAGCAGAGTTGGACACCTGTAGCTTTTGTCCAAAGTTATTCACATAACAAAAAACCCAAACTGTCATCTTGGGGTTCATGGCCAAAGAGAAATGCTGGTATAATCTCAGAATGTTACTAACCAGGGCAAAAGTTCCCTAAAAACTGACCTCATTGTTTGGGTGATGCACTTCAGCAAACAGCAAAACAGGGAATAACTTTTTAAAAAGTTTAATTCAAATCACAGTCAGTAAGCTGTACATGAGTGGAGTTATATTAACAACTGCTGGATTAGAATATTGTCCTTTAATAAAACACCACAATTAAACAGGCAACAACAAAATCATGAAGCAAACCAACGATTAAAAAGCAAAATGAGAAGAAACAGCAAACTCAATTAAACTGGTAAAGTGAATAAAACTCCAGAGTAGAGCCAAATAAAAGGAAAAAATTATAAATTTTCTATTAAATTAATCCAGCATTCAATATCTTCAACTCTACATAACTAATGCTCCTGACAGGATAAAACAAATTACTTTTACTAGGTACTAAAATAACTAAAAAGGCAGGCTGACAGACAAGTTCAACACAAACCCAAATAAAAAGGCCTGTACATCACTGTAAGAGAGCCCAGAAAAACCAATAAAAACTGCAAGGCAATATCTCTCTGCACCACTTTAGTTTTAACAGTCAATAAGTGTATTAATCACAAAAACAGTCAAAATCCATCACCAACAGGTACCATCTCTGCCTCCAGACCTCTGAGATCCACATCTCTTCTGTTGTCTGATGCTGGATTGTGGGTCATAATCAAGGGCATAACTTTGTTTCAAACATTGGGGGTGGGGGGGGTGGGCGGGGGTTGAGATCTCTGCCCATATAAGGATAAAAACAAAAATCTTTTTATTATATTACTGTCAGGTCATCAGTCCAGGCAGTTGTCTCCAATGTCCTCTTTTTCATTTTTAAAGGAAAAGGATTTTTTAAGGAAAAAATTACAGTATACAGTTTGTATCCTAGTGTGGAGGAAGAGCACAAAATCATTAACCTACCATAGGTCTACTTAATACCCATTATGTGTTAAGTATTTCAGCACTGGCAGAAATCAAGTTTTGACTATTGTTACCTGGTTATGTGTACCTCTTGTGCCTCTCTGGTTACCTTTACCTCCTCTCCTTCTTGGTTCACCCTGCTGCTGCCACATTCTTGCTCCTGATATAAAAGGCTCAGTTAATGTTCAAATGGTTTAAAAGAGGTACTTCATGGACAATTTTGTAGGCTGTAATTCATGCTAGATTTTTGCCCTTCTTCCCTCTTAATAGCATCTTAACAGTGCAATCAGTATTAACTGAGGTTAATCTAGCTGCTGAATGAGGCTTAATCACCGTTATTCTTAACTCATTTTATTTTGTTATTAATCAGTTGTGGTGATCAACACATTTATTCTGACAGGACTAATGTTTTTTCATTAATTTATGATGTCACCACTTGCCACCATGTGGCTATTTCTTACCAAGCAGATGAACTAAGGACACTACCCTCCAAAGTAAATAAAAATATAATGTATAAGCATCCCAAAGTGATAAAGCAAAATATTGGTAAAACTCAAATTAAACATAAAGCCTCTAAATTGAATGATTTGGCCTCTGTTCCTCCTCATAATTTAAAAATTAAATGTGGTTTATTAAATATTAGGTCTCTAACTCCCAAGTCTCTGTTAGTCCATGATCTGTTAATTGATCATCAGATTGATTTAATTTCCCTTACAGAGACTTGGTTAGGGCAAGAGGATTATGTTGGTTTAAATGAATCAACTCCCTCTGGTTATTTAAACTGTCAAAATCCCAGAAGTTCTGGTCGTGGAGGAGGAGTAGCAACAATTTACCATTCCAAATTACTAGTTAATGTAAAGCAAAAAACATGTTATAATTCCTTTGAGGGCATGGTCCTCAGTGTTGGGCACTTTAGCAATTTCAGGTTAAACCCAATTTTATTTGCCATAGTTTATCGTCCCCCATCAACCTATTCAGAATTTTTATCCGAATTTGCTGATTTCTTAGCTGATTTAGTGCTGAAATCTGATAGAATAATTATAGTAGGGGACTTTAATATACATGTGAATGTAGATAGTGACTGCCTTAATGTGGCTTTTAATTCAATATTAGACTCGATTGGGTTTTCTCAGAAAGTAGGAAATTCTACTCATTACCTCCACCATACATTGGACCTTGTTCTGACATATGGCATAGAAATAGAAAATCTTGTAGTGTCTCCTCATAACCCTGTACTGTCAGACCATTGTCTGTTAACCTTTGATTTTACTATTTCTGACTATTTGGCTCCTAAAGAAAAATATTATCACAGTAGATGCCTCTCAGATGATGCTGTTTCCAAATTTATGCAGATTGTTTCCTCTATGCCATGTGTCAACACAACGGAAATAAGCTATAGACAGCTTGCTCCTTCTGTAATTGATAACATGGTGGATAGTGTTTCAGCTTCTCTGCATCAGGCTCTAGACTTGGTGGCCCCCTTAAAAAAGAAAAAGTCTAATCAGAGATTTTTAACTCCTTGGTTCAACACAGAAACTCGTAGCTTAAAACAGAAGACTCGTCAATTAGAAAGAAAATGGCGCTCTACTAATTTAGATGAAATCTATTTAGCTTGGAGAAATCATCTTTTAATTTATAAAAAATCTCTTAGAAAAGCTAGAACGAGTTATTACTCTGCATTAATACAGTGGGGTAAAAAAGTATTTAGTCAGCCACCAATTGTGCAAGTTCTCCCACTTAAAAGATGAGAGAGGTCTCCAATTTTCGTCATAGGTATACCTCAACTATGAGAGACAAAATAAGAAAAAAAAAATCCAGAAAATCACATTGAAGGATTTTTAATGAATTAATTGGTAAAATGCTCGGTAAAATCAGAATCAGAATCAGAATCAGAATCAGGTTTATTGCCATTGTTCATGTGATACACAAACTAGGAATTTGTCTCGGTGCCATGCTGCAACATTAAAAACATAATGAGAAAAAGGGATAAACTAAAAAACTAAAGGACTAGAAACGTGCAATAAGTGTAGAAAAATAAGTAGTAATAAGTAATAATAATAATAATACTAGTAATAATGAGTAGTACTAGTCAAGGCAGTTTAAAAAATTAGCATGTAGCAGATAATGTGAAGTACCACATAGTGCAGTCAATAATGCAACAGAAAAACAGTGATGAATGACATGAGTCTGGTTGAGCTGCTGTACATAGTGCACGAGAGTCAAAAGTCACTTAGTGTTCAGCAGTCTGATGGCAGAGGGGAAAAAGCTGTTCATGTGCCGAGAGGTTTTAGTCCGAATGGACCGAAGCCTTCTACCTGAGGGGAGGGGGGCAAACAGCACGTGACCAGGATGTGAAGGATCAGCTATGATCCGGCCAGCACGCCTCCGGGTCCTGGAGATGTACAGGTCCTGGAGAGATGGGAGCTTGCAGCCTATCACCTTCTCAGCAGTGCGCACGACGCGCTGCAGCCTTAGTCTGTCCCTGGCAGTGGCTCCTGCGTACCACACAGTTATGGAGGAGGTGAGGATGGACTCGATGATGGCCGTGTAGAACTGCACTAACATCTTGGTGGGTAGCTTGAGCTTCCTCAGCTGCCGCAGAAAGAACATCCTCTGCTGGGCCTTTTTGATGAGGGAGCTGATGGTTGGCTCCCATTTGAGGTCTCGGGTGATGGTGGTGCCCAAGAAGCGGAAGGAATCTGCAAAGGTGATGGGAGAGCCTGTGATGGTGAGGGGGGGCAGGGGGGATGTGACTTTCCTGAAGTCCACAATCATCTCCGCTGTCTTCAGAGCATTCAGCTGCAGGTTGTTGTGGCTGCACCAGGACACCAGCTGGGCCACCTCTTCCCTGTAGGCGGACTCGTCACCGTTGGAGATGAGCCCGATGAGGGTGGTGTCGTCCGCAAACTTAATCAGCTTAACAGACTGGTGGGAGGAGGTGCAGGAGTTGGTATAAAGGGAGAAGAGTAGGGGGGAAAGTACACAGCCCTGGGGTGATCCAATGCTGATGCTAACAGAGTCTGATACAGACTTCCCCAGCCACACATGCTGTCTCCGGTCCGTCAGGAAGTCGGTGATCCACCTGCAGAGGGAGTCAGGCACGTTGAGCAGGGACAGCTTGTCCTGGAGCAGATCGGGGCGGATGGTGTTGAATGCGGAGCTGAAGTCCACAAACAGAATCCTGGCGTAGGTTCCCGGGGAGTCCAGGTGCTGCAGGATGGAGTGGAGGGCCAGGTTGACTGCGTCGTCCACAGACCTGTTAGCACGGTAGGCAAACTGCAGCGGGTCTAGGAGGGGTGTGGTGATGGACTTGAGGTGAGACAGGACCAGGCGCTCAAAGGACTTCATGACTACAGAGGTGAGCGCTACAGGTCTGTAGTCGTTAAGTCCAGTAATCCGTGGCTTCTTGGGGACAGGGATGATGGTGGAGGATTTGAGGCAGGTCGGCACGTGACATTGCTTAAGAGAGGTGTTAAAAATGTCTGTGAAGACAGGAGCCAGCTCTTTCGCACAGTGTCTCAGGGTGGAGGGAGACACACCGTCCGGCCCGGGGGCCTTGCGCGGGTTCAGTCTGGAGAACTGTCTGTGCACGTCCTGCTCACTGATGACAAGGGGAGGGGGGGAGGAGGAGGAGGAGGGGGGGGGGGGACCGCTCTTGATGAATTAGGGGCTGAGGAGGCAGAGGAGCTGGGTGGAGTGGGTGAGTTGGACACAGCTGACGAGGTGTCAAAACGGGCATAGTGTTGGGACAGTCTTTGACAAAGGGCTTTGTCATCCTGACCTTTAGAAGCCTGAGGCCGATAGTTGGTGATTTGCCTCAGTCCTCTCCACACAGAAGCCGAGTCATTAGCAGTGAACTGCTGCTGGAGTCTCTCAGAATATACAGATTTAGCTCTCCTCAGCTCTCTGTTAAACCGATATTTGACCTCCCTGTAGCAGTCCCTGTCTCCACTTTTCAACGCTGCTTCCTTCTCCTTCCTGATCCGTCTGAGCTTAGCTGTGAACCAAGGCTTGTCATTAGAATATCTTATCCTGGTGCGCGATGGGAAATGTGCTCTTCACAGAAGTTGATATATGAGTTCATAGTGTATGTGTACTCATTAAGATCATGTGTGGCTCTTTTAAACATGCCCCAGTCAGTTATTTCCATGCATGTGTTCAGTTTCTCTCCAGCTTCACTGGTCAATTTCTTTGTGGTGGTCACCACAGGTTTAGTGAGTTTCAGTCTCTGTCTGTATGTGGGGATGAGGTGAACCATCACGTGATCAGATAGTCCCAGCGCAGCGCGGGGAACAGCGTGATATGCGTCCTTTACTGAAGTATAACAGTGATCTAGCGTGTTATTTCCTCTGGTTGGACATTTAATACACTGTTTGTAGCGGGGGAGCTCGTGACTCAGATTGCTCTGGTTAAAATCGCCCACCACGATAACCAGGGAGTCTGGAAAGTTCCGCTCCGTAAGTTGGATGTGATCTGCGAGCACGCGCTGAGCTTCGCGCGTGTCCGCGTCAGGAGGGGCGTACACAGCGACGAGAATGAATGAGGCAAACTCGCGTGGGGAATAGAATGGCTTGCAGTTAATGAAAAGAAATTCCAGGGCGGGAGAACAGTGTTTGGAAATCACCGTTACATCAGAGCACCAGCTGTTGTTAATATAGAAGCACACTCCTCCTCCGATAGACTTACCGGACAGCTCTGTGACGCGGTCAGCACGAATCAGCTGGAAACCCTCGAGGCTGATCGCGCTATCTGGAATGTTCTCATTAAGCCAGGTCTCAGAGAAGCAGATGACAGACGAGGAAGCGAGGTCCTTGAAACGCATCAGCAGTCTTAATTCTTCTACCTTGTTCAGGAGAGAATTGGCATTGGATAGAAATATGCCAGGCAAGGCTGTTCGCGAGCCTCTTTTTCGTAGCCGAGCGAGAATCCCTCCTCTCTTCCCTCTTTTCCGCCGTCTTGCTTTTTTGGCCAAACAATGGATCAGATCAACGGCAGGAGCTAAAAAAACTGGAAGAAGGTCCATGGGGGTGAGAGTCCTGATATTTAGTAGTTCTTCACGGGTGTATGAACCGGCAGATGCACAATCAGTGAACAAAAACAGACAAATTATAAAAATTAAAGGGCAGCGATACACCATGGCGACCGCTGTGGGCGCCATCTTGTTTTTTTTTGTAAGTAAGTAAAATAAGTATTTGGTCAATAACAAACGTTCATCTCAGTACTTTGTTATATACCCTTTGTTGACAATGACAGAGGTCAAACATTTTCTGTAAGTTTTCACAAGGTTTTCACACACTGTTGCTGGCATTTTGGCCCATTCCTCCAGCAGATCTCCTCTAGAGCAGTGATGTTTTGGGGCTGTCGCTGGGCAACACAGACTTTCAACTCCCTCCAAAGATTTTCTATGGGGTTGAGATCTGGAGACTGGCTAGGCCACTCCAGGACCTTGAAATGCTTCTTACGAAGCCACTACTTCGTTGCCCGGGCGGTGTGTTTGGGATCATTGTCATGCTGAAAGACCCAGCCACGTTTCATCTTCCATGCCCTTGCTGATGGAAGGAGGTTTTCACTCAAAATCTCACGATACATGGCCCCATTCATTCTTTCCTTTACATGGATCAGTCGTCCTGGTCCCTTTGCAGAAAAACAGCCCCAAAGTATGATGTTTCCACCCCCATGCTTCACAGTAGGTATGGTGTTCTTTCTCCTCCAAACATGACAAGTTGAGTTTTTACCAAAAAGTTCTATTTTGGTTTCATCTGACCATATGACATTCTCCCAATCCTCTTCTGGATCATCCAAATGCTCTCTAGCAAACTTCAGATTGGCCTGGACATGTACTGGCTTAAGCAGGGGGACACGTCTGGCACTGCAGGATTTGAGTCTCTGGCGGCGTAGTGTGTTTCTGATGTAGCCTTTGTTACTTTGGTCCCAGCTCTCTGCAGGTCATTCACTAGGTCCCCCATGTGGTTCTGGGATCTTTGCTCACCGTTCTCGTGATAATTTTGACCCCACGGGATGAGATCTTGTGTGAAGCCCCGGATTGAGGGAGATTATCAGTGGTCTTGTATGTCTTCCATTTTCTAATAATTGCTCCCACAGTTGATTTCTTCTCACCAAGCTGCTTACCTATTGCAGATTCAGTCTTCCCAGCCTGGTGCAGGTCTACAATTTCGTTTCTGGTGTCCTTTGACAGCTCTTTGGTCTTGGCCATAGTGGAGTTTGGAGTCTGACTGTTTGAGGTTGTGGACAGGTGTCTTTTATACTGATAACGAGTTCAAACAGGTGCCATTACTACAGGTAACGAGTGGAGGACAGAGGAGCCTCTTAAAGAAGAAGTTACAGGTCTGTGAGAGCCAGAAATCTTGCTTGTTTGTAGGTGACCAAATACTTATTTTACTGAGGAATTTACCAATTAATTCATTAAAAATCCTTCAATGTGATTTTCTGGATTTTTTTTTTCTCATTTTGTCTCTCATAGTTGAGGTATACCTATGATGAAAATTGGAGACCTCTCTCATCTTTTAAGTGGGAGAACTTGCACAATTGGTGGCTGACTAAATACTTTTTTGCCCCACTGTAGAAGAGAACAAGAATAATCCCAGGTTTCTTTTCAGTACTGTAGCCAGGTTGACAAAGAGTCAGGACTCTGTCAATCCTAGCATCCCCTTAGAGCTTACTAGTCAGGACTTTATGAACTTTTTTAATAATAAAATTTCATCCATCAGAGATAAAATCAATCAGATTCTTCCCACAGTTAACTTAAATACTGTAACTATTACAACTCCTTCTATTGATGTCTGTCTTGATGAGTTTACTCCAATCGACCTTTGTGAGTTAGACAAAATAGTTTCCTCATCCAAACCTTCAACTTGTCTTTTAGACCCTATTCCTACCAGGTTATTTAAAGAAGTCTTCCCACTTATTGGTAGCTTTATTCTTCATATAATCAATTCTTCATTAACTTTAGGCCATGTACCGCAGGCTTTTAAAACAGCTGTAATTAAACCCTTACTCAAAAAGCCAACGCTAGATCCAGGAGCTTTAGCTAACTATAGACCAATCTCTAATCTCCCTTTCATTTCAAAAATCTTAGAAAGAGTTGTTGCTACGCAATTATTTGACCACCTGCAGGGAAATGGTTTACTTGAAGAGTTTCAATCTGGGTTTAGAATCCATCATAGTACTGAAACAGCCTTAGCGAAGGTCACCAACGACCTCCTCACTGCATCTGATAATGGACTAGTTTCTGTACTTGTCCTTTTAGATCTTAGTGCAGCTTTTGATACTATTGATCATAATATTCTACTTGATAGATTAGAACACTATGTTGGACTTAATGGAACGTCGTTGCAGTGGTTTAGATCTTATTTATCTGATAGGTTCCAGTTTGTTCATGTAAATGATGAGTTTTCTTTCAGCTCAAAGCTTAGTCATGGAGTTCCACAGGGATCTGTGCTAGGCCCTACTCTTTTTAGTTTATATATGCTTCTGTTAGGCAACATTATTAGAAAGCACTGTATACATTTTCATTGTTATGCAGATGACACACAATTATACCTGTCAATGAAGCCAGATGATAGTAATCAATTAGCCAAGTTAGAAGCCTGTCTTAAGGAAATCAAAGCTTGGATGACTTGTAATTTCCTGCTATTAAATTCAGATAAGACTGAAGTCATTCTTGTTGGTCCAAAAAACCTTAGAAATTCCTTTCCAAATCAAACTTTCAGTTTGGATGCAGTTACTCTTTCTCTTAATAGCTCTGTGAGGAACCTTGGAGTTATTTTTGATCAGGATTTGTCCTTCAATTCACATATTAAATTTGTTTCTAAGACTGCCTTCTATCATTTGCGTAATATTGCCAAGATTAGGAGCATCTTGTCTCAGAGTGATGCTGAGAAGCTGATCCACGCTTTTGTTAGCTCGAGATAAATTCTTTATTATCAGGCTGTCCTAAAACATCTTTAAAAAGTCTTCAGCTGATCCAAAATGCTGCAGCAAGAGTTTTAACAGGTACTAGAAAGAGAGATCATATCTCTCCGGTTCTGGCCTCCCTTCATTGGCTTCCCATAGAGTTTAGAATTAAGTTTAAAATCCTTCTTCTTACTTACAAAGCTTTAAACAATCAGGCTCCTTTTTATTTAAAAGATCTGATACTACCGTATCATCCTAACAGAGCACTACGCTCCCAAAATGCAGGATTACTTGTAATACCTAGAATCTCCAAAAGTACAATGGGAGGCAGAGCCTTCAGTTATCAAGCTCCTCTCCTGTGGAATCAGCTGCCAATCTGGATTCGGGAGTCAGACTCGATCTCTGTTTTTAAGAATAGGGCTAAAACCTACCTTTTTGATATAGCCTACAATTAGGGAGGGATCATGTGTTTCTGAACCCTCCCTTAGTTATGCTGCTAATAGGTTTAGTCAGCCGGGGGACCTCCAGTAATGCACTGGGCCTCACTCCTTTCCTCACTCTCTATGAATTTTTTTTTTTTTTGCTGGTCATTAACATTTGTTTGTTCTCTCCCATAGATTGAGTCCCCATCATGCTGTTTGCTCTCTACATGTCTGTTCTTTTCTTCTTCTCTATCCCCTCACCCCCCAGCCAGTCGCAGCAGATGACTGCCCCTCCCTGAGCCTGGTTCTGCTGGAGGTTTCTTCCTGTTAAAAGGGAGTTTTTCCTCTCCACCGTCGCCAAGTGCTTGCTCACAGGGGATCGCCTGATTGCTGGGGTCTTTCTGCAACTGTGGGGGTCTCCCCTTCAGTTGATAGTGCTATGAGATGACTGTTGTTGTGAAATGGCGCTATATAAATAAAGTTGAATTGAATTGAATTGAACTACTGGGATTTAATCAGCGAGACTATGACAAAAGCAACAGTTAGCCTGCCTGCAGAGACATTATGAACACAGCACAGCACACCTTAGGTGTGCCATTTCATTCATGAAATAATAGCAAATCTGTGAGTAGATTTGTGACTAAATCATCCTGGTATTAAAAACTTACTCTGTATTCCTTATCTAGAAATTTAATTTTTTATAATGGCATTCAGTTTTCAAATTTAGGATTGAGGTATTTGCCCCCCCCCCCAAAAAAAGGTAAATAACAAATTTACTTTTACTAAATTTACCAGAAAAAAGTATGCTGTAGAAGAGCTTGGAATAACGAGGCAATGTGACTTATAAACCAAAGTTTATTATCAGCTTCGCTCCTCTAACAAGTCTCATCTAGTGCAGAAGCAGAAGTAGAAAGAGAGCGAACACATTCGGCTCTACATACTTATACTTACACATAACAAAAGACATGAATATCAAAGCTGACATCCCGCATTATCTTAATCCCCCTCCTTTGTCTTCGTACCCCTCCACCTGGCCCTGGGAGGTCAGGGCGACCTATCTGGTCTCCACCGCAGCGCCTTGGATGCTCTTTGATCTCCACTGGCGGTTGAGACCTTTTGTCCTGTTCTGAGGTGTGAAGTCACTTTACATATGTAATCACCAAACATTCTCACATGCTTATACATATGTAGGTTATGGGATATATGATTAATATAGACCACAGCCCCCCCCCCAAACGACTAAGAAAAGGACAATAGAAAAATTCACAGTTTAAGATAATTATTATGACATACTAACTGCTACATCTCTTGACAAGGAAGAAACTTTCCAGCAGCTATGCTCCTGTAGAGAATTCAGTGATAATCATAACAGCGTAGTAATATCACAAGCCAGTCTTAAACTGTTACAGCACAATTAGTGAACAACTTTTGAGTAGTTTGCGTCAGTCCCTGTGCCGTCTGGGTTTTAATCTTCTCCCGAATCTGCTGTGGGTCCGCTTGGGCGTCCTGGTGGGACCTTCCTGTAAGGAATCTGCAGCTTGGGGAGGAGAGTGATTATTCGTTCCCTGCAGGGGGGGTGAGTCTTTTCTCTTGGGGGGTCTACCCCGCCGAGGTGCTCTCGCCAACCGTGCAGGCTCGTCTCTCAACAAGAAGGCAGGTTTAAGTCTGTCAATGCTGACTGTTTCTTTTCTGTCCCCTAAATCAAGCACAAAATGCTTATCACCAGGTTCCAGCACTCTGAATGGTCCGTCGTATGGTGGGCGGAAGGTTGGTTTTAAAGCTTCATGCCTAACAAAAACGAATTCAGCGTTTTTTTAAAGCTTGGGGGACAAAAACCCGTGGAAAAGAGTGATGTGCCGGTCCGGGGAGAGTGTCAGGTCCGTTGCGGCCAGGAAGCAGAGTCGCAGTCTTACACGCCTCTCTGCAGCTCCTCTTCATCCGCCACCCCTCAACTTAGCCCCCGTCTTCCCCATCAGAGAATCACTCTCTGCTCCCTCCAAAGCAAATAAAAATATCCTGTATAAGCATCCCAAAGTGATTAAACAAAAAGTTGGTAAAACTCAAATTAAACATGAAGCCTCTAAATTTAATGATTTGGCCTCTCTTCCTCCTCATAATTTAAAAATTAAATGCAGTTTGTTAAATATTAGGTCTCTAACTCCCAAGTCTCTGCTAGTCCATGATCTGTTAATTGTCCATCAGACTGATTTAATATCCCTCACAGAGACTTGGTTAAGGCAAGAGGATTATGTTGGTTTAAATGAATCAAGAAGCTTGGGATCAGTCCGCCAAGGTCTCCGCCTTTGACTGCCACCTAATCCACATAGCACCGGACTTCCATGATCCCTCCTGCAGGTGGTGAACCTACTGGAGGGCGGACCCATGTAACTCCTTCGGGCTGAGCCCGGCCGGGTCCCATGGGTGGAAACCTGGCCACCAGACGCTAGCCTTCGAGCCCCTCCCCCAGGCCTGGCTCCAGGGTGGGGCCCCGGTAACCCCATACCGGGCGGGGTACACTGAATCCTTGATATACAATTTATCATGAGAGTCTGTTGGATCGTTCTTAGTCTGGCCCTTCACCCAGGACCAGTTTGTCTTGGGAGACCCTATCAGAGGCAAATTGCCCCGGACAACATAGCTCCTGGGATCACTGGGGCACGCAAACCCCCCCACCACGATAAGGTGACGATCCATGAGGGGGAAGGTCTATGCCAAGGTACTGGAGAGGAGAGTCCGGCCGTTGGTCGAACCTCGGATTCAGGAGGAGCAATGTGGTTTTCGTCCTGGCCGTGGCACATCGGACCAGCTCTTTACCCTCTCGAGAATTCTTGAGGGTTCGTGGGAGTTTGCCCAACCAGTTTACATGTGTTTTGTGGACTTGGAGAAGGCATTTGACCGCGTCCCTCGTGGATTTTTGTGGGGGGTGCTTCGGGAGTATGGGGTATCGGGCTTGTTGTTACGAGCTATTCGGTCTCTGTACGACCGTTGTGAGAGTTTAGTTCGTATTGCCAACACTCGGTCGGAGTCATTCCCAGTGAGAGTTGGACTCCGCCAGGGCTGCCCTTTGTCACCGGTCCTGTTCATAATTTTTATGGACAGGATTTCTAGGCGCAGCCAGGGAATGGAAGGTGTCATGCTTGGTGACCACAGGATCTCATCTCTGTTGTTTGCAGATGATGTTGTCCTGTTGGCTTCATCCAGCAATGACCTACAGCTCTTGCTGGGACGGTTTGCCGCTGAGTGTGAAGCGGCTGGGATGAGAATCAGCACCTCCAAGTCCGAGTCCATGGTCCTCAGCCGGAAAAAGGTGGATTGTCCTCTCCGGGTTGGGGACAGGCTCCTGCCCCAAGTGGAGGAGTTTAAGTATCTTGGGGTCTTGTTCACGAGTGAGGGGAAAATGGAGCGAGAGATCGACAGACGGATTGGAGCAGCATCTGCAGTGATGCGGACGTTGTACCGGTCTGTTGTTGTGAAGAGGGAGCTTAGTTCTAAGGCAAAGCTGTCGATTTACCAGTCAATCTACGTTCCTACTCTCACCTATGGTCACGAGCTTTGGGTAATGACCGAAAGAACGAGATCGCGGATACAAGCGGCTGAAATGAGCTTTCTCCGTAAGATTGCTGGACTCACCCTCAGAGATAGGGTGAGGAGCTCAGTCATCCGGGAGAGGCTCAGAGTTGAACCGCTGCTCCTCCACATTGAAAGGAGTCAGTTGAGGTGGTATGGGCATCTGATTAGGATGCCTCCTGGACGTCTCCCACTTGAGGTGTTTCAGGCACGTCCCACTGGGAGGAGACCCCGGGGCAGACCCAGGACTCGGTGGAGAGACTATGTCTCCCAGCTAGTCTGGGAACGCCTTGGTATCCCCTCTGAAGAGCTGGAGCAGGTGGCTGGGGAGAGGGAAGTCTGGGCTTCTCTGCTTGAACTGCTGCCTCCGCGACCCGGACCTCCGGAAAAGCGGTAGAAGATGGATGGATGGATGGATAAATGAATCAACTCCCTCTGGTTATTTAAACTGTCAAAATCCCAGAAGTTCTGGTCATGGAGGAGTAGTGACTGTTATGTCTGTAAATGACCAGGCAGGAGGCGAGTCTTCATGCAGCTAACAAGTAAACTTTATTATATGAACTTGGATTTATATACAGAGTGGGCCGTGCCCGCCTGACATCACCCTGGGGGTGGGCACGCATCACATACACACACACTTATACCCAACATCCCCTCCCCCTTAGAAAATGGAAAGTAACACAAAGAACAACTAAAATGGACCATGTCTCTTGAAAATACTAAATAATCCCATATTATCTACATTCACTCACATGCACACCAGCAAACTATATATAAAATACACATACACTACCGTTCAAAAGTTTGGGGTCACCCAGACAATTATTTTGTGTTTTCCATGAAAAGTCACACTTATTTACTACCATGAGTTGTAAAATGAATAGAAAATATAGTCAAGGCATTGACAAGGTTAGAAATAATGATTTGTATTTGAAATAATAATTTTTTCCTTCAAACTTTGTTTTCGTCAAAGAATCCTCCATTTGCAGCAATTACAGCATTGCAGACCTAACATGATTGCACAAGGGTTTTCTAATCATCCATTAGCCTTCTGACACAATGAGCAAACACATTGTACCATTAGAAAACTGGAGTGATAGTTGCTGGAAATGGGCCTCTATACACCTATGTAGATATTGCACCAAAAACCAGACATTTGCAGCTAGAATAGTCATTTACCACATTAGCAATGTATAGAGTGTGTTTCTGATTAGTTTAAAGTTATCTTCATTGAAAAAAAGTGCTTTTCTTTCAAAAATAATGAAATTTCTAAGTGACCCCAAACTTTTGAATGGTAGTGCATATATATACAGATATTTACACCAGAAAAATTACACTGGTCAACACCAAATTTATTGTCTAAGGGGTTTTTTTAGCTGATTTAGGACAATTTTGATGTGCTGAATCCAAAAATCACATTGGTTTTGCTCAATCAGGTCAACTTTTTGAATTATGGCCCCATGTTGTTTTTTACATTTTCGTTTATATGTATGGGTATTTTCGCCTTATGTGACGCAAAATTCTTTTTTATTTTCTGAAATTTCTCAAACTCTGAAAAGTTTGCATACACCAATTTATGACATGATGTCATAAATTGTCATGATGGCTGATTACTGTTGGACTCTGAAGAGAGACATCCCTGCCGCTGAACATTCTAGAGGTTCGAATAAACAGAAGTTGAAGCTCGGAATTTTGAACAATGATGACGTACCATTCAATTTACATGTACTTACCTTTATCAGTGTCTACTATTCAATTTACAGTAATCGGAGTTTGTAACATTTAATCAATAAATTGTGTTAGGAAATGATTTTTTCTCTTAAAAATCTATTTTGGATGAGAAATATTAACAAAAATCAACCAATGTTACAAAAATGTAATCAATTTAGCCAGAAGATCAGATTTTTAAAAATCAACTTAGCATAAAAACCTGACCTGATCGAGAGAAATGGATGTCCTTTTCGGATTCAGCGGTGCAAAATTGTCTTAAATCAGTTGAAAAAACACAGACAACTGACAAAAAAATTATTTTTGTAACCCTGTGTTATTTTAGGTAACCCCAATGTCTCTGGGCAGCCACCATCTTCTAATCTGCCACAGAGGACCTGGGCAGCCCCACGGCATCAGTGCACCCAGTTGCCATCTACCCCAGGATCAAAGCCCCCCTCCATGGCAAAAATGTCTCTACCCGTCAGTCGGCGCTTCTTCCCTCTGGGCCAGCCATGCTGACGTTCGGTATGCCGCCTCTCTGTGCGTGATGAGTCGCTCTCGACTGCCTTACGCGCCGCCGTCATGGCTCCAGACACTCCGACCCCCAGTGGCCGCACCTTGGGGAGAAACGAAGCCTGTTCAGCAGCATCATCCGCCGCCTCGGCGCCTCACCGTACCACCCAGCACCCTCGTCCAAGGCGCATGGAGCTCTGGCATTGAGGCACTGCCTGATCTCTATGGCGCACAACTGTTGCTGCTCACCTCCCGGGCTCACAACGTCACCCTTGCCGGTCTCGTCCTCCAACCCTGGCTCCTCGCCACTGCCTTCAGCACTCACGGTCCTGGTGCTCCGCTGTGCCGTCACCGCATTCTGCTGCAGCTGCTGACCCTCTCTGGAGCCCTTGGCCTGCATGGTCTCGCTCTCCTGCTGTTTAGCTGCCAACAGCGGGGCTGACTCCATGCTGCACCTCCTCTCCACCGTCCTTGCACACCGCGACGTCCGACTCATCAGCGCTGTGGTCCTGTGCCAAGCTGAGCTTCATGGCTGGCTTGTTGTCTTCAGTGACCGGGGACTCTTCTACCCATGGTCCCGGTTCTGCCTCGAGGTCCAGTTTGGCACCCTTAACCTCATCTTGGCATGAAGATAGCACCTCAGCTAGCCTGTCAATAGACTTAGAATGGGCCGTTAGCTTCCTGAAGCAAACTAGCTCAGACGCTCCTGGCGCCATTATCGCCAGCACCTGCAGCTTCACAGACCATGTATGCTCCTCAAAGTAATCGTCCAGTCGCTCGACGGCATCCTCATAACACTCCATTGCGTCCAGAGCACGGAGGATTCTCTGGCCGAGGTTGTGAGCCAGGAGTGCCCGCCATCATCTCCCGTCCAGCCCATGCAGGCCCAGCACCCGAATATAATCCTCGAACTCAGCCCTCCATTTTGGCCACAGGTTCACCAGCTCTCCAGCTTGTTCCGGAAACGGCAGTAACTGTCGTGGTAGCCAGCACGCACCCATTTTTCCTCGTCGCCAAATGTTACATTTGTAAATGACCAGGCAGGAGGCGAGTCTTCATGTGGATAACAAGTGAACTTTATTATATGAACTGGGGACTGGCGATCTGTCCAGGGTGTTCCCTGCCTCTCGCCCAAAGATGCTGGGATAGGCTCCAGCCCCCCCGCGACCCGAAAAGGATTAAGCGGAAGAAGATGGATGGATGGGTTTATATACAGAGTGGGCCGTGTCTGCCTGACGTCACCCTAGAGGTGGGCACGGCATCACATACACACTCACTCATACCCAACAGCGACAATTTACCATTCTAAATTACTAGTTAATGTAAAGCAAAAAACATAATGTAATTCCTTTGAGGGCCTGGTCCTCAGTATTGGGCATGTTAGCAATTTTAGGTTAAATCCGGTTTTATTTGCCATAGTTTATAGTCCTCCCTCAGCCTACTCAGAGTTTTTATTCGAATTTACCGAATTCTTAGCAGATTTAGTGCTGAAATCAGATAGAATAATTATAGTAGGGGACTTTAATATACATGTAGATGTGGATAGTGATTGCCTTAATATGACATTTAATTCAATATTAGTCTCAATGGGGTTTTTTCAGAAAGTAGGAAATTCTACCCATTATCTCCATCACTCGTTGGACCTTGTTCTGACATATGGCATAGAAATAAAAAATCAGGTAGTGTCTCCTCATAACCCTGTACTGTCAGACCATTGTCTGTTAACCTTTGATTTTACTATTTCTGACTAGTTGGCTCCTAAAGAAAATATTACTACAGTAGATGCCTCTCAGATGACGCTGTTACAAAATTTAAGCAGATTGTTTCCTCTATCCCGTCATGGATCGTTACTTTATTGTGCTGGGAGATTTGCGTGCCCTAGTGATCCCAGGAGCTATGTTGTCCAGGGCAATTTGCATCTGGTAGGGTCACCCAAGACAAACTGGTCCTGGGTGAAGGGCCAGACTAAGAACGATCCAATAGACTCTCATGATGAATGCTAGAACAGGGATCCAGTGTACCCCGCCCGGTATGGGGTTACCGGGGCCCCACCCTGGAGCAAGGCCTGGGGGAGGGGCTCGATGTCTAGCATCTGGTGGCCGGGTTTCTGCCCACGGGACCCAGCAGGGCTCAGCCTGAAGGAGTTACATGGGTCCGCCCTCCAGTGGGCTCACCACCTGCAGGAGGGACCATGGGAGTCCGGTGCTGTGTGGATCAGGTGGCGGTCATAGGCGGAGACCTTGGCGGTCTGATCCTTGGCTTCCTAAACTGGCTTTTGGGATGTGAAATGTCACCTCTCTGGTGGGGAAGGAGCCTGAGCTGGAGCATGAGGTTGAGAGATACCGAATAGATACAGTCGGCCTCACCTCAACACACAGCTCCGGTTCCAGAACCAGTCTCCTGGAGAGCGGCTGGGGCTTGTCCTACTCTGGAGTTTCCCCAGGTGAGAGGCACCTAGCAGGGGTGGGTATTGTTGTATCCCCCCACATTGCTGCCTCTATATTGGAGTTTTCCCCAGTGAATTAAAGGGTTGTTTCCCTGTGCCTTCGGGTTGGGAAACGGGTCCTGACCATCATTTGTGCCTATGCACCAAATGATGGTTCAGAGTACCCACCCTTTTTGGAGTCTCTGACTGGGGTACTGGAGGGTGTTCCTCTTGGAGACACCATTGTCCTTCTGGGGGACTTCAATGCGCACGTCAGGCAATGACAGTGAAACCTGGAGGGGGGGTAATTGGGAGGAAAGGCCTGCCCGACCTGAACCCGAGTGGTGTTCAGTTATTGGACTTCTGTGCTAACCACAGTTTGTCCATAATGAACACCATGTTCAAGCATAAGGGTGTCCATATGTGCACCTGGCACCAGGACACCCTAGGTCGCAGGTCGATGATCAATTTTGTTATTGTGTCATCAGACCTGCGACCGTATGTCTTGGACACTCGGGTAAAGAGAGGTGCAGAGCTGTCAACTGATCACCACCTGGTGGTGAGTTGGAACCAATGGCAGGGGAGGATGCCATTCAGACCTGGTAGACCCAAACGTATAGTGAGGGTGTGCTGGGAATGTGTGGCTGAGGCCCCTGTCTGGGAGGTCTTCAACTCCCACCTCCTTCAACCACATTCCGAGAGAGTCTGGAGACATGGAGTCCAAATGGGCCATGTTCTCCACCTCCATTGTTGAAGCGGCTGTCCAGATCTGCGGCCGCAAGGTCGTCGGGGCATCTCGTGGTGGCAACCCCCGAACCAAGTGGTGGACACTGGTGGTGAGGGGAGCCATCAAGCTGAAGAAGGAGTCCTATCAAGCTTGGTTGGCTTGTGGGCCTCCCGAAGCAGCTGAGGTGTACCAGCAGGCCAGGTGGAGTGCAGCTTGGGTGGTTGCTGAAGCAAAAACTCAGGTATGGGAGGAGTTCGGTGAGGCCATGGAACAAGACTTTCGGTGGGCCTCGAAGAGATTCTGGCAAACTGTCCAGCAGCTCAGGAGGGGGACAGCAGCTCAATGTCCACACTGTGTATGGTGCGGATGGGGCGCTGCTGACTTCAACTGGGGATATCATCGGGTGGTGGAAGGAATACTTCGAGGATCTCCTCAATCCCACTGATACACCTTCCACAGAGGAAGCAGGGCTTGTGGATGAGGGGGACGGCTCACCTATCACTGTGGCTGAGGTCGCCAAGGTGGTTAAAAATCTCTTTGGTGGCCGGGCCCCGGGGTGGATGAAATTTGCCCTGAGTTCCTCAAGGCCCTGCATACTGTAGGGCTGTCATGGTTGACACGCCTCTGCAACATTGCGTGGAGGTCGGGGGAAGTGCCTTTGGCATGGCAAAACAGGGTGGTGGTTCCTCTCTTCAAAAAAGGGGACCGGAGGGTGTGCTCTAACTTTAGAGGGATCACACTCCTCAGCCTCCCTGGGAAGATCTATGCCAAGGTACTGGAGAGAAGAGTCCAGCCATTGGTTGAACCTCGGATTCAGGAGGAGCAATATGGTTTTCGTCCTGGCCGTGGCACATCGGACCAGCTCTTTACCCTCTCGAGAATCCTCGAGGGTTCGTGGGAGTTTGCCCAACCAGTTTACATGTGTTTTGTGGACTTGGAGAATGCATTCGACCGTGTCCCTCATGGTTTTTTGTGGGGGGTGCTTCAGGGGGAGGGTATCGGGCTTGTTGTTACGAGCTATTCGGTCTCTGTACGATCGTTGTGAGAGTCTGGTTCGTATTGCCAACACTCGGTCGGACTCGTTCCCAGTGAGAGTTGGACTCCGCCAGGGCTGCCCTTTGTCACCGATCCTGTTCATAATTTTTATGGACAGGATTTCTAGGCGCAACCAGGGAACAGAGGGTATCATGCTTGGTGACCACAGGATCTCATCTCTGTTGTTTGCAGATGATGTTGTCCTGCTGGCTTCATCCAGCAATAACCAACAAGTCTTATTGGGATGGTTTGCTGCTGAGTGTGAAGCGGCTGGGATGAGAATCAGCACCTCCAAGTCCGAGTCCATGGTCCTCAGTCAGAAAAAGGTGGATTGCCCTCTCCGGGTTGGGGACAGGCTCCTGCCCCAAGTGGAGGAGTTTAAGTATCTTGGGTCTTACTCATGAGTGAGGGGAGAATGGACTGAGAGATTGACAGATGGATCGGAGCAGCATCTGCAGTGATGCGGACATTATACTGTTCCGTTGAGGTGAAGAGGGAGCTCAGCTCTAAGGCAAAGCTGTCGATTTACCAGTCAATCTATGTTCCTACCCTCACCTATGGTTATGAGCTTTGGGTAATGACTGAAAGAACGAGATCGCGGATACAAGCGGCTGAAATGAGCTTTCTTCATAGGATTGCTGGACTCACCCTCAGAGACAGGCTGAGGAGCTGAGTCATCCGGGAGAGGCTCAGAGTAGAACCGCTGCTCCTCCACATTGAAAGGAGCCAGTTGAGGTGGTATGGGCATCTGATCAGGATGCCTCCTGGACGCCTCCCACTTGAGGTGTTTTGGGCATGTCCCTCTGGGAGGAGACTCCGGGGCAGACTAAGGACTCGCTGGAGAGACTACGTCTCCCAGCTGGTCTGGGAATGCCTTGGTATCCTCTCTGAAGAGCGGGAGCAGGTGGCTGGAGAGAGGGAAGCCTGGGCTTCTCTGCTTGAACTGTTGCCTCCGCGACCCGGACCTCCAGAAAAGCAGTAGAAGATGGATGGATGGATGTTTCCTCTATGCCATGTGTCAACACAACAGAGATTAGCTATGGAGAGCTTGCCCCTTCTGTAATTGATAGCATAGTAGATAGCATTACAATTTCTCTGCATCAGACTCTAGACATGGTGGCCCCTTTAAAAAAAAAAAAGTCTAAATCAGAGATTTCTAACTCCTTGGTTCAACACAGAAACTCATAGCTTAAAACAGAAGACTCGTCAATGAGAAAGAAAATAGCGCTCCACCAAATTAGATGAAATCTATTTAGCTTGGAGAAATCATCTTTTAATTTATAAAAAAAAATCTCTTAGGAAAGCTAGAATGAGTTATTATTCTGCATTAATAGAAGAAAAGAATAATCCCAGGTTTCTTTTCAGCACTGTAGCCAGGCTGACAAAGAGTCAGGACTCTGTCAAACCTAGCATTCCCTTAAAGCTTAATAGTCAGGACTTTATGAACTTTTTCAATAATAAAATTTCACCTATCAGAGATAAACTCAGATTCTTCCCACCGTTAACTTAAATACATTAACTACTACAACTCCTTCAACTAATATCTGTTTGGATGAGTTTACTCCAAATGACCTTTTAGAGTTAGATAAAATAATTTCCTCATCTAAGCCTTCAACTTGTCTTTTAGACCCGATTCCTACCAGGTTATTTAAAGAAGTCTTCCTATTTATTGATAGCTCTATTCTTCAAATAATCAATTCTTCATTAACATTAGGCCATGTACCGCAGGCTTTTAAAACTGCTGTAATTAAACCCTTACTCAAAAAGCCAACGCTGGATCCGAGTTTTAGCTAGCTATAGACCAATGTCTCTGGGTTTAGAATCCATCATAGTACTGAAACAGCCTTAGTGAAGGTCACTAATGACCTCCTGATCGCATCTGATAATGGACTTGTTTCTGTACTTGTCCTTTTAGACCTTAGTGCAGCTTTTGATACTATCGATCATAATATTCTACTTGATAGATTAGAACACCATGTTGGACTTAATGGAACTTCATTGCAGTGGTTTATATCTTATTTATCTGATAGGTTCCAGTTTGTTCATGTCAATAATGAGTTTTCTTCCAACTCAAAGCTCAGTCAAGGAGTTCCACAAGGATCTGTGTTAGGTCCTTTTTTTGGTTGTTTTTTTAGTTTATATATGCTTCCGGAAGTTCAGCAACATCACTCTATTAAAGCAAGAAATCTGTGTGTGTGTGTGTGTGTGTGTGTGTGTGTGTGTGTGTGTGTGTGTGTGTGTGTGTGTGTGTGTGTGTGTGTGTGCCACGTTTATAGGACATCAGACGGCCTATGATCTCTGCCTGAACATCATAGGATGTCCTATGAACTCAGGCATCATAGGACTCGCGATGCCTATATGATGGCACATAGACAAATGTGTCTTTATGATGTCATATAGGACTCTCATGCGACATCTATATTACATCACATAGACAAATGTGTCTATATAGGACTCTCAGGTCTTTTTGATGTCATATACAGTGAGTCCATGCCCGGAAGCCTCTTTTTGCTCAGATCTACTTTCATGATCCTGTCCATGAACTGGAATTACGACACTCCTATCCCTCAACCAGTAGTCTCAACGAACAAGAAGAAGAAGAAGACCCACCAGATGGACAGCAATAGAATGAGGAGAACTGCTGCACGTCAGAAAAGATACCATGAAGATGAAACACCTGAGGTTCCAGCAGCAGTACATCGCATCCGTCTGAGACAGGAGGAGATCCTTCACCAGCATAGGGTACGACAGACAAGGGATGCAGGCATGATGTATAGAAATCAAGGCTGCCTTCATGTCTTTAAAGTACGTTTATAGAATATCATAGGATGGCCTATGATCTCCACCTGATCATCATAGGATGTCCTATGTCATAGGACATCCTATGATGATCAGGTGGAGATGCTCAGGTGGAGATGATCAGGTGGAGATGATCAGGTGGAGATGGAATTCCACTGTACATGACATCATAGGACCTATGATGTCATGTACAGTGACATCAGGCAACATGTCTTTATGATGTCACATACGTCAAGGTTGCCTTCATGCCTTTATGATGTCATATACAGTGAGTCCATGCCGGAGAGCTTCTTTTTGCTCAGATCTATTTTCATGATCCTGTCCATGAACTTGAATTACGACGCACCTATCCCTCAACCAGTGGTCTCAACAAAGAAGAAGACCCACCAGATGGAGAGCAATAGAATGAGGACAACTGCTGCACATCAGAAAAGATGCCATGAAGACGAAACACCTGAGGTTCCAGCAGTACATCGCACCTGTCTGAGACAGGAGGACACCCTTCACCAGCATAGGGTACGATAGACTTTAAAGCACGTTTATAGGACATCATAGGATGGCCTATGATCTCTGCCTCATCATCATAGGACGTCCTATGAACTCAGGCATCATAGGATGACTCGCGGTGCCTCTATGACGGCAAATGTGTAACCTTGAAGAATGCCAATCTACACTACAAATGTGTAAAATGCCAAGCAAAACACTAATTTTCTCCAGGTGCTCCGGTTTCTTGGTTTCTACGAACATGCACGGGCCTTTCTGAACAGGGTCGAAAGCCACCCTTCACCAGCATAGGGTACCACAGACTTTAAAGCACGTTTATAGGACATCATAGGATGGCCTATGATCTCTGCTTCATCATCATAGGACATCCTATGAACTCAGGCATCATAGGACAACTCGTGATGCCAACATGATGGCAAATGTGTCGCCTTGACAAATGCCAGTCTACACTACAAATGTGTAAAATGCCAAGCAAAGCGCTGATTTTCTTCGGGTGCTCCAATTTCTTGGTTTCTACGGGCATGCACTACCCTTCCTGAACAGGGTCGAAAGCCACTTTTTGCTCAGATCTATTTTCAGGATCATGCCCATGAACTGGAATTACAACGCACCTATCCCTCAACCAGTGGTCTGAGCGAAGAAGAAGAAGACCCACCAGATGGAGAGCAATAGACTGAGGAGAACTGCTGCACGTCAGAAAGGATGCCGTGAACATGAAACACCTCAGGTTCCACCAGTACGCCGCAGGCATGACTGTGAACAACACTGCCGTCTGAGACAGGAGGAGACCCTTCAGCAACGGGCATGCAGAAATACTTGCTTATACTTGGTTTCTACAGGAATGGATGGGTATGCACGGGTATGTACTAGTTATTAGAAAGCACTGTATACAACGAACTATCTATACCGTGTATTCCAAATGAAAACAGGGAGATATTGGAGTCTAAAATTAGTCAAGAAGAAGTTGGGCTAGCCATTGATAATATGAAATCAGGAAAAAGTGCAGGACCAGATGGTCTTCCAGTTGACCTTTATAAGAAATTTAAGAATAAATTAATAAAACCTTTTTTGGAAATGGTTTTAGAAGCATTTCAAAATAATAATTTACCATCATACATAAATAATGCCTTAATTATACTGCTGCCAAAACCAGGTAAGCCCTCTAATAAATGTGAAAATATGAGACCAATAAGCCTATTAAACGCCGACCTTAAGATAATCTGTAAAATTTTAGCAAGACGAATACAAGAAATTTTACCAAATATTATTAATCGAGATCAGAATGGCTTTATAAAGGGAAGACAAGGCTTCCATAATGTAAGAAGACTATTTAATATTATTTATTTTAATAAAGAAGCACCGGATACAGCTCTCCTATCACTGGACGCCGAAAAGGCCTTTGATAGAGTTGAATGGCCCTTTCTTTTTGAAGTCCTACAAAGGTTTGGACTTGGAAATAATTTCATAAAATGGGTTCAAATAATATACAATAATGCTACAGCAGAAATCCTAACAAATAACAATATTTCAAAACCAATAAAAATCAATAGAGGATGTGGACAAGGCTGTCCACTTTCACCTCTACTGTTTACTATGGCAATTGAACCTTTAGCGATAGCGATACGTTTACATTCACAAATATATGGAATTAAAGTTGGACCAACAGAACATAAAATCTCCCTGTACGCCGATGACATAATTTTGTTTATGTCGAATTTAAAAAAATCAATTCCAACCTTGTTGAATTTAATAAAGAATTTTGGGGAAATATCAGGATATAAAATAAATAAAACTAAATCTTCAATATTAATGCTAAATGAGACCCAGAAAAATTACCCAGCCCCTGAGGTAAATCAATTCAATGTTGTAAATCAGTTTAAATATTTAGGAATCCAAATTGTGCCTAAGCTAGAATCAGTCGCCAGTGTCAACTATGAAGCCTTAATGACAGATATCAATGAGTTAACTCAGAGATGGATGTCACTACCAATGTCGATGATCGGGAGAATCAATATACTTAAAAGTAATATTTTACCTAAAATACTTTATTTATTTCAATACATTCCCTTATCACCACCTTTAGATTTATTCTCAAGAATAAAAAAAAAGTTAGTGGAATTTATATGGAACAACAGGAGGGCTAGATTACGTCTGTCTTTATTATATTTACCATTTGATCGTGGAGGTCTGAAATGTCCAAATTTTATGTTGTATTATTGGTCGGCACAACTGAGGTCTATGACATATTATTTTTCATCAAATGATCTCCCTCACTGGACTGAAATGGAATCATACAATTTACCTTTACCTCTTCCCATATTCATATACTCAGATTCGGCAAAAAAATTACAAAAACAAGTTAAAAATCCATTTGTAAAGCATATGATCAAAATATGGTGTGAAGCTAAAAACTATTTAAAAGAACCACAGTTACTGTCACAATTTAGTCCAATATGGGGTAATCAATATTTTAAACCAGGGAGAGTGGACGCTGTATTTAAAGTATGGAATTTAAAAGGGATACAAAAGATTCAGGATTTATATTTGCCATGTGCAGATAACATAATGTCTTTTGAAGAGCTGAGGATCAAATTTAATCTCAATAGAACACATTTTTTTAAATATCTTCAACTTAGAAACTTTATTCGATCAAATCAAAATAAAGCTCTCACTCGACCTATTTATTCATCCTTGGAAAAAATGATGATGAAAGATAGTAAAAGAAAGGGTATTATTTCAGAGTTTTATAACTCACTGACACTATCTTCAAGTGAAATTCCCTGAAAAGATTAAACTACTGGAAAGAAGATCTGCAAACTGAAATTTCAGAGGAACAATGGGAATTGGCTTGTACAGAAGCTCAAACCAAATCAATAAATGTACGCCTTAAATTGATACATTTCAAATGGTTAATGCGGATGTATGTTACACCGGAGAAGTTAAATAAATATAACAAAAATATACCAGATATATGCACAAAATGCATGGAAAGTAAAGGAACTCTATTTCATTGTGTATGGGAATGTAGATTAATAAGAATGTTTTGGGAAGAGGTGAGGGTAACAATTGAAAAAATAATCTCAAAACAAATCATATTGAATCCTAAATTGTTTTTGTTGGGTCTGTACCCAGAAAAGCATAATTTTAATAAAAGTGAAAGAACATTCATAGACCTCAGTTTGCTTAATGCCAAAAAATGTATTGCACTATTATGGAAAAAGACTCATAGACCAGATGTGACTCAGTGGTTAAGACAGATGTTAACAAACCTTCCATTAGAAAGAATAACATATATACTGAAATCAAAGGAAATTGTGTTTGAGAATATATGGAGACCTTTTATTGATTATGTAAAAAATTTAAACATAACTTTTGAAGAAGAAGGTGAATGATGTGTGTGGACCTTGTAAATTCCAAACTGGTGAACATAATATGTATACTTATGTATTGGATTGTCTAGACTAAACAGAGGAGCATTGTTGAAGATTTGATTTTGCTGGTGGTTGTTGGTGTTTTTAGTGCATCCTTTTTTTTTTTTTTTTTTTGTAGTACTTTAGTGTTAGTGTTTGATTGTTTGTATCATGTTTGTTAAAAAAAAAAAAAAAAAAAAGGTTCAATAAAGATATTGTGGAAAAAAAAAAAAGAAAGCACTGTATACATTTTCATTGTTATACAGATGACACACAATTATCCCTGTCAGTGAAGCCAGATGATAGTAATCAATTAGCCAAGTTAGAGGCCTGTCTTAAGGAAATCAAAGCTTGGATGACTTGTACTTTCCTGCTATTAAATTCAGATAAGACTGAAGTCATTCTAGTTGGTCCATAAAACCTTAGAGATACCTCTCCAAATCAAACTTTAGTTTGGATGCGGTTACTCTATCTTTTAATAGAATAGTGAGGAACCTTGGAGTTATTTTTGATCAAGATCTGTTTTTTAATTCACATATTAAACTTGTTTCTAAGACTGCCTTCTATCATTTGCGTAATTTTGCCAAGATTACGAGCATCTTGTCTCAGAGTGATGCTGAGAAACTAATCCACGCTTTTGTTAGCTCTAGATTAGATTATTGTAACTCTTTATTATCACGTTGTCCTAAAACATCTTTAAAAAGTTTTCAGCTGATTCAAAATGCTGGAGCAAGAGATTTAACAGGTACTAGAAAGCGAGATCATAACTGTCCGGTTTTGACCTCCCTTCACTGGCTTCCCATAGAGTTTAGAATTAAGTTTAAAATCCTTCTTCTGACTTACAAAGCTCTAAATAATCCGGCCCCTTTTTATTTAAAAGATCTGATACTACCCTATTATCCTAACAGAGCACTACGCTCCCAAAATGCAGGATTACTTGTAATACCTAGAATCTCCAAAAGTACAATGGGGGGCAGAGCCTTCAGTTATCAAGCTCCTCTCCTGTGGAACCAGCTGCCAATCTGGATTCGGGAGTCAGACTCCATCTCTGTTTTTAAGAATAGGGTTAAAACCATCCTTTTTGATACAGCCTATAATTAGGGAGGGATCATGTGCCTCTGAACCCTGCCTTAGTTATGCTGCTTGTAGAATCGTATTAGTATATTATATTATTATGGCAGTGCCCTAGGCTAGGGAGGGGTGACGCCCCGCCTTTGGGGGGTGGCTTCACCTGAAGTATACTGTATAAGCCAGTAGAGGGAGACATATTGTCTCTTCGCTGTGGCTCCTGGACTCGCAGTAGGGACTCCTGTGTGTATAGTTTGTGTTATAATAAAACTTCTTAAACGTCACCTCGCCTCCTCTTTATTCGGACACAACACTGCTAATAGGTTTAGACAGCCGGGGGACCTCCAACAATGCACTGGGCTTCACTCCTTTCTTCACTCTCAATGAAATATTTTTGCTGGTCATTAACATCTGTTTGTTCTCTCCCATAGATTGAGTTCCCGTCGTGCTGTTTGCTCTCTACATGTCTGTTCTGTTCATTTCTTCTTCTTCTCTATCCCCTCACCCCCCAGTCAGTCGCAGCAGATGACTGCCCCTCCCTGAGCCTGGTTCTGCTGGAGGTTTCTTCCTGCTAAAATGGAGTTTTTCCTCTCCACCATCGCCAAGTGCTTGCTCACAGGGGATCGCCTGATTGCTGGGGTCATTATGCAATTGTGGGGGTTTCCCCTGCAGTTGAAAGTGCTATGAGATGACTGTTGTTGTGAAATGGTGCTATATAAGATAAGATAAGATAAGATAAGATAAGCCTTTATTAGTCTCACAATGGGGAAATTCCAGGATTGCAGCAGCACAGGGATAGCAACACTCAGAGCAACAATCAAGAAGACAAGAAAAACAAGAGCAGCGAATATACAGTTAGGCCCAGAAATATTTGGACAGTGACACAATCTCCATGATTTGGGCTCTGCATGCCACCACATTGGATTTGAAATGAAACAACTACAACGGAACTGAAGTGCAGACTTTAAGGTTTAATTCAAGGGGTTGAACAAAAATATATGATTAAACATGTAGGAATTGTAGCTAATTTTATACAAACGCTCCTCATTTCAGGGGCTCAAAAGTAATTGGACAAATAAACATAACCCTAAGTAAAATGTTACTTTTCAATATTTTGTTGAGAATCCTTTGCAGGCAATGACTGCCTGAAGTCTGGAACCCATGGACATCACCAAACATTGGGTTTCCTCCTTTGTGATGCTTTGCCAGGCCTTTACTGCAGCTGTCTTCAGTTGTTGCTTGTTTGTGGGTCTTTCTGCCTTAAGTTTTGTCTTGAGCAAGTGAAATGCATGCTCGATTGGGTTGAGATCTGGTGATTGACTCAGCCATTGCAGAATATTCCACTTCTTTGCTTTAAAAAACTCCTGGGTTGCTTTTGCAGTATGTTTTGGATCATTGTCCATCTGTACTGTGAAGCACCGTCCAATCAACTTTGCTGCATTTGGCTGAATCTGAGCAGAAAGATATCCCTATATACTTCAGAATTCATCCGGCTGCTTCTGTCTTTTGATCATCAATAAACACAAGTGACCCAGTGCCATTGGAAGCCATGCATGCCCATGCCATCACTGCCTCCACCATGTTTTACAGAAGATGTGGTGCGCTTTGGATCATGAGCTTTTCCAAATCTTCTCCAAACTTTCTTCTTCCCATCATTCTGGTACAGGTTGATCTTAGTCTCATCTGTCCAAAGAATGCTGTTCCAGAACTGGGCTGGCTTCTTCAGGTGTTTTTTGGCAATTCAATTCTGGCCTTTCTATCTTTGAGGCTGATTAATGGTTTGCACCTTGTGGTGAATCCTCTGTATTTACTGTCATGAAGTCTTCTCTTTATGGTAGACTTAGATACAGATACACCGACTTCCTGGAGAGTGTTCTTCACTTGAGTGAATGTTGTGAAGGGGTTGTTCTTCACCATGGAAAGGATTCTGCAATCATCCACCACCGTTGTCTTCCGTGGACATCCAGGCCTTTTTGAGTTCCCAAGCTCACCAGTGCACTCTTTTTTCTCAGAATGTACCAAACTGTTGATTTGGCCACTCCTAACATTTCTGCTATCTCTCTGATGGATTTCTTCTTCTTTTTTTCAGCCTCCGGATGGTCTGTTTCACCTCCATTGAGAGCTCCTTTGACCGCTTGTTGTGTGTTCACAGCAACAGCTTCCAAATGCAGACGCCACACCTGGAATCAACTCCAGACCTTTTAACTGCTTAACTGATGACAGGTTAACGAGGGAAGAGCCCATGCAGCCTTGTTATTTTTTTTTCAGCCTTCTGAGTCAATTGTCCAATTACTTTTGGTCCCTTGAAGAAGAGGCGGCTACGTATTGAAGAGTTGTAATTCCTAAACCCTTGCTCCAATTTGGATGTGAATACTTTCAAATTACAGCTGAGAGTCTGCACTTTAAGCCCATATTGATTATATAATTGTATCCTGAATATGTTTTCGTAAACAGCTAAAATAACAAAACTTGTGTCACTGTCCAAATATTTCAGGGCCTACCTGTACATACAGTGGGGAAAAAAAGTATTTAGTCAGCCACCAATTGTGCAAGTTCTCCCACTTAAAAGATGAGAGAGGGCTCCAATTTTCATCATAGGTATACCTCAACTATGAGAGACAAAATGAGAAAAAAAAATCCAGAAAATCACATTGTCTGATTTTTAAAGAATTTATTTGCAAATTATGGTGGAAAATAAGTATTTGGTCACCTACAAACAAGCAAGATTTCTGGCTCTCACAGACCAGTAACTTCTTCTTTAAGAGGCTTCTCTGTCCTCCACTCGTTACCTGTATTAATGGCACCTGTTTGAACTCATTATCAGTATAAAAGACACCTGTCCACAACCTCAAACAGTCAGACTCCAAACTCCACTATGGCCAAGACCAAAGAGCTGTCAAAGGACACCAGAAACAAAATTGTAGACCTGCACCAGGCTGGGAAGACTGAATCTGCAATAGGTAAGCAGCTTAGTGTGAAGAAATCAACTGTGGGAGCAATTATTAGAAAATGGAAGACATACAAGACCACTGATAATCTCCCTCGATCTGGGGCTCCACGCAAGATCTCACCCCGTGAGATCAAAATGATCACGAGAACGGTCAGCAGAAATCCCAGAACCATACAGGGGGACCTAGTGAATGACCTGTAGAGAGCTGGGACCAAAGTAACAAAGGCTACATCAGTAACACACTACACTGCCAGGGACTCAAATCCTGCAGTGCCAGACGTGTCCCCCTGCTTAAGCCAGTACATGTCCAGGCCCGTCTGAAGTTTGCTAGAGAGCATTTGGATGATCCAGAAGAGGATTAGGAGAACGTCATATGGTCAGATGAAACCAAAATAGAACTTTTTGGTAAAAACTCAACTTGTCGTGTTTGGAGGAGAAAGAACACCATACCTACTGTGAAGCATGGGGGTGAAAACATCATACTATGGGGCTGTTTTTCTGCAAAGGGACCAGGACGACTGATCCATGTAAAGGAAAGAATGAATGGGGCCATGTATCGTGAGATTTTGAGTGAAAACCTCCTTCCATCAGCAAGGGCATTGAAGATGAAACGTGGCTGGGTCTTTCAGCATGACAATGATCCCAAACACACTGCCCGGGCAACGAAGGAGTGGCTTCGTAAGAAGCATTTCAAGGTCCTGGAGTGGCCTAGCCAGTCTCCAGATCTCAACCCCATAGAAAATCCTTGGAGGGAGTTGAAAGTCTGTGTTGCCAAGCGACAGCCCCAAAACATCACTGCTCTAGAGGAGATCTGCATGGAGGAATGGGCCCAAAATACCAGCTACAGTGTGTGAAAACCTTGTGAAGACTTACAGAAAACGTTTGACCTCTGTCATTGCCATCAAAGGGTATATAACAAAGTATTGAGATGAACTTTTGTTATTGACCAAATACTTATTTTACCGAGGAATTTACCGATTAATTAATTAAAAATCCTTCAATGTGATTTTCTGGATTTTTTTTTTCTTATTTTGTCTCTCATAGTTGAGGTATACCTATGATGAAAATTGGAGACCTCTCTCATCTTTTAAGTGGGAGAACTTGCACAATTGGTGGCTGACTAAATACTTTTTTCCCCACTGTATGTACATATACTGTAAATATATAAACACAGTGCGGAGCATTGTAGCTAGATGGAATAAATATATAAATATATATACACACAGTGCGGAGCATTGTAGCTAGAAGGAACAGCATAACCATCTACTTAGTTATCCTACATAGTATGAATATGTACCCATACATATTGTCACCCTCCGTAGAGACCAATATTGTCCTAGTTGTATACTGAAGGGGACCATTGTGTAAGTCTGTTGCGTCTTTTTCATTCAATACTATTAGGTCGTCACGTTTTTTGCTATCTCTGCGAGCAGCCCTGCTTAGGTTATACAGTCTGACTGCCGTAGGTAGGAAGGACCTGCAAAACCTCTCGGTTGCGCACCTAGGATGATGTAGTCTGCTGCTAAATGAGCTCCTCAGTGCGTTCAGTATGTCCTGCATAGGGTGGGACTCGGACTCCAGCAGAGATGACAGTTTAGCCACCATCCTTCTCTCTCCTATCTCCTCCACTGGGTTAAGGCGCTGCCCCAGGACAGAGCTAGCTTTCTTGATCAGTTTGTTCAGTCTCTTCCTATCGGCTGCTGTAATGCCACTTCCCCAGCAGACCACTCCAAAAGTGATGGCTGATGCCATCACCGTGTCGTAGAATGTCTTCAGCAGTGCCCCTTGTACACCAAAAGACCTGAGTCTCCTCAGTAGGAACAGCCTGCGCTGTCCCTTCTTGTAGAGTTCATCGGTATTGTGTGACCAGTCTAGTTTACCTTTACTGGAGTGGTGGCTCAGTTGGACCGGAGTGGTGGCTCAGTTGGTAGAGCATCCGCCCCACACCCGGGAGGCAGGGGTTCAAATCCCGGCCGGGTCATGCCGAAGACCATATAAAAGTGGAACTTCCTGCCGTCCAGCTTGGTGCTCAGCAATAATGGAATGGAGGAGGGAAATTTGTGGCGGCGCCTTGCATGGCAGCGGCCCTCTGATTCTACACTTGGGGTGTGTGTGATTAACACTGTAGATAGGTAAAACACAATCTCGTTCTACTGTTCATGATTGGTTGTACAGTTGAATGACAATAAAGGGTGATTTAATTTATTTTTTTTTTTTTTTTTTTTTATTGTTCAGATGAACACCCAGGTACTTGTAAGATGTCACCATCTCAATGTCTGTTCCCTGTATGTTTACTGGTGCTGTGAGGGGTTGTCCTTGCCTGCGGCAGTCCACCACCAGCTCCTTAGTTTTCCTCGCGTTGATCTGGAGGCAGTTCCGATGGCACCAGTCCACAAAGTCCTGGATAAGTCCTCTGTACTCAGCTTCATCTCCGTTGGAGATGAGGCCGATGATCGCAGAGTCGTCAGAGAACTTCTGTAGATGGCAGTGTGTTGTGTTGTGTGAGATGTCCGCAGTATAAAGGGTGAACAGGAAGGGAGCCATAACCGTTCCCTGGGGGGCCCCCGTGCTCCCGATGATCGTGTCGGACACACAATCCCGGGTTCTCACAAACTGTGGCCGGTTAGTGAGGTAGTCCAGGATCCATGATGACAGGTGCTGGTCCACCCCTGCGCACAGCAGATTGTCCTTCAGGATCATCGGTTGGATGGTGTTGAAAGCACTGGAGAAGTCAAAGAACATGATCCTCACCGCATTCCCGGGCTTCTCCAGGTGGGACAGAGAACAGTGAAGGAGGAAGATCACTACATCCTCCACCCCAATGCCATGTTGGTAGGTGAACTGGAGTGGATCCATCGCTGGTCCCACCAGGGGGCGGAGGTGAGCAAGGAGCAGTCTCTCCAGGGTCTTCATCACATGGGACATCAGGGCCACTGGTCTGTAGCTGTTCAGGTTTTTGGGGTGGGAAGTCTTTGGTACAGGTACCACACAAGATGTTTTCCACAACTGTGGTACCCTCCCCAGCTTTAGGCTCAGGTTGAAGATGAGCTTCACAATCCCACACAGCTGGTCTGCACAGGACTTGAGGAGCTTTGCGCTGATGCCGTCCGGTCCCGAGGCCTTCCTCGCCTTGATCTTCCTCAGCTCCGTCCTCACCTGGGTCTTAGTGAGGGTCATGTTGGGGGGCTGTGTGTTGGGAGTGGGTGGGTGTTGGTGGAGTGGGGTGTGGGCAGCAGGACTCGATGTCTTTAGAGGCAGCAGTGGTTGTTGTGCAGTCGGGGGGGAGGGCGATTGGTCAAACCTGTTGAAAAACAGGTTCAGATTGTTCGCCCACTCCCTGCCCCCCATGGCCTGGGGGGAGGTATTCTAGAGCCCAGAGATTGTTTTAAGGTTTCTCCAGACCCCACCAATGTCGCTCTGTTGCAGCTTGTCCTCCATCTTCTTCCTGAAGCTGTCCTTGCCTTCTCTGATCTTCCTCCTCAGCTCCTTCTGTACGGACTTCAGCATCTCCCTGTTCCTCGACCTGAAGATCGTCTTCTTCTCTCTCAGAAGTGTTTTTATCTCAGGGTTGATCCAGGGTTTGTTGTTCGAGCAACACCGTATGGTCTTGGTGGGTATGGTGTTGTCCACACAGAAGCTGATGTAGTCCGTGATGGTGTGAGTGAGGCCATCAATGTCCTCACCATGTGGATCGCAGAGCTGCTCCCAGGCAGTGGTTTCAGAACAGTCCTTTAGAGCGTCCATTGCCTCCTCAGACCAAAACTTCACTGTGCACATGACCGGAGGTTGTCTGTGCACTAGGGGTTTGTACACCGGCAGGAGATGAACCAAGTTGTGATCCGATCGCCCGAGTGGGGGGAGTGGTGATGAGGTGTACGCCTCCTTAGTGTTTGCGTAGAATAAGTCCAGTGTTTTATTGTCTCTAGTGTGGCATGTGACATACTGGGTGAACGTGGGTAGAATGGGAGACAGTGAAATATGGTTGAAATCACCTGAGATGAGGAGAAGAGCATCTGGGTGTTCTGTCTGCAGCCTGCCAGTTACTGAGTGGATGACGTCACGCGCTGTCCCAGCGTTCGCCGTCGGATTTGCATAAATAACAATGCAGATAACGTGTGAGTATTCCCTCGGGAGATATGTAGGCCGCATACTAACAGCTAGCAACTCCATGTCTTTGTTGCAGTGTTGTTGTTTAACCGTGATATGTCCCGGTCTGCACCAGTTATGATTGACATACATCATCACTCCTCCGCCCCTTGCCTTCCCACTGTCTGGTGTTCGGTCTGCCCGTATCGCGTGGAAACCCTCCAGTTCAATGTTAGCATCTGTTGCTAGTTCTGTTAGCCACGTCTCAGTGAATAGCATCAGGCTACACTCTCTGTATATGCTCTCATAGCGGGAGATAGCCGCTAGCTCATCTGTTTTTCTGAGTAGCGATCATACATTCCCCATAATAACGGATGGGAGGGCGGGTCTGTACCTTGTATTCCTCGCCCGCCGTCTTATTCCAGCATGACATCCACGCTGTTTCTGTCTTATTTCTCCCGGTATGTCGAGTTTTTGCATTAGCATCGTGGGCCGGTTAAGTGCTAACAGCTGATCCCTATTGTACCGCCTCCTACAAGAAACAGTTGATCCGTCCGCTGGCTCAGGAGACATTTGGGCGATCTACGTGTCTGTGATGGATTAAGGTGTCACCAAAACAGAAAGATTAGCAAGAGAGCCAGATAGTGAATAGAAATAGGAAGAAATTGATCCGCTGTTGCAAAAAGGCAGCCTACTCGTGTGGCGCCGGAAGTCTATGTAAATAAAGTTGAATAAACTGAATTGAATTGCACGCATTTGTAGAACTGTGCATGCATTTGTGGATCTGTGCACGCATTTGTTGAACTGTGCACGCATTTGTGGAACTTTGCACGCATTTGTAGATCAGTGCATACATTTGTGGCAGTATGCATACGCTTACAAATAGTTTTGCAACAATAAGATAAGATAAGATAAGATAAGATAAGCCTTTATTAGTCCCACAATGGGGAAATTCCAGGATTGCAACAGCATAGGGATAGCAACACTCAGAGCAACAATCAGAAGGCAAGAAAAAACAACATCTAGTAAACATATGTCCATATTACTATAAATGTATATATATATAGACACACAGTGCAGAGCATTATGGCTGGTGAATGTGCAGCAGAAAGTCTAAGCTCTCTCTCCGCGGATGCAGCGGGCCAGCTGGAAGTCTTTGGGCATGATGGTGACCCCCTTAGCGAAGAAGAGACCACCAGGTGGGCCTCGCTGGACTCCTGCAGAGGCATGACAGCGAAGCTCAGGAAACGAAGGACGGTCTTGAAGTCCTGAGCGATCTCCCTCACCAGGCGCTGGACGGGCAGCTTACAGATGAGCAGCTCCGTGGATTTCTGGTAGCGACGGATCTCTCTCAGAGCACGGGCCTGTGACGGCGAGGCCTCTTCACTCTGCCGGTGGCCAGAGCACCTCTCCGAGCAGCCCTGGTGGCTAGCTGTCTCCTGGGGGGGGGGGCTTCTTCCTCCAGTAGATTTTACGGGCGGTCTGCTTGGTTCTTGCCATCGCTCTTTATTATTCTGTCTTATATTTCTTTCACGCCGCCTAAACTCCAGCCCGGCACCCGCGTCGTTTTCGCTACAGTTCCCGGTATGTCGAGTTTCCCATTAGCACCGGGCGGCGGCCAAGTGCTAGCTAGCACTAGCTCCTCCCCGCTGTAACGTCTCCCGCTGCAAACCGTGGCTCCGTCCGCCGACCCGGGAGACCCCCGGGCGATCCGTGCGTCCGTGATATATATACAGAGTGAAAGGTGTAGAAAGAAGAAGGAAGATAAAAAAAAGGCTGTTGCAACAGGCAGCCGACTCGTGTGGCAATAATTATTTAGCGAATGCAAAGTCCTTAAGCCAAGCAGTTGCCTCCTGGTTTGCTGTATGGAGGGTGTGTAATCCTCCTTCCAGTCTTTGGAGCGGGCAAGCCTCTATGATGTGTTCCATAGTTTGCTCCTCTCCACATGCGCACAGTGGGCTAGGGCTACTGCCCCATCTGTGAAGGCTGGCCAAGCAGGGGCCATGTCCAGTCCTGAAGCGATTGAGTGTAGACCACTGTCTCCTTGGGAGGTTGGTGCCCGGGACCTGTTGGTTGGGGTTTATCACCAGCTGTTTGTTTGGGACCTCCTTGGTTTCCCATTCCTCTTGCCAAGCTGTCTGGATGGTAAAGTCAGCTGGGGGAGGGTTTTTCCAAATCGGCCGTCTGGATGAAAGTCAGGCAGTGGGTGGGGTGTAGATATCTGCATGGATTGGTAAGTAAGGAAAATCTTTAACTTTTTGGAGCATCCTTTGAGTTAATGCTGCTCGCCGGATGTGTGGAGGGGCTATGTTTGACAGTACAGAGAGCCAGGGGAGTGGTGTTGAGCGGATTGTTCCAGTTATAGTTCTCATGGTTGAGTTGAGCTGGGTGTCTACATGGTGTGTGTAAGATGACCTGGACCAGACAGGGGCACAATATTCTGCTACAGAGTATGAAAGGGCCAGTGCTGAGGTGCGCAGGGTGGAGACTGCCGCCCCCCATTTTGCACCAGCGAGCTTGCAGAGCAGGTTGTTTCGTACTTTCACCTTAGCAGCCGTCCCCTTTAGATGTTCCTTGAAGGATAAGGTCCTATCAAGGGTCACTCCAAGATAAGTTGGATTTGGGGCATGCTTAAGCTTGAGTCCGCTCAGGTGGATGTTTTGTTCTCTGGCAGCTTTTGCATTGTGGAGATGAAATACACTGGAGACGGTTTTTGCTGGGCTTGGTTTTAGGCGCCAGATTTTGCAGAACTGGTCCAGTTTAGCAAGATCTTCCGTGAGCACCCGTTCCAGTGGTTCAAAGTCTGGTGCTTGGAATGCCAAACAGATGTCGTCTGCATAGATGAATTTGCGGGATTTTGTAGTAGGCAGGTCGTTTATGTAGAGGTTGAACAGAGTTGGAGCTAGAACTGAGCCTTGTGGGAGTCCGTTTTTCTGCATTCTCCATGCACTTGTGTTCTGACTGAGGTGGACTCTGAACCTTCGGTTGGTCAGCAGGGTTTTTATAATTGCTGTTGCCCAAGCAGGGATCGCCTTTATAAGTTTCAGGAGGAGGCCTTTGTGCCAGACCGTATCATAGGCGGCTGTAAGATCGAGAAACACAGCCCCTGTCTTCAGTCTGCTCTCGAAGCCATTTTCAATGAAGGTGGTTAGGGCCAGTACTTGTTCTCCTGTACTGCGGTCCTTGCGGAAACCTGCTTGATCCACACTTAGAATATCCTCTATTTCTGGGGAAATGCGTTGCAGTATTAGGCGCTCCATGATTTTGTAAGGAACGCTGAGTAGGGAGATTGGGCGGTAGCTTGCTGGTAGTTTGTGGTCTTTGCCAGGTTTTGGGATGGCAATGACCTTTGCTGTCCGCCATTTCTTTGGGATCGAGTTCGTTTGTGTGATCCTTGTGTAGAATTGTGTCAACCAGGTTAGGGCTCGGGGGCCAAGATTCTTCATGAATTCTGGGAAGATGTTATCGTATCCTGCTGCCTTTCCACATTTCAGGCCCTGTAGGACTTTCTCCAGTTCAGCAGCCTCGAAGGGTTCAGGGTTCGTTTCCTCTACAGGCATTTTTTGGTGTTTTTTTAGCTCAGTTGTAACTGCTCTTCTGGTGTCTTTGTCTTGGGGTGCTTTGGCGATAGTCAGTAGGTGGGATGCAACTTGGTTGGGTGTGACGGATGCTCGGCTTTGGCTAGGGGGCTTCTGTGCAGCTCCTAGGCGACGGATGAGGCTCCAACATTTCCTGCTAGAGTGGGTAAAGCTCCGGTCAGCAACTGTCTCCTCCCATTTCTTTCGCCGGGCTGTATTTAGCGATTCAATGAGATGGTCTGCTATCTCTGGGTCCCCTGATGTTTGATAGGATTGTAGGAGGGCAGCACTTTCTCCGTCCAAACATGGGACATAGAGGGGTCGGTAGCCTCGTGGGATTGCAGTATGGGCAGCCTTGAAGATTGCGCTGCAGAAGCGGTTGTATGCTTCATCTACAGTGATGGTGTGGAGTGGGATGGTAACAATGCTCCGGTCCAGAGTTTCACTGAATTTCTTCCAGTTGGCTTTGCGGAAGTTCCAGCGCATCTTCCTTGGGCTGTATATGACTGGAAGTTGTAGGCCAATGTGTACAAGCAGGGGCCGGTGTTGGCTGTGTGGAAAATCATCAAGAATGAGGATCTGTGTAGGATATGGCTCCCCATTCAAAGAGCTGACCCAACACAGGTCAGGAGAATAGTCCTTCTTCCACCTAGCAGAGTGGAAGGTTCCTCTTTGTTTGGGGTCGTATATCAAAGCGAGGTCATTTCTGGATGCCCAGTCTGAAAGTGCCTCCCCATCACTGTCCACTGCTGGGTACCCCCAGTCAGGGTGATGGCTGTTAAAGTCCCCCACATAGATGGCAGGGTGGGGTAGGGTGGGTAAGACCTGCAGATCCCAGTTGGCATTAGGGGGCTTGTACACATTGACAATATGGAAGCCACCAATGATTATGGTGTCTGAGAAATGTGTTGTTATCAGGTGATTTGCTTCAACTATGTCAGAACGCACATAGGTGGCACGTCCATGTTTAGCATGTAGAACATAGCACAGGAGGTCAAAGCCTTTGATGGTGAAGCGGCCAGCTTCCTCTGTGCCAATATGAGACTCTTGGAGGCAGATTACATCAATCGAATGTTGGAAGGCGAGGACTTCGATAAGGCTTCGCTTGGCTGCAGATAGGCCTTCAACGTTTAGTTGTAATATGCGAAGGGCAGATCCTACCACAAAGTGCTCTTGGGGCTGTTTGCTTTCGGCTTTAGGACTGTGACTAGGATTCTTCTTTGACTTGGCACAGAGGCGTCGTCTCTTTGAATTTAGTCTGCTGGTAGGATCATTAGCTTTCCCAGGCAAGCCCGGGTACTGGCGGAGGGCGCGACGAGAACGCTGATCCATTGCCCCCCAGGGCAATGGATCAACTATTATTAATGTGGCAATAATAATAGTTCCATACAATATTTGCCCACTCTTTTTTGAAAAACTTTCCAAATCTGTCAGATTGAGAAGGCATCTCCTGAGCACAGCCGTCTTCAGATCACCCCAGGAGCGGACTTCGTCCATTTGTGGCCCAAGGCAAAGACAGAAATGGGGTCCTACTTTTTCTTTGTTCTACACTTTCTTTTCAGGCCTTAAATAGTTGTTTACAGAATTTCATTTTTTTCATTCTATTTATTTAATTGTTATTCAAGAGGAAAAATATTTCTACTACTTCAAGTTCTGCTCAACCCCAGCACTGTTATTGTGTTTTTATGCACTTTTGATGAGCCTTTGTCATGTGCCAAACGCACATTTAAAACCAAGCCAATGAATAAAAAGAGCATATTTTAAGTCATATTGATCTGTGTTGGTTTGAAATTAATCATATTCAACAGATCGCTGAACATGAGCAGCCCAGTCTTGATTTAAAATTGTGGCCCAGCTGATTTTGTAATTGAATAGCCCTGCAGTAGAAGAAGGATGGATGGATGGATGGATGGATGGATGGATAAAATTACAGTGGGGAAAAAAGTATTTAGTCAGCCACCAATTGTGCAAGTTCTCCCACTTAAAAGATGAGAGAGGTCTCCAATTTTCATCATAGGTATACCTCAACTATGAGAGACAAAATGAGAAAAAAAAAAATCCAGAAAATCACATTGTCTGATTTTTAAAGAATTTATTTGCAAATTATGGTGGAAAATAAGTATTTGGTCACCTACAAACAAGCAAGATTTCTGGCTCTCACACACCTGTAACTTCTTCTTTAAGAGGCTCCGCTGTCCTCCACTCGTTACCTGTATTAATGGCACCTGTTTGAACTCGTTATCAGTATAAAAGACACCTGTCCACAACCTCAAAAAGTCAGACTCCAAACTCCACTATGGCCAAGACCAAAGAGCTGTCAAAAGACACCAGAAACAAAATTGTAGACCTGCACCAGGCTGGGAACACTGAATCTGCAATAGGTAAGCAGCTTGGTGTGAAGAAATCAACTGTGGGAGCAATTATTAGAAAATGGAAGACATACAAGACCACTGATAATCTCCCTTGATCTGGGGCTCCACGCAAGATCTCACCCCGTGAGGTCAAAATGATCACGAGAACGGTGAGCAAAAATCCCAGAACCACACAGGGGGACCTAGTGAATGACCTGCAGAGAGCTGGGACCAAAGTAACAAAGGCTACCATCAGTAACACACTACGCCGCCAGGGACTCAAATCCTGCAGTGCCAGACGTGTCCCCCTGCTTAAGCCAGTACATGTCCAGGCCCGTCTGAAGTTTGCTAGAGAGCATTTGGATGATCCACAAGAGGATTGGGAGAATGTCATATGGTCAGATGAAACCAAAATAGAACTTTTTGGTAAAAACTCAACTTGTCGTGTTTGGAGGAGAAAGAATGCTGAGTTGCATCCAAAGAACACCATACCTACTGTGAAGCATGGGGGTGGAAACATCATGCTTTGGGGCTGTTTTTCTGCAAAGGGACCAGGACGACTGATCCGTGTAAAGAAAAGAATGAATGGGGCCATGTATCGTGAGATTTTGAGTGAAAACCTCCTTCCATCAGCAAGGGCATGGAAGATGAAACGTGGCTGGGTCTTTCAGCATGACAATGATCCCAAACACACCGCCCGGGCAACGAAGTAGTGGCTTCGTAAGAAGCATTTCAAGGTCCTGGAGTTGCCTAGCCAGTCTCCAGATCTCAACCCCATAGAAAATCTTTGGAGGGAGTTGAAAGTCCGTGTTGCCCAGCGACAGCCCCAAAACATCACTGCTCTAGAGAAGATCTGCATGGAGGAATGAGCCAAAATACCAGCAACAGTGTGTGAAAACCTTGTGAAGACTTACAGAAAATGATTGACCTCTGTCATTGCCAACAAAGGGTATATAACAAAGTACTGAGATGAACTTTTGTTTTTGACCAAATACTTATTTTCAACCATAATTTGGAAATAAATTATTTAAAAATCCTACAATGTGATTTTCTGGATTTTTTTTCCCTCATTTTGTCTCTCATAGTTGAGGTATACCTATGATGAAAACTGGAGACTTCTCTCATCTTTTAAGTGGGAGAACTTGCACAATTGGTGGCGGACTAAATACTTTTTTACCCCACTGTATATCATGACCTAATTTTTAAAACTCTCTCCACCATCTCCATCCTCCGGCGGCGCCACACGAGTTGGCTGCCCTTTGCAACTGCCTTTTTCTTATCTTCCTTCTTCTTTCTACACCTTTCACTCTATATATATATATCACGGACACACAGATCGCCCCAAGGGTCTCCCGAGTCGGCGGACGGAGCCACTGTTTGCAGCGGGGGAGGATACAGCAGGGAAGAGCTAGCTAGCTGGCTAGCTAGCTCCAACCGCCACCCGGTGCTAACGGAGAAGCTTGACATGCCGAGGAACTGTAGCGAAAACGACGCGGGTGCCAGGCTGGAGTTTAGGCGGCGTGCAAGAAATATAAGACAGAATAATAAAGAGCGATGGCAAGAACCAAGCAGACCGCCCGTAAATCTACTGGAGGAAAAGCCCCCCAGGAAGCAGCTAGCCACCAAATCTGCTAGAAAAAAGCACTCCGGCCACCGGTGGAGTGAAGAAGCCTCACCGTTACAGGCCCGGTACCGTGGCTCTGAGAGAGATCCATCGCTACCAGAAATCCACGGAGCTGCTCATCCGTAGGCTGCCCTTCCAGCGCCTGGTGAGGGAGATCGCTCAGGACTTCAAGACCAACCTGTGCTTCCTGAGCTCCGCTGTCATGGCTCTGCAGGAGGCCAGCGAGGCCTACCTGGTGGGTCTCTTCGTGGACACCAACCTGTGCGCCATCCACGCCAAGAGGGTCACCACCATCATGCCCAAAGACATGCAGCTGGCCCGCCGCACCCGCGGAGGGAGAGAGAGCTTAGACTTTCTGCTGCATATTCACCAACCACAATGCTCCGCACTGTGTGTCTACATATATATACATATACTGTATATATATAGTAATATGTACATATGTATACTAGCTGTTCTTGTTTTTTTCTTGCCTTCTGATTGTTGCTCTGAGTGTTGCTATCCCTGTGCTGTTGCAATCCTGGAATTTCCCCATTGTGGGACTAATAAAGGCTTATCTTATCTTATCTTATCTTATCAAAATGATGAGCAAAGAGAAAGTCTATATGATAACACTGGTCAACACCAAATTTATTGTCTAAGTTTTTTTTAGCTGATTTAGGACAATTTTAAGATAAGATAAAATAAGCCTTTATTAGTCCCACAATGGGAAAATTTCAGGACTGCAACAGCACAGGGATAGCAACACTCAGCAATAATTTAGAAGATAAGAAAATAAGAGCAGTGGATATTCATATGTACACATAAATATATAACTATATATACACAGTGCGGAGCATTGTAGCTAGATGGAATAAACAGCATAACAGTTTATTTAGTTACCCCACATAGTATGAATATGTTCCCATACATATTGTCACCCTCCATAGCAATTTATATTGTCCTAGTTGTATACTGGAGTGGGACCATTTTGTGTAAGTCTGTTGCGTCTTTTGCATTCGATACTATTAGGTCGTCACGTTTTTTTGCTATCTCTGTGAGCAGCCCTGCTTAGGTTATAAAGTCTGACAGCCATAGGTAGGAAGGACCTGCGAAACCTCTCGGTCGCGCACCTAGGATGATGTAGCCTACTGCTAAATGAGCTCAGTAGGCTGCTTTGATGTGCTGAATCCAAAAATCACATTGGTTTTGCTCAATCAGGTCAACTTTTTGAAGTATGGCCGCATGTTGTTTTTTACATTTTTGTTTACATGTACAGGTATTTTCGCTTTATATGATGCAAAATTCTTTTTTTATTTCTTGAAATTTCTCAAACTCTGAAGAGTTTGCATGTGCCAATTTATGACATGATGTCATAAATTGTCATGATGGCTGATTACTGTTGGACTCTGAAGAGAGACATCTCTGCCGCTGAGCATTCTAGAGGTTTGAATAAACAGAAGTTGAAGCTCGGAATTTTGAACAATGATGATGAAACATTCGATTTACATGTACTTACCTTTATCAATTTCTATTATTCAATTTACAGTAATCAAAGTTTGTAACATTTAATAAATAAATTGTGGTAGAAAATGATTTTTTTCTCTTAAAAATCTATTTTAGATGAGAAATATTAACAACTAGAAAAGCACTCGGAGAGCGCAGACCTCCACCAAGCGCCACAGTTCCCCCCATACAGTGTTTGTGTGTACGTTTTCAAATTCCTTGACCATGAAACCATATGACTAGCAATTGGATTCACAATGATAGGATTAGTGGTTCAGTAGTTATTGACGAAAATGGCATTTTCCGTAATGGCGGTTTAGCGCCACAGTTCCCCCCATACAGTGTTTGTGTGTACGTTTTCAGATTCCACGCCTGCACGCTTGGGGTTCCGCAGGTGCCCACGGAGGAATAGGAGGCACATGGTCAGAAGGCTGAACCAGAGAGACACGTCTGCTCTCGGGGGATGAAGACGTCAAGACTGCCACCCATCTGTTTTGCATTCATTTGACTCAGTTCAGTAAAGGGGTTTTCGGGGGTGACACAAACCCCACAGGGCATTCCATTCTGTCCCTGCCGGGGGGACAGAGGAGAACACAATAAACCCCCCGCTCCCTCCAGAGGAGGGAGGTGAGATGGGTAACCAGGGGGCGCGTGGCAGAATGGCCAGGGCAAGGTGTCGCATGGTGTCGGTGAAGAGGATCCCTCTGTCTACTATTGTGCCATGGGGACACCCTCACCACAATTTTAATTGCACTCTAGACACTGAGGGCTTGGGAGGATGGGAGCTCTGCTGCAGATAGCAATGCCCTATTACATTATCCCCCCCCCCCCCCATTTTAACTGCACTTTGGTAGTTCACACACTGGCACCCAATGACACCACACAAATAACACTCACCCATCATGATTCACGCATGTGGGTGGGGTCTTCCTCCACCCCTGCTGCCCTCTTTCTGCCAGGGGCCTGACTGGTGACCTGGGGCCCACCATGCTGTCATCATCCCAAGGCACTACCGCAATTGAATAGGTGCAAGCAAGGGAGTGAGCGAGAGAGTGAGTGAGCAAGTGAGAGCAAGTGAGTAAGTGAGAGTGCGGGAGTGATGAGTAGTGATGGTGGGTCAGATTTGTGTGGTGCTTTGCATGTCGGGTGGCATCTCTGGGCACTTACGGTGGGTCCATTGGTCATTCGCTCTGGGGGGGGCGTTAGTGGTGGTGGGCAGTTTCTGTGGCTGCAGCTGCCCTCGGGCGTGTTGGTGGGGGTGTGGCTGCCGGTCCGTGCTGGTGGACTCCCTGGCCACTGCCGGGCGTTGGTACACATCGTGCCCACTGCATCTGCACTGTGGCCGCCTCACTTGTTAAGGGTGAATAAATGTGAGTGTGTAAGAGAGAGCACGAGTAAATGTGAGTGAGTCAGAGCGTGAATGAGAGTGTGTATATGAGTGAGCTTGAGTGGAAGGAAAAATGTATAAGTGCAAGTGTAACGGATGCCAACTAGTACTGTTCGGCGTAGAACGTTAGTAAAACCTCCCTCCCAAAGCCTCATACAGTATCGGTAGCGCTGAGCTATCGGTCGGACCTTTAGCTCAGCGCGATCGTGCTGTGTCTCCCATGCTCGAACTGTGTTAGTTGACTGAGAGGTCGCGGGTTCGTGTCCCGTGTGGGGCGAACTGCGCAGGATGATCTCTGTCACACAAGCGACTGTGAGGGTGAATGAGAGTGAGACTGAACAAGTGGGAGTGGGTGACAATGAATGAGTCTGAGTGTGAGAGTGCAAGTGTAAGACTGTGAAGGAGAGGGTGAGTGAGAGTGAGTGAGCAAGTGCATGTGAGTACGAGTGAGTGCGTGTGAGAGCATGAAAGTGAGTGTGTGTGCTGGTGAGGGGTGCTGGACTGAGGGGATGGTGCCTCCTGGTACCTTCTGGCTGTGTGTGCTCCCTTGGATTGGGGGGCTGGCCCTCTGTGGGGCTCCCTGCATCTTTCTGTCACCTTTTCTGGGCATGGTGGGGGGAGTCCGGGTGGTGCATACCGGAGGTGTGGGCCAGTTGACGGCTTGCAGGGGGGTTCTTTTGGCTCCTGGGGCCCGGTAGCTGGTGTTGGCCCTGCTGGGGGGGCGGCTGGTCTGGGGGTGGGAGCGCGCCATCCTAGCCTCCCTCAGCTATCCCTCCTGGGGCGGCTGCATGGTTGTCCTGGGACTTGCTAGCTTTGGGGCATTTGTGCTCTGTGGGGATTGGTGGCACTGTCTTGCTTGCTTGGTGTTTCCGGGGTGGAGTTGTTGTGACCTGCCGCCCTCTTTGTATGTTTCCTGGCAAACCTCTCACACCCACACAGTCACTTTGACCGCGGTCTCATACAAGCACATGCACACACACATATGTTCTTTTACAGGTGCAGATATCAGACTCATGATGAGACTTTTTCAGAAGAAGAAACAGTTTGTCTTCCGTTTGTTTCAGCTGTGTCTGTTTGTTTTTTCTATTTGTTCCTCTCTTTTTTCTTTACCCCTCCCCACCCCTCCCTATCACATTCCCCCCTCTCAGGTCTATCATGGGTAAAACAATTTAAATAAAGTATTAAAAGTTATTACAAGAGGAGTCTATAAATAATATACAGTACATAGATATGTGCTGTATAAAGCTCTTTTTGGCAAAGTAAATAAATCTGTTTGGCACAATAAGGGAAGCAGATTTCTGTTCTGCTTACCTAGCTGCTTGACAGGACAAGGGAGGAAAGAAATGCTCCCTCCAGAGGAGGGAGGCAAGTTGGGTGACTGGGGGACACGTGGCGCAATGGCCAAGGCGAGGCCGCACCCGCTGCCCTGAGGTCATGTTTCCATGACAGCAGGCAGACACGCTGGACCGCAAGCCTCCAGCAAGCTGCCTGGTGGGCACTCGTCAGTCCCAAGGTGGGACCGCCGAGAGCCAGCTTGCTTTGGCGGGGTCGGCGGTGCGTACATGTACGGCTGAATCATTCTGCTGTTTTGACTAGCCATTGTTGTTTAGTGAGGCAGTCTTCGGTGTTCTCAGGTCAGAGGAGAGGGGAGGACTGACCTTGCAGCATCCACTACTGGTGGACGGGAGTATGGGTGGAGCTAATTAGAATATTCATAGATCTGTAGGTGGAAGATGTAAAAGTTCTTTCCAAGCAATTCTAAGGCAATGAAAGTTTTGTTCGTGGATAAAAAGCCACAATATACTATTTTGGGCAATACACATTGGTTTTTGAGGTGGTTTTAAAGCCGCCGGAGTGCGTCTTTAAAAAGATAACACACACAAAGCATATAGCAGACACTTCTATGGCCTTTCTTCACTGCCCACAGTGTACACATTCAGGAGTGAGTCATTTGTGTGGGGCAGTCGAGAGAAGAAAGTTCAGCTCTGGTTGTGCCAGTTTGAGATTCATTACTAACAGTAAGGAAATTTTACCAGTATACAGTAAGTAGATAAGGCTTTTTTTTTCTTTTTTTTTTTTTGCATATTGACTCATTGTTGAGCCCAAGGAACTTCTGACCAAAAAAAGTCATCAACACTGCAGGAAAATTCCTGGATCATCCACATCAGAGAACATCCAAGCAGAGACCAGAATAAACGTGACCAGACTCATTTCACATTTGCATTACTCACTTCGCTGGAGCTCATTCACCTGCACCACTTCCAGCAGGTGACTGAACTCCCCTTCCGAGATCATTAGCATAACAAGGAAGCAGTCACAGCGGGGAAGTCCAGGGAGCTTTGATCAGGAAGGAATACCGATGGGGCATCCCTGTTCTCTCTGTGGTCCATAGCCAGCTGACGCTGCAGACCTCCTGTCAGAGTGTTTATCATCCTCAAAATGTAGCTAAAAGATTTCCCCTGACCCGCTTCAATTTAAAATCTTGGTGATTACCTTCATAGCACTGCATGGTCAAGTGCTGTTTACATCACTGAATTCTTGCATTCGGTTAAGTCCATATTTGGACACTGACAAGTTTTATTTTAGCTGTTTACCAAAACATACTCAAGATACAGTTATATAATCAACATGGTCTTAAAGTGCAGACTCTCAGCTTTAATGTGGGGGTATTCACATCCAAATAGTTTAAGTTTAATGTTTATTTGAAAGGGACATTGTATACTATTGAGCATTAATACAAATGTAAGTATGCCAGATTTAGCAATACTGCTAATTTGCATCTGCAGTCCCCCGGCGGGTCACAAAAACACACAAGCAAGCAATCATACACAAAAAGAACATCTGCAATATAACTGTACAAAGTGGATATGCAAAAGTGCAAGCGTTAAGGTGCTACAAAACAAAACATTCAAATGAGTGAAGTGCTATGTATGTGTACACACACACATTGGAGTCATGGTTTAGGAATTGCAATCATTCTTATTCAAAATCTCCTCATTTCAGGGACTCAGAAGCTATTTCATGGGCTGCATGGGCTATTCCCTCATTAATCCATCATCAATCAAGCAGATAAAAAATCTGCAGTCAATTCCAGGTGTGGCATTTGCATTTGGAAGCTGTTGCTGTGAACCCACAACAGAAAGATGAAACAGACCATCCTTAGACTAAAAAAAAAGAAGAAATCCATCAGAGCGAAATATTAGGAGAGGCCAACTCAACAGTTTGGTACATTCTGTGAAAAAAAGAGCGTGCTGGTGAGTTCAGGAACTCAAAAAGGCCTAGACATCTACAAAAGACAACAGTGGATGATTGCAGGATCCTTTCCATGGTGAAGAAAAATCCCTTCACGACATCCACCCAACATCTGTCCCATCTTTACTAGGATGGAGCTTCCCAGCACAGATGGATAATAGCCCTAAACATACTGCAAAATCAACCGGAGTTTTTCAAAGCAATGGCTGAGTCAAGCATCAGATCTCAACTTGATCGAGCAGCATTTGACTTGCTCAAGACAAAACTTAAGGCAGAAAGACCTGCAAACAAGCAACAACTGCAGACAGCTGCAATAAAGGCCCAGCAAAGCATCATAAAAGCAGTGTTTGGTGATGTCCATGGATTCCAAAAAAGTATTAAAAATGAACATTTTATTTATGGTGAATCTGGTGATATGGTGATGGTGTGAGGCTATGTCGGCGTCTGTAACCGTCACGTCACGTCAAAGCGTTATCTTCTCCACTTTTGTTTGTTTTATTAACTTCGTTTTAAATTTTTTATCTCTTTTTACTGATATTAGCTTTTTACTTAGTATTAGCTTAGTGTTGGCCTAGTAAATACAAAAACCCGATCAGGCACACAGGTGAATCAGACCCCAGGCAGGGCTGCTTCACCAGGCTAGGCTAACCTGTTTTTAACCTGTTTTTAGCTAGCTAGCCATCCACTTCTCGCCTGGAACATCATGACTCCATCCCCGACATGTGTCAGCTGTGTGTCCCTCCTTAAGAAGGTTTCTCAGTTGGAAGTGAGACTCTCCAACCTCTATAAGATTCGGGATGCTGAAGACCACCTAGATACTATAATTCTTGGGCGGACATCGGCCCCGGTAACCGACTCACAGCTAGCAGAGACGGCTACTTACCTGGGTGAATTTAGCACATCGCCATCCACTTCCACCCCTGCTCCAGTCTCCTCAGCTGCCCAGGACCCCAACAATAAACCCTGGCTTCAGCTTGGAGCTAAACCCAAAGCCCTGGGTGGTTTTTCACATCCTCAATGCGCGCCCTGGACCTTGGTTGGGAAAACTAGCAAACATTGGGGATTGACCAGACATGGCTACGCCTCCTCTCTTCCCCTCTTGCTGGAAAACAGATTTGACATCCTTTCCCTGGAAGATTTTCCCCACCTGGACGTCAATCATCCTCCCATGGCTGCCCCTCCTCCTTCAACAGCAGCCCAAACCCGCAAGCCCCGGATTAAAACTACTTTAGGTGTGCCAAACTATACACCAGCTCCAAAAAGAAGAGAGCACATCACCCCGCCATCACAACAACAACAATGGCAAAATTATCCACCATTTCAGAAGCCACCGGCAAAGCACCCCCAGATGACCCTGGTAATTGGTGATTCGATAATAAGGAATGTCAGAAGCAGGTACTGTGTCACAAAATTTTTTCCTGGGGCTAAAGTGTCAGACACTGAGGCTCTTACCCCTGACCTATTAAAGGAATTCCCCCATGCTAAAACTGTCATTGTACATGTTGGGTGCAACAACATCCCAGATGAAGCGTTGGAGATCTTAAAGAGTGACTTCAAGAGCCTTCTGTCCACTCTTATGAACTGTGGCAGACGTGTGTTTATTTCTGGGCCATTGGCAACTTTCAAACGAGGTTGCAATTATTTTAGCAGAACTCTCAGCCTTAATACCTGGTTGTGTTCTACATGTCCTACTTTTAACATTGGTTTTGTAGACAATTTCAACCTGTTTTGGAACCGTCCATCATTTATGAGGCCAGATGGCATCCATCCAGATAGACTTGGTGCACGTGTTTTAAGGGACAATCTGTTCTATTCCATTCAACGTTTTTTAGTACAGTGACTGAAATCTGGTGCGTTAACTCACCCAGAAGTTCCTGGGTCTGCCAACCAGCCCTTCTTTGTTCCACTTCTCATATTAATCCTATTAATCCAAATAATCCTCACTGCTTAGATCAATCTTCAATTTATAACCCAATAGAGATTGTGTCTGTCTCCCATTACCCAAACAAGACAAATACAACAGAACTTGATAAATGCACACCTTTCTGCAGCTCCTCCTCATCCTCCACCCTTCAACTTAGCCCTTGTCTTCCCCTTTAGAGAACCTTTGTCTACTCCCCCAAAGTTAATAAAAATATAATGTATAAACACCCCAAAGTGATTAAACAAAAATTTGATAAAACTCAAATTAAACATCAAGTTTCTAAATTTAATGATTTGGCCTCTCTTCCTCCTCATAATTTAAAAATTAAATGGGGTTTGTTAAATATTAGGTCCCTAACTCCCAAGTCTCTACTAGTCCATGATCTGTTAATTGATCATCAGATTGATTTAATATCCCTTACAGAGACTTGGCTAGGACAAGATGATGATGTTGGTTTAAATGAATCAACTCCCTCTGGTTATCTAAACTATCATAATCCCAGAATTTCTGGTCGTGGAGGTGGAGTAGTGGCAATTTACCATTCTAAATTACTAGTTAATGTAAAGCAAAAAACACGTTTTAATTCCTTTAAGGGCCTGGTCCTCAGTATGGGGCATGTTAGCAATCTTAGCTTAAACCCAGTTTTCTTTGTCATAGTTTACCTTCCTCCCTCAGCCTACTTAAGAGTTTTTATCCAAATTTGCCAAATTCTTAGCTGATTTAGTGCTGAAATCAGATAGAATAATTATAGTAGGGGATTTTAATATACATGTTGATGTAGATAGTGACTGTCTTAATAAGGCATTCAATTCAATATTAGACTCAATGGGGTTTTCTCAGTAGAAAATTCTACCCATTATCTCCACCATACGTTGGACCTTGTTCTGACTTATGGCATAGAAATAGAAAATCTGGTAGTGTCTCCTCATAATCCTGTACTGTCAGACCATTGTCTGTTAACCTTTGATTTCACTATTCCTGACTATTTGACTTCTAAAGAAAAATACTATTACAGCAAACAACTCTACCTACGGGTACAAATAAAGTAACCTGAACCTGAAAATGAACAGCAGATGCCTTTCAGATGATGTTGTTACCAAATTTATGCAGATTGTCTCCTCTATGCCATGAGTCAACACAGCAGAAATAAAAGATGGAGAGCTTGCTCCTTCCGTAATTGATAGCATGGTAGATAGTGTTACAGCCTCTCTGCATCAGACTCTAGACTTGGTGGCCCCCTTTAAAAAGAAAAAGTCCAATCAGAGATTTCTAACCCCTTGGTTTAACACAGAAACTCGTAGCTTCAAACAGAAGACTCGTCAATTAGAAAGAAAATGGTGGACTTCCGGTCATGGTCGCCACGTAGGAGGGCGTGCTTCCCTCTACTCTGCTCCTAAAATAAAAAAAATCAGCAAATAACTTTCTCAATTGGAACAAAAACTATCCCAGCGTTTGGGCGAGGACATGCCGGTAAAGCCTAAGGCTGGGAAATCAGGTGGAGGAAAAAGTGAACCGCCGAAACAGTCCAAATTAACGGACTTTCACGTCTGTGACGCAGCAGAAAAATCCCCAGTTATGGCTGAAGAAGCTAGCGGAGGAACGGTGACTGCTGACGACGGCACAGGTGCGGTGCTTGCTGCCATTGGCTCAATGAGAGCAGACTTCTCTACTAAATTTGATGGGATTATTGCAGCGATTGAAGGAATGAGAAAGGAATTAAGCGACTGTATGGAACGTGTAACGCAGGTGGAGCTCCGAATTTCCAGCGCTGAGAATGACGTCACCAGCCTACAATTAAAGGTGCGCACATTGGAATTAAACAATAAACGTCTGGAAGATAATGTCCTGGATTTAGAATCCCGGTCGAGACGGACCAACCTGAGGCTGGTGGGTCTTCCTGAGGGTACGGAGGGGCGGGACTCATGTTCCTTTTTGGAAAAGTGGATCCCAGAAGCGCTGAACAATGCGGAGCTGCAATCATCAGTTGTTCTGGAAAGCGCCCACCGGATTGGCCCACTGAGAGATAATAAAGCACCTCCGAGAATGCTGATTATGAAGTTCCTCAGCTACAGAGACAGGATGATGATCTCCAACGCGGCACGGGCCAAAGGAGAAATTAAATACCAGGATCAGCAGGTGCGGTTCTACCCAGATTTGGCCACAGGAATCCAACAATTAAGGAAACAGTTTGACCCCGCCCGTAAAGAGCTGCGCAACCTTGGGATTCGTCATGGAGTGATTTATCCTGCAAGATTGCTGGTCACATATAAAGGGAGAACCCACATCTTCAAGACCCCAGAAGAGGCGCAGGAGCTCATCAAGAAGATCCAAGAAGAGATTGGTGGGAGCTAAGCATGAATAAGATATAAGGTAGAATATTTAAGCATTTGCACAGGCATCTGACTGATCTGAAGCAAATAGCAAGTTCACAAAATACAGATTGTGTTGTATTAAAAAAAAAAACCTATGATGTACAAAGGTGCTATAAAATTTTGGAGTTAAGTTGGAAAACTACAGAAGAGAGTTAATGTTATGTCATTAAAAGCAGTAGAGTCAGGGTGATTGAGAGGAGAAAGAAAGAGTGGTTTTGACTGATCCTTGTGAGTGAGGAGCAGTCAATGGCTATAGCGGGAGATGGAATTTTTTTTTTTGATTTTGGGGGGATTACCACGAATGTGGGAAGGGGGAATTTGTTTGTGTGTAGTTTGTAGTAGTAGTAGTAGTTTGCAAAAACTCATGTTTTTGCTTCTCTGTGTGAGCATGTTTACATTGCGAGGTAATCCCAAACTCCTGATTGATCATAGACCAAAGCGTTAATCTCAATTTAACTTTATGGAATTGCAGAGGTCTACAAAATTTAAAAAAACTTAAACAAGTTATGAATAAAATAAAAGACATAGGCTCAAAAATTGTGTTTTTACAAGAAACTCATCTAAGGAGGATGTAAAAAGAATTAAAAAAAGATGGCAGGGAAGTGTATTCACCTCATCATTTTCATCTCGAGCCAGGGGAGTTATGACTCTCATACACAAAACAGTCACAATTCAAGTGAAAAATGTAATTGGAGACAAATTAGGAAGATACCTAATCATTCAAGGATCTTTGTTATTAGAAAATATAAATCTGGTGAACTTTTATGGTCCCAATATAGATGATCAAAACTTCTTTGCTAATTTATTTCTTATTTTATCATCACTTACAGGGCAGCATATAATAGCAGGGGATTTTAATTGTACATTGAATCCCAGCATAGATAGATCAACAGGACTGGACTGTACGCACAATGGATGCAGGATGATCATTAATCATTTTATGAAAGAATTGAGATTGCTAGACATATGGAGAGAAATGAAACCGCAAGTTAAAGCCTGCTCTTGTTATTCTAATACCTACAAGACATTCTCACGAATTGACTATTTTTTTGATCTCCACAGAATTAAGGTCCAAGATTCAAAACTGTTTCTATGATAACATTGTGATCTCTGATCATGCACCCTGCTGTCTAATGTATGTAGATAAGAAATTGACAAAGGAACCAGGTAGGCGGCAATTTCAGCATAAATGGCTTCAGGATGAGGAATTTGTTAAGTACATAGAAAAACAGATAGATGAGTTCTTTGATATCAATACTACACAAACATCAGCATGTATAAAGTGGGAGGCTTTCAAAGCTTTGATTAGGGGGCATATTATTAGTTATACAGGTTCAAAATCTAAGAAGACTCTAGAGGAGAGAGTCCAATTGGAACATAAAATAAAAAATTCTCCAAGAAAAAGTGTATGCAGGAAGTGACCCAAAGTTAGAGAACGAATTACTGATTCTGAGAGCTGAATATGACAAAAAATCAGCAAATAGAGCTGCCTCGAGTCTTCTAAGATTGAAACAATCTTTTTATGAACAAGGTGAAAAATCAGGGAAATTATTGGCATGGCAGATTAAACAATTAGAATTTAAAACACCAATTACCAGTAGCTAGATGGAATGAAACAGCATAACCGTCTACTTAGTTATCCGACATGGTATGGTTATGTACCCATACATATTGTCACCCTCCGTAGCTACTGGTCTTTTCCTAGTTGTATACCAGAGGGGACCACTGTGTAAGTCTATTGCGTATTTTGCATTCAATACTATTAGGTTGTCACATCTTTTTGCTATCTTTGCGAGCAGCCCTGCTTAGGTTGTACAGTCTGACAGCCGTAGGTAGGAAGGACCTGCGAAACCTCTCGGTTGTGCACCTAGGATGATGTAGTCTGCTGCTAAATGAGCTCCTTAGTCCATTCAGTGTGTCCTGCATAGGGTGGAACTCGGACTACAGCAGAGATGACAGTTTAGCTACCATCCTTCTCTCTCCCATCTCCTCCACTGGGTCAAGGCGCTGCCCCAGGACAGAGCTAGCTTTCTTGATCAGTTTGTTCAGTCTCTTCCTATCGACTGCTGTAATGCCACTGCCCCAGCAGACCACTCCAAAAGTGATGGCTGATGCCACCACTGTGTCATAGAATGTCTTCAGCAGCGCCCCTTGTACACCAAAAGACCTGAGTCTCCTCAGTAGGAACAGCCTGCGCTGTCCCTTCTTGTAGAGTGCGTCAGTATTGTGTGACCAGTCTAGTTTATTGTTCAGATGAACACCCAGGCAGTTGTAGGATGTCACCATCTCAATGTCTGTTTCCTGTATATTTACTGGTGCTGTGAGGGGTTGTCCTTGTCTGCAGCAGTCCACCACCAGCTCCTTAGTTTTTCTCGCGTTGATCTGGAGGCAGTTCCGATGGCACCAGTCCACAAAGTCCTGGATAAGTCATCTGTACTCAGCTTCATCTCCGTTGGGAGGTGAGGCCAACGATCGCAGAGTCATCAGAGAACTTCTGTAGATGGCAGTGTGTTGTGTTGTGTGAGAAGTCTGCAGTATAAAGGGTGAACAGGAAGGGAGCCAAAACTGTTCCCTGGGGGGCCCCCATGCTCCCGATGATCATGTCGGACACACAGTCCCGGGTTCTCACAAACTGTGGCCGGTTTGTGAGGTAGTCCAGGATCCATGATGACAGGTGCTGGTCCACCCCTGCGCACAGCAGCTTGTCCTTCAGGATCATCGGTTGGATGGTGTTGAAAGCACTGGAGAAGTCAAAGAACATGATCCTCACCGCATTCCCGGGCTTCTCCAGGTGGGACAGAGAACGGTGAAGGAGGAAGATCACTGCATCCTCCACCCCAATGCCATGCTGGTAGGCGAACTGGAGTGGATCCATCGCTGGTCCCACCAGGGGGCGGAGGTGAGCAAGGAGCAGTCTCTCCAGGGTCTTCATCATGTGGGACGTCAGGGCCACTGGTCTGTAGCTGTCCAGATCTTTGGGGTGGGAAGTCTTTGGTACAGGTACCACACAAGATGTTTTCCACAACTGTGGTACCCTCCCCAGCTTCAGGCTCAGGTTGAAGATGTACTCCACAATCCCACACAGCTGGTCTGCACAGGACTTGAGGAGCTTTGCACTGATGGCGTCCGGTCCCGACGCCTTCCTCGCCTTGATCTTCCTCAGCTCCGTCCTCACCTGGGTCTTAGTGAGGGTCAGGTTGGGGGGCTGTGTGTTGGGAGTGGGGGGGTGATGGTGGAGAGGGGAGTGGGCAGCAGGACTTGATGTCTTCAGAGGCAGCAGTGGTTGTTGTGCAGTCGGGGGGGAGGGCGGGTGGTCAAACCTATTGAAAAACAGATTCAGATTGTTCGCCCACTCCCTGCCCCCCGTGGCCTGGGGGGAGGTATTCTGGAGCCCAGAGATGGTTTTAAGGTTTCTCCAGACCCCACCAATGCCGCTCTGTTGCAGCTTATCCTCCATCTTCTGCACGGTGGCGCAGTGGTTTAGCACTGTGGCAGCACAGTTTTACCCTCGGCCGGAGGATCGCGGGGATCATGAGATCGTGGGTTCGATCCCAGCCCCCGACCAACAGTGAGCTGTGTGGAGTTTGCATGTTCTCCCCGTGTTGCGCGGGTTTACTCCGGGATTTCTCCGGTTTCCTCCCGCATACCAAAAACATGTAGGTTTAGGGCGCTCGCGCACGCAGCGACCGGCAGCCGGTGGCTTGTCACCAGACTGCAAACCAAATCTACCTAGGGGTACAAATAAGTAACAAAAAAAAAAAAAAAAAATCTTCTTCCTGAAGCTGTCCTTGCCTTCTCTGATCTTCCTCCTCAGCTCCCTCTGTACGGACTTCAGCATCTCCCTGTTCCCCGACCTGAAGATCCTAGATCCTCTTCTTCTCTCTCAGAAGTGTTTTTATCTCAGGGTTGATCCAGGGTTTGTTGTTTGAGCAACACCTTATGGTCTTGGTGGGTACGGTGTTGTCCACACAGAAGCTGATGTAGTCCGGGATGGTGTGAGTGAGGCCATCGATGTCCTCACCATGTGGATCGCAGAGCTGCTCCCAGGCGGTGGTTTCAAAACAGTCCTTTAGAGCATCCATTGCCTCCTCAGACCATAACTTCACTGTGTGCATGACCGGAGGTTGTCTGTGCACTAGGGGTTTGTACACCGGCCGGAGATGAACCAAGTTGTGATCCAATCTCCCAAGTGGGGGGAGTGGTGATGAGGTGTACGCCTCCTTACTTTTTCAAAAATTTTCAACTTTTTTTTAAAGTAAACTTATAACTTTTCCTCATAAATTTTCAGTTTTTTAACTCGTATTTATAATACTCATATTTACTGCTTTTTTGTTCATTTGCAACTTTTTCAAAATTTTCCTCATAAATTAGTGACTTTTTTCTTGTAAATCTGCTAATTTTTTCTTGTTTGTAACGCTTTTCACGTAATTTTATAATTTTTTGTGTAAATCTGCAACTTTTTTCTCCTAAATTTTCACTTTTTTCTCATAAATTTGTGAAATTTTTCTTCTAAATTTGTGACTTTTTTCTCATAAATTTGTGAATTTTTTCCCCTAAATTTGTGACTTTTTTCTAGTAAATTTGTCACTTTTTCTAGTAATTAAGATAAGATAAGCCTTTATTAGTCCCACAATGGGGAAATTCCAGGATTGCAACAGCACAGAGATAGCAACACTCAGAGCAACAATCAAGAAGACAAGAAAAACAAGAGCAGCAAGTATACATATGTACATATATACAGTATATATATATATATATATATATATATATATATATATATATATATATATATACACTACCGTTCAAAAGTTTGGGGTTACCCAGACAATTATTTTGTGTTTTCCATGAAAAGTCACACTTATTTACCACCATGAGTCATAAAATGAATAGAAAATATAGTCAAGACATTGACAAGGTTCGAAATAATGATTTGTATTTGAAATAATAATTTTTTCCTTCAAACTTTGCTTTCGTCAAAGAATCCTCCATTTGCAGCAATTACAGCATTGCAGACCTAACATGATTGCACAAGGGTTTTCTAATCATCCATTAGCCTTCTGATGCAATGAGCAAACACATTGTACCATTAGAACACTGGAGTGATAGTTGCTGGAAATGGGCCTCTATACACCTATGTAGATATTGCACCAAAAACCAGACGTTTGCAGCTAGAATAGTCATTTACCACATTAGCAATGTATGGAGTGTATCTCTGATTAGTTTAAAGTTATCTTCATTGAAAAAAAGTGCTTTTCTTTCAAAAATAAGGAAATTTCTAAGTGACCCCAAACTTTTGAACGGTAGTGTATATATATACAGTATATACTGTATATACTGTATATATACATACACACAGTACGGAGCATTGTAGCTAGATGGAATAAATATATAAATATATAAACACAGTGCGGCGCATTGTAGCTAGATGGAATAAATATGTAAATAATTTTGTAACCTTCTCATAAATTTACTACTCTTTTTGTAAATTTGCCATTTTTTCTTAAAAAATTGCTATTTTTTGCTTAGAAATGTGAATTTTTTCCTGTAAACGTCCAACTTTTGTCTTATAAATTAACAACTTTTTCCCTTAAATTTGTGACTGTTTTCTAGTAAATTTCCAACTTTTTTTTGTAAATATGTCTCTTTTTTCTTACAAATTTATGAGGAAAAAAATGTGAAAATGTATGACTTTTTTTTACATAAATTTCTCTTTTTTCTTACAAATTTATGAGAAAAAATGCAAAAATTTATGACTTTTTTTGCATAAATTTGTCTCTTTTTTCTTACAAATTTATGAGAAAAAATGTGAAAATTTATGACTTTTTTTGCATAAATTTGTCTGTGGCACAAGTGTTACTGAATCCTGCTCACCCACATTAAACCCATGTGTGGACCAGTTGGGTTTAAAGCGGGTAAACAGATTACATGCTCACCTGTACCACAGGTAAAGAATGCAGAGGTTTACTGTATATGCAGTCTTTTAACAGCCAATGCATAGATATTCTTGATAAAGTGGCTCCAGTGAATGCCAACATTACAGTGCGTGTGACAAAAAAATAGCATAGCATTCTGCAAGAAAACAAAAAGTTTTTTTAGATAGGACATTTTGCATTTTCGTCATCGATATGTGGAGAACACGAGGGGTGCGGGTGCTCGGGGGGCATGGGGAGCAGCCAGACCGGCTTATCGCAGTCCTTCCCAGGAATAGAAGCCAAGCCCAGCCTGCCCGATTAACTGGACGGAGTCTTGGCTGCTGCTTCATCCGTGTCCCGTCACTGTCCTTTGCGGCACCACGGGTTCAACATGGCATTCCTCCCGGTGCACTGCTATCTAAAAATTAAAAGTTAACAATAATACCACCGTGATTGTGGAGTGGAATGGCCAGATCATTTGCATATCATATGCAGACACATATGCATGCTTTGTCTAAATGACGACTGTGACAAAAACTGCCCAAATAACGAAATAAATCATTTTTTATTTACTGACAAATGGGCAACACTGATGCAACAGTTGCAGCCAAATGGGTCATTCTGCTGTGTATAATAATGTTTGGTGTTTTGTACTTATAATATTGCTAAAATATAAAATGATGCACTACAATGGGTCTCAAATATTTGTAAACGTGTCCTGTTATAGTACTACATGAGTTTATTGATGATAGACTATAAACTACACATATAAACTAAAACAATTATAATGATGACTGAACTCCCATTCCCCAACATGTAAAATACATTTATGAATATAACTCATAAAAGATCACACAAATAAGTCTGACAAACAAATAACAAGGGTTCTTAAACAATCACTAATATTAGATGTCCCATTCACTTTCAATAATTCTGTAATTAATATTCACACAATCAAATACGTAAATCTTAGTGTTCAGTCCCTTTTATATTTGTCAGAGTCTAATGGTTGATTGCGTACATATAGGATACACCTCTTTGTATTCCACTTTCAAATGCAGCTGTGGCGGTCCGGATCAGAAGGTTGCGTTGCACAAAGCGTGTGCTTTCTTTCGGGGTCACCAGTGTGGCGGTATAAAATAAGACACGGCGAACTGAGGTTTAAAAGTAGGTTTTATTTCATTCCGCCATCGCGGAACTCACTCCAGCACTGTATAAGCGTGCCAGAGCGAGCCCTCAGGCTCTCGTCACCAATAGGCAACGCGTGTAGTCAGATGAGCAGTAAGAGAGAGAGAATATGCGATATAGAGTTGCTTATATACCCAGCTACAGACAATACATGAATGGCACATTAGCATCACAGTAACTGCAGGAAGGCATGGGACATTTGCATCACAGTACAGAGCAGCAAGTCTTGAACACCTGCATTTGAGTCACACATATCAAAAGCAGATTACTGGCAGGAAGGAGCTAGACAAAGAGAGGCTGCCTATTGATATCAGTCATTGTTCTGCTAATTGCTCCAGCTGAGCGCTCTGCTTGTCCGTAGGCTGTGGGGGTCGCCCACAGCAGCCTACATTTGGGCCTGTAAAGCCTAATTGGGCTACCTGTTTTCAGACAAGAATACCTGCTTTCTAGGGGCATGCACTAGTGTCATCAAACAAGTAGAATTCACAAATCTTGTTTAACACCGTCAGAACTATTGTTTCTCCTGTTGCTCCCCTTGTGCCTGTATCTTTAGAGGCAGACTGTAATAATCTTCTTAATTAATCAGTAAGGTCTGAGACATTCAGGCAAACATCCCATCATCAGCTCCTCATTGCTCTGCTGGTGATTTACCTCCTTATTCTTGATCCTCTAAACTGCTACACAACAGGACATCAAGGTCTTCCTTTGCGAAATGAAGCCTCCCATATGTCCTGTTGATGTACTTCTGTTGATGTTCTGCTCACCAAAGTATTTGACAGTATTGGCCCTTCTGTTGTTGAATTTTTAATTTGTCTCTTTCAAGTGGTGTGGTTCCCAGCTTTTTCAAACATGCCATTATTGAACAAATTCTTAAAAAGCCCATTCTTGATCCTTCACTACTTAAAAATTATGGGACAGTTTCTAAATTGCCTTTTATGTCAAAATTTTTTTGAAAAACTTGTTGCAGAGCAGCTGACTTCTTTTCTGACAGAACACAAAATCTTTGATAACTTTCAGTCTGGTTTCCGGAAGAATCACTCTACAGAAACGGTATTACTGAAAGTTACAAATAGCATCATGATGTCAGCTGACTTAGTTTTAGTATTATTGGATCTTTCATCTGCTTTTCAGGTTCAGGTTCAGGTTACTTTATTTGTACCCGCAGGTAGATTTGTTTTGCAGTCTGGTGACATCCATATTTACAAGCCACAAGTTACATTCAACATAGACACAAACACAGGCACACATGAAGCTGACTATAAACATGATAACTAGAAAAGCACTCGGAGAGCGCAGACCTCCGCCAAGCGCCACAATTCCCCCCATACAGTGTTTGTGTGTACGTTTTCAGATTCCTTGAGCATGTAAACATATGACTAGCTATTGGATTGACAATGATTATTTGTTTATTTGACAGGGACAGTGCAATAAACACACAATTAATCAATGACAATCAATCTGATAGTGATAGGATTAGTGGTTCAGTAGTAAAAGCATTGCCTCCTTGGCGGAGGTAATAAACTGAAGCGTTGCTGTTGTGTCCATCTCCTCCACTGACGGATGCAAATTGGGTAGACAGGTTGCCGTGGGTTTTATATTATATTATTTTTTTGGGGGTTGCACTCCGCGGCAAACGAGAATTTAGAAGCTTCGCCGGCAGAGAGCTCGTTTTTACGCAGCGCCTATGGCTGGCCGGGGAATTTCTGCCAAAGAATCCGTCGGCGGACAGCTGCCCGTGTGAGGTTTTGCAGTTGCGCTCAAACAGAGGCACGCTGGTGGGCCCAGGCCAGCAGTGTTTTCCGCGTGCTTTTGTGCCTAAAACGTTGAAGAACGCAGAGTTTGTGTTGCAGACACGACGACCAGCGCCCTCCATTGCGCCTGCGCACATGTTGAAAATGGCTGTATGTCACAGTGTTGAAAAATGCTGTAAAAAATTCTTGTATCCAGACGGTGAACCAGATCACCCCCAAAATTTAATCAGTTCTTCCTTGTACCATTTCCAACAACGCCTGAAAGTTTCATGGAAATCCGTCCAAGACTTTTTGAGTTATCTTGCTAACCAACAGACAAACAGACAGACAGACAAACAGACAAACACACAGACAAACCCCGGCAAAAAATTAACCTCCTCCTGGCCTTTTCGGCCTGGTGGAGGTAAAAATACTCAAGGCTCCATCAATCAGGGTATAAAAAGACAAAGAGATGGGAGAAAAACCAGAGGTAAGAGAGGGGGGTCATATTAAAAGTTAAAAACTAGTCAAAGAGGTTAAAAACTCAAAGATCGAAGGCTTTTGATACTGTTGATCATAAAACATTGATTACCAGATTGAAAAATCTTGTTGGCATGTCTGGATCTGTTTTAAAGTGGTTTGCTTCTTATATTTCTGATAGAACTTTTAGTGTTTTTACAAATCATATCATGTCTGAAACTGCAGGGCTGTCATGTGGGGTTCCCCAGGGTTCCATTTTAGGGCCTATTCTGTTCTTTTTATACATGCTCCCGTTAGGACTGAATATCAAGCAGTTCAGTGATGTATTGTATCATTTCTATGCTGAAAATATCCAACTATACTGTTCTTTTAAGCCCGCTGAGCTCCATAAGCTCACTTCCTTAATACACTAACTGCCATAAAGTAGTGGTTAAGTGACAACTATTTGTCACTAAATTCAGAAAAAATTGAAACCCTTACTATTGCAAATGACAATATTATCCCACAGATCAGACAAAAGATTGGTGTTCTTTCCTCTTCTGTGCAGTCGAGTCTTAGAAACCTGGATGTGGTTCTGGATACGTCCATGTCACTGAAGACTCACTGCTGGAAACTTATCAGACCCTCCAGGATTTCACAATGTTGCGATCGCACCAATTCACGCAAAATCAGCCAATCAGCGCAACTATTGCTTGACCTTGCAACTTTGTCCAATCACCGCAATTTTCCTGCAATTTTGGCCAATCCTCTTCAATTTCCGCCAATTTCACCAATCAAATTTGTCTCTGACTGGCGCTAAAATGGTCAGTTTAACCAACCAAATGCATCACTGCAGCACAATTACTTCCATGTTTACAGTGAGTATTAACGGAACACATCAGCAAACAGAGTGTGTGATTTTAAAAAACACACTTACCTGCGTGGTTTCCAACACCATCCCTTCCTCCATCTCCCCCAGCCTGCCCGTGGACGTCTCGCCACGTCTCCGTCCTGACTGCGTGCACAAAGTGCTGGGTTTGTGTAAAAACGTCCGTCTGCCCCCAAAATCACCCCGTCGTGGGAGTGCGCGTAAGGAGAAACACCATAAAACTATTAACACTACAGCGAGTGTTAACATTTTACACATCTTTTGAGGTAAAATCATTACTACATCTGGTCAATGAGCTTTTAAGCTGTTGAACTCCGGTCTGGACGGACAGACAGCCCCCATCCCCCCCCCCCCCCACCCGTAAATGAAAGATGTGCATCAATACCGACATGCAGCAGGCAGACAGGTAGGAAGGCACAGGAAAGACAGAGAATATTCTCTGTATTTTCTTTTTTCAGAAAAACACAGACTTCAATAGATAATACAGACTAACAGAATAAATTATTTATTTTTTCCTCTCCGCTTGGTACCGAGTGGTTGGGGACCGTAGGGAGTTTTCAAATGAAGGTGTTGCTAATAATTTACAAATCTCTACTCTTTAACATGCATTCAATGCAATTTAGCTGTTATAATGGATATTGTGTAAATGTTTGCATATGCTGTTACACAAAAGAGTTTTTTCTGTATAGCAGAAGTTTCTGCTTAATTTACAAATCATTGTAATAGTGTAACGTCAGGGCTGTGAAAAAGGGACAGGGGTTTTCCCGGCATGCTTGTGCCGCGGAGGATTCAAATACTGTATCTGTGTGTTCTAGGTGTTGTTTGTGTGTTCTACTGTGCCATTATAACTGTGTAATAAGACCAGTTGTGATAGCGTTGTTTCCTTATATGTGCCAAATTATGTGTCTGTGTCACCATGAGCGAAATGAGGGTCTGTGTAAATGACCTCCCCTCTGTTCTGTGCTGTGAGTGTGTGTGTATAAATAAAGCCTGTTTCATCACAGCCATCTCTCCTTATTGTGTGAACCCTTGCAACGTCACACTGGTGTCAGGAGTGGGATAACGGAGAACAAAGAAGCAAGAATCAGGATGGAGATTTGGCAACTTGAGGGGCTCACTGGTCAGCTGGAGATGGACGACAGAGCCGACACACCGACCCCCGGAGCCGTTCGCCATGATGAATGGAGCAGCAGACCTGACAGGGCCAGCATACCGTGCCTTCTGCCTTTCTCAAGACAGGGCGTGCCAAACAGAGCAAACCGGCCCCACTTCCTGCCCGACGGGCCGGCAATCCCACTACGACCAGGGGCAGCAATCAGTCAAGAAGCGACTGTCCCACCAATCCGCCAACAGGCCAAACTTCCCCACTTTCGCGGCGAAACCGTGCTGGACGACTATCTGGTCCAGGTCAACCTGGCTGCTGCGCTGAACAGCTGGACACCCGATGAGACTGCTGTGCAGGTCACACTGGCCATGGAAGGCGGGGCTCTCTGCACACTGTCTGACCTCCGGCCTGAGGAACGTCGCAGCTGGCCAGCGCTACAAGGAGCACTCCGGAAGCGGTTTGGGAGAGCAAACAACACTGAGCATGCCCAGGAACAGTTGGCCAACTGCCAGCGAGGCAGCCAAGAGAACCTGGGAGCCTATGCAGAGGACATATGGCTGCTGACGCAGCGTGGCTGTCACCATGGGTTGAGATGCCGTCTCGGCACTCAGCCCATGTTTTCCCTCATCCCTGCTTCCCATTGAGCAGCGTCTCAGCTGGCCCCCAGCTGGCAGCATTATGGACGGCTGGGGCCAATTAGTCTTCATCAGCTGGGGCACTGCCAATGAGGATAAATAGGAGCAGCCTCGATGACTCGGGGCTGCGACAGAAACACATTGCTAAGCTGAAGCCCCTTCGTCTGGTGTCAGCTTATACTCCTCTTGCAGCATTCCTGTGTTTGTATCCCGCTGTGAGTATGTACGTCTTGCTACCCCCACGTCCGGTACGAGCTGCTTACCTCTGCGCTGTGCAACCTGTGAGTGTACCTCTGCATGAGTATCTGTGCTCTCCTCATCCCTTCCCCTTTACCCTGAATAAAATATCACGACTCACTGGCTTGTCCCTGGCTCTGATTGCCCGGCTCCCTAGAGCCGGATATGACAGTATGTCGCAGCCAGAAGAGTTGCCAGCGGCCGTGAGTCGCTGTGGAAATGTACCTTTCTGTCCGGGTGTCAACGCTGCTAGCATGCCGTTTCCCAGGAGTCACTTCCGGCGCCAGGGCGACGAGCTGAGGTCCATCTCGGAGGCTGTCGACGGGACATTCTTCACCCTGCACGACGCCTCCAACGCGAGACGCTGGCATCCGGGCCGTGCTGAGGAACTCCTGGACTGTCACCCTCACTCTCTGTACCATCTGGAGGACAGTGCCAGGATAGACGCTGCAGGTACACAGCGAGAGAAGCTCCACGGGGTGGATGGAAATCCCGGCAGGGAGTCGAAGTGGGTGACGTCTTTCCCCGCTTCGGAGTCCCGTTCCTGCCGCCATTCCAGTCCGGGAGTTCGCGCCAACCAGAGGACTTCCCCCGACCTGCGCCACGTCACTCGGGATTCCCTTCAAGGAGCCGCAGCTGACAGCAGTTATGTCCGGGGTCGAGTGGCTGTCGCGAGCTCTACTGTGTTTCCTGTCACCACCTTCGGGCATGTGGCGGCGGCAGTGAGATTGATGGTGAGGACTTCAGGGCTACGAAGCTTTCCCGTGCTCGACGCCTTCCTCGTCTCGATCTCCGATCTGGAGCGGCGAATCCTGGGTTTCCCCCTCGCTTCGTCCCCTGGGAGTAGTCGTCATCACATCGCCGAGTCACCTCTGCACGAACCTCGTCCGGATCCAGTTCTGGGTCATCGTCAGGACCGTTCCTCCCACGCAGCTGTCATCCCTTCGCCTCGTCAGTGTGGAGATTCTACAGCCTCGTCCCCTGAGCCTCGTTCCCCCGCTGTCATTCCTGGACATTCGGGCTGGCTCACCCCGGCTGTTTCCCCCTCCTCCTCGACGCGCTTCCTGACCGCTGTGTGTGCCTGGAATCCCGGCCTGGTGAGCTCTCTGCTGGAGACAACGCGAGCGACCCTCAGACGAATTCCCGGGGGGTCCTCCGTTATCGCCGGGCGGGGAGAGGAAGAAGCAGATTCCACTACAGCAGGCGATACTCAACCTCCAGGGGGCAGGCAAGTCATTGTTTTTTCACACCTGCTTAATGATTTGCTCTGTCACATCCCTGGAGGAGAAGTTCAGGGTTCGCAGCTCCCTGAACTCTCCCCACCTGCTGTAACTTGTATTCCTAATCCCGCATCCTCTGTGCCTCTCTCCGCCGAGCGGTCCCCGGCTCCGGGTCAACGTGGTGGGATATGGAGAGGGCCTGTGGTTCCGCAGCTACATTGCGGACGGAGGAGGGGGACTGACTGCTGCGTGGAGTCTACGCCGACGACTGAGCGTCCCCGGGTCTCCACGGAGGAGCGGTTCGGTCCAGCGGGACGAGATTCTTCTGGCTTCACGCCGAGTGGATCGTCGGCGGGGTTACCTGAGCTGGAGGGATCTCAAGCTGCGCTGACCATCGTGCTGGCTGCGGGGCCCGACGCGGCTAGATGGGAGCCTGACAACGACCTCCTGACGACGGATCCTGGATCTTCGCAGTCCTGGACGGCGTCAGAACCCGAGATCAGGCGAGTGCTCTCCTTTCTTTTCTCTCTTTTTATCCCCGAGCACTTCAGCCTATCTCCAGGGGAGACGAGCCGGGTGCAGCCGTCCGCTGCGTCTGAGCTCGTCTCGCCGGGTTCTGGCGCTGCCGGTGATCCTGATCCCGGTTCTGTTTTCTCTTCTGAGCCTTCTTCCAGGGTCACCGGCAAGGAGTTGCTGTTCCTCGTGGTGCTGGAGGGTCCGGGTTCAACGTTGGAGGTCGGTTCTGGTGCAGTATTCAACGTGGGTTCGCCCGAGACCCAGTCGGGGTCCAACGTGGGTTCGCCTGAGGCCCGATCGGGGTCCGACGTGGGTGCTGCCCCAGTATTGTCCAGGTCCGGTGAGGAGGTGGCCGTTTTCCTGCGGCCTGACGCCCGCCGCCCTCGTCATCGGCTCTCCCCTGAGCCTCTTCCACCGGGATCCGCTCTGATCCTTCGCCCGTCTCAACGGTCCTGGTGGTTGAGTGATGCGGGTCGACTACCCGACCCACAGAACTTTCGGTTCGGTGATCTGGTTACCCCCACTGGTCTGTGTTTCCCTCTGGGCAGCCTGGTTCGGCTGCCGGTGGACTGGATTCCTGGGATCTGGGTCCAGAGTTCGCCGTCCGAACACTTCTCTTCCCCTGATTCGCCAGCTGGACAATGGGCGGGGAGATCTCCGGAGCCATCTCGGCCATTTTTGGACTCTGCCTGCCATTCACCTCGGGTGTCACTTTTTCTTTTGTTATTAAGGTCACTCGGGTGTAATGTTTTGTCCTGTTGGTGGATTCGTTTTTATAGTGCTGTTTTCCATCGCTCATGCTCAGCATTTTACTTTTTGTGCCATGTTTTTAGCCTCGTTTTTTGTATTGTAGAGTTATGTTTTGTTTTCCGTAACACCATGCTCTGCAGTTATCCATTTATTCCAGTCACTTTCATTTCTTTAGGTGACTGGGTATTTATATATTCGTGTGTGTGGGTTTTTCTTTGCCTGCACTCAGTATTTCTTTTTTGTCCTGTTGGTTCATTATAGTGTCATGTGCTTTGTTTCCCGTAACACCATGCTCTATAATTGTCATTTGTTCCAGTCACCCTCACTTTTCTTGGTGACTGTGTGTGTATGTACTTAAATTAGCGCTGTGTATAGGTTCCCCTTTATTTAACCGTACTCAGCATTTTTTGCCCTGTACCTTTTTGGTGGTTCTTTTTTCCTTGCTCTGGGTCACGCATGGTTGGTACTCTCTGGGTAGTATGTAACCGGCGTGCTGACACAGTTCTTCTCCCCATCGATACCTGGGTTAATTATTCTGTTTTGTCAGTATTGTATTTGGGTTTTTCTTTCCCGCTACCCTACATTGCCCCATTGGTGTTGTCCTTCCCTTGGCTTCTTCCCCTCCGGTCCGCCTCCCTTCCTCCCACCCTAGGTGGGGGGGGGGGGGCTGGGATGTTCCTGGTCGTTCAGGAGCCCGACCTTGAGGGGGGGGCTCTGTCACCATGGGTTGAGATGCCGTCTCGGCACTCAGCCCATGTTTTCCCTCATCCCTGCTTCCCATTGAGCAGCGTCTCAGCTGGCCCCCAGCTGGCAGCATTATGGACGGCTGGGGCCAATTAGTCTTCATCAGCTGGGGCACTGCCAATGAGGATAAATAGGAGCAGCCTCGATGACTCGGGGCTGCGACAGAAACACATTGCTAAGCTGAAGCCCCTTCGTCTGGTGTCAGCTTATACTCCTCTTGCAGCATTCCTGTGTTTGTATCCCGCTGTGAGTATGTACGTCTTGCTACCCCCACGTCCGGTACGAGCTGCTTACCTCTGCGCTGTGCAACCTGTGAGTGTACCTCTGCATGAGTATCTGTGCTCTCCTCATCCCTTCCCCTTTACCCTGAATAAAATATCACGACTCACTGGCTTGTCCCTGGCTCTGATTGCCCGGCTCCCTAGAGCCGGATATGACAGTGGCTACCTGGATTTCAACCTGGGGGCGGTGGAGAAGCTCACCCTCCAGCACTTCATCCAGGGGCTCCACCCGGCACAGCTCCAGAACCACATCCGGATTCATGCTGCAAGCAGCTGGGAGACGGCTGTGGCAGAAGCGGAGCGGGTGGGACTGATGATGGACTATGCAGCTGATGTGTCATCGCCGAGGCAGAGAGCTTTCCAGGCCACAGCTGAGAGCGAGGAGGAGGAGGAGGAGGAGGAGGAACTGCGGCAGACCATAGGGGCGCAGCCAGTGAGAAGACGACAACGGCGGTATGAGGAAGGGTCCTTCCGCTGTGGGGAGCCAGGACACATCGCGCGGTACTGCCGGGCACCCACCCCGCGACAAACTGCCCGCTTGCTGGCTTTAAACTACAGCGAGGTGGTATAGACGGGGACCTGCCGACTCCCACAGACATTTTCCCGAATAAACTGTCACCACGTTTCGGCCAAATTGGACACTCACTAGGAATGTACCAGCAGTGCAGCTTGGACAGCACGCCAATCCAGGCCCTGATCGACACTGGTTCTACCATCTCCCTGGTCTGATCCAGAGTGCTGCCCGGTACGGACGAGGCAGGACCGCAGGGGTGGGAACCCACCGGGCGCTGCATCACCACAGCCATCAGTGAGCATGCCAGGCTGGGAGGGCGGAGAGTTCTTGTAGTGGGATTGGCCGGCCAGAATACAAACCACCCATTCTGGCTGGCTGACATCCAAGATCCCTGCATTATTGGACTCGATCTGCTTGCAGCATGGGGCGCAACGATTGACACCGCCAGATCGTCTCTCCTGCTCGGGGCTAGGACCATCACGCTCTGCAGCGAGACCCAGAGCAGGAACCCGGGGAACTGCGTGATCGAGGGGCCACCAGAACGGACCAAACCAGGTGGGTCGCCGCCAGAACTAAACACAGCAGCACCACCAGCATGAGCAGAGGGAGCGCAATCACCGACAGAGACAATGTGTCAGCAGAAACACAGCAGGCAGTCGAGGAAATATTCCAGCGGCGCTGCAGTGGACTAGAATTGGGACAGAGACGTCAGCTGTGGGAGCTGTTGGACTGTGGACATCTTTGCTGCCAAGGATGAGGAGTGCACCCAAACCAGCTTGGTGCAGCACCAGATCGACACTGGTGAGACCAGGCCAATCCGGTTCTGCCCCTGCCATCTGCCTTTTTCAAGGTGGGCGGCGGCAGAACAAAAAATACAGGAAATGCTGGAGGTGGATGTTATTGAGCCCTCCAGCAGCCCCTGGGTGGTGCCGGTGGTTCTGGTTAAGAAGAAGGACGGTTTGTGGTGGTTCTGTGTGGATTACCGGCACCTGAATGACGTCACCCACAAGGATTCATACCCTCTGTCCCACATCGATGACGCGCTGGATTACATCACTGGCTCCAGTTGGTTCAGCTCGCTGGACCTCCACAGCGACTATTGGCAGGTAGAGCTGTCACTGGAGGCCCGCCAGAAAACAGCCTTCTCCATCGGGCAGAGACTGTGGCAGTTCAAGGTGATGCCGTTTGGACTTTGCAACACCCCAGCCACCTTTGAACGTCTAATGGAGCGAGTGTTGGCTCACGTGCCCTGGAGCCGCTGCATTGTTTATCTGGATGACCTGCTGGTTCACGCAGCTGACATTGATGGCGCCCTGTCCAATCTCCGGGAAGTATTAGACACCATCTAATGGGCCGGGCTGCAGCTGCACCTGTGGAAATGCCACTTATTTTGGCGAGAAACCACATTCCTGGGCCACGTCATCAGCGCTGCAGGAGTCGGCACCGATCCAGAGAAGGTGGCAGTGAGGAAAAACCGGCCGGTGCCGCGGGACGTGGGAGAGTTCTGGAGTTTTCTCAGACTGACCTCCTATTATAAGAGTTTTGTGAAGGATTTCGCCACCATCGCCAGCCCGCTGTATCAGCTGATGCAGAAGGGCCGCATGTTTGAGTGGAGTGACTGTGCTGCTGCTTTTTCCCGACTCTGTTCGGCGCTCATCAGAGCCCCCGTGCTGAAGTATCCCAACCCGAACTGTCCTTTCATTGTAAACACGGACGCCAGCAACCAGGGCATCGGGGCGGTGTTATTCCATGAGGGAAAACATGGAGAACAGGCAGTTGCTTTTGTCAGCCACACTCTCAGCAGAGCCAAAAGGAATTATTGTGTTACTCGCCGAGAGCTGTTGGCTGTCATCCAGGGGCTTTGTCATTTTTGTCCATATGTGTACGGGGGGAGGTTCCAGCTCAGGATGGCTCATGCTTCCCTGACCTGGCTACTGAATATTAAAGAGCCGGATGGACAGTTAGCGAGATGGCCGGAGGCACTGCAGGATTATGATTTTCAGATTGTGCATCGGGCAGGCCGCCTTCATGCAAATGCTGACACGCTGTCTCGTCGTCCCTGTGCTGCAGAGGACTGTCAGCACTGCCAGCAGGCAGAGGACCGAGACCAAGCCGTCCCATGGGCTGCCGCTCTCCAGACGGCTGTGAGCATGTGGTGATCCCGAGCGCAGGGCAGACCCGCGCTCGAGTCACTTATTATTTTCCTTTTTTCCTGCCGGTTTAGTCTTGATTGTTAGGGGATTTACTTTGTGCTTTTATTTTGACAGCACCGTAACAGCACTTCCTCCTGCCAGACTGTTCGCAGGCTGTTACAGCTGTGGCACTTAATCCTTTATTATTTGTCTCACCTGTTTGAGGTTTATTGGTTGCACTATTTAAGATCGCAGTGAAGATTCGTTCCTCACTGCGATCTCACACCCATTCAGGCTGGACTCCCCATGTCCGGCTCCAGTCCTTTTCCAGTGTCAGGTTTCGCCCCCGCTGTGTAAAGTGTAAGTGACTCTTTGTATTTTAGTTATTTTGACCCATCATGGTCGAGTGTTACAGGTTATGTGCTTTGCTCCTCCAGGCACATTATTTTGTACTTTATAATAAAATAACAAAACTCACTGCTGGCTCGTGGCGTCTCATCTTTGCCCTGCAAATGGTAAATCATGACAGTAGATCGCAGCCAAACGAGGTGCCAGCCTCAGTGAGTTTTTGGGTTTTTTGGCTCTGTATTTTTTCCTTACCGGGTGCCAGCGTTTCTTGTTCGGGGGGAGGTTATGGCGTCTTTCAGGACATGGTATCCTATGAGCCTGGGTTTTGAGCTCGTCCAGGCTCTGATGGAGACTGACGACCTCCCGGCCAAGGCTCACAATGATTCCCCCCAACGCGCACTCTGGTTCCTGGATCTCGCAGAGGCTGCTGTAAATCGTCATTCTCGCCTTGCTGATCACTCAGAGGGCAGGGAGAGAATGGCTGAGATAGCGGCGCTTCAGTAGAAACATTGTGAGCTGGTGAAGAGTTCCCGCAGGAAGCCGAAGACGGAGCAGATGGCGAATCACTCCCATTCCTCGCCAGCCCCAGTTTCTGCTTCACCAAAGAGCCGTCTTCCAGCGCAGCAGAGGAGGAGGGCAGCCGGGGGTCCCAGCGAAGATGAGCAGTGGGCAGCTGAACTCATCAGGGGCCGTGTGGCTGAAGCTCACTCTTCCTTCTACCCCGGTGAAATTCTGAAGAGCGTGGTGGCAGCTGTTAGACTGGTGGAGGCAAATCCCAGATTAAATAATTATCCTGAGTACACCGAGCTGCTGGCCTCAGTTTCAGCGCAGCAGTGGCGTTTCCCCAGTTTGAATTTAGCTTTGCGTCCAGCCAGAAGATGTCGCCACCCTGCACAGAACTCATCTCCTCCCCGGGACACAGCCGTTCCGAAGGGGAGGGAGTATAATGACCGGGTCAATGCTCCGAGGGGTTCCCGTTTGGGTCCAGCTACGGGCTGCCGGAAAAACTCCTCTGTCTCTCAGCCAGCTGTTTTTTCCCTCGCCACGGCAGAGAAGTGCGACAGTAGCCTCAGCCTCCGGGTCTTCATTTTCAGCTGTTTCTCCAGCTCCCCTACCCCGGACTGCCTCCCTCCTCTAACGGCACTTCTTCCAGCTGCTGCGGACCTAGTGACTTCTTCTCTGACGGCGTTCGTTGCCGATCCGCCAGGAGTGGCTCCTCCTCTTCTTCCTGGGGGGCCCACCTGCTTCCCTGGAACAGGAGAGGGAAGAACAGAGCCTGCTGCAGCAGTGACCACCGTACCCCAGGATGGCAGGCAAGTGGCTTTTCATTCTCTATCTTTAACTGATGAATTACCTTGTCTGATTCCTGGAGGTGAGACTCAGGTACTGCAGTCCCCTGAGCTCTCACCACCTGTTGCAGCCATAAATTTGCAACCTGCTTCCTTTGTGTCTCCTCTTATATTCCCCGAGCGTCCGCCGGTGCCAGGACTAAACCGCCAGAGGGAGGAGGGGCCTGCGGCCCTGGTGAACCTGGGTCCAGCCCCGCAGCCACAATATGGACAGAGGAAGAGGTCTGCCTGGCAGTTGGAGTCTCTGCCAACGACGAAGCGTCCCTGGATCTCCACTGAGCAGAATCCTGTCCAAGTTGGGAGTGGATCTCTGGTCACCACGCAGAGCGAGCCATCTGCGTGGGCTACAGCACTGGGGGGTCCAGAGACTGCTGAGACCATCATGCCTGCTGCTGAGGCCGCCACAGTAGAGGTGGAGTTGGACCTCCAGGAGGTCAGGCCAAGAAGATCGCCATCCGGATCACCATCTGGATCGACGGAGTCCTGGACAGCAGTGGAACTTGAGCTCAGCCAAGTACTCTCCTTTGTTTTCATTATTTCTGTTTTGTAGAGATCTTGTCTAGCTCTTGGGAAGGAGAGCCGGGTGCTGCTGTCAGCAGCATCTGAGCTCGCCTCACTGGGTTCCACTGCTGCCGGTGACCCTGACTGCGTCCCTGTGCTCCCTGTTTCCGAGCCTTTTCTCAGGGTCACAGAGGTTCTTCCTGCCATGGTAGAGGTCTCCGTGGGTTCTGGTTCACTGCCCGAGGTTGTCGTGGGTCCAGCTCCTCAAGCTGAAGTCACCATGGGTCCAGCTCCCCAAGCGGTGGCCATCGCGGGTGCTGCTGCTCCTCAAGCGGGGGCCATCGCAGGTGCTGCTATGCCGCAGGCCGAGGCCATCATGGGTGCGGCGCTGGAGTAGAAGGCTGCTGTGACTCGGTTTCAAGTTTTTGGTTCCTTCATGGGTTGTTCCCTGCCAAGGGTTGGTGGGGGCTACCCGCCCCGTCTCCTGCCTTCTGGGGGAGCTGAGTGGGGCTCCATGGTCCGCTGGTCCAGCAATGCGGGGAGGCCACCGGACGGACCTTTTCATCTGAATTTGTGGTGCTGGAGGTCTGGTAGGCCGCCAGACCATTTTCTTGTGACAGTTGGGTGTTGTTGGGACTCTGGGAGGCCTCCAGAACAATGTATTTATTTGACTGATAATACATGATTCTTAGTGTTTCTCCTTTTTGGTAAGCATGTATTATCCAGTTATCTTGTCCAGATTTCTTTTCTGGTTCAAATTTTCTGAGGGAGAAGTTATTCTCATTTAAACTTGAAGTTTGGGTATTTGCTTTATTGGTATAAATTTCCACGTTGACATTTCTAAGAAAAAGAAAAAAAAAAAAGAAAAGAAAGAAGTTCCCCTTTTTTGAACCCGTAGTTCTGCAGTTTGTTATGCTTTCATTTTTTTTTAGATTTTTTTAGATTTAGTATACTTTATTGATCCCCAGAGGGGAAATTGAGGGTCAATGCTCTGCACTGTGTGTTCATATATTCATATATTTATTCCATCCAGCTACAATGCTCTGCACTGTGTGTCTGTGTGTGTGTGTGTGTATATATATATTTTATAGTAATATGTACATATGTATATTAGCTGCTCTTGCTTGCTTTTTTTTTTTTTTTTTTTTTTTTTTTTTCTTGCCTTCTGATTGTTGCTCTGAGTGTTGCTATCCCTGTGCTGTTGCAATCCTGGAATTTCCCCGTTGTGGGACTAATAAAGGCTTATCTTATCTTATCTTATCTTATCTTATCCGGTTTTTCCGGTACCGGTTCCGCCGGACCGGTGGCGCCACATGAGTTGGCTGCCCGTTGCAACAGCCTTTTTTTTTTTTTTTTTATCTTCCTTCTTCTTTCTACACCTTTCACTCTATATATATATCACGGACACACAGATCGCCCCAAAGGTCTCCCGAGTCGGCGGACGGAGCCTCTGTTTACAGCAGGAGACGTTACAGCAGGGAAGAGCTAGTGCTAGCTAGCACTCGGCCGCCACCCGATGCTAGCGGAGAGACTCGATATACCGGGAACTGTAGCGAAAACGACGCAGGTGCCGGGCTGGAGTTTGGGCGGTGTGCGGGAAATATGACGGAATGATAAAGAGCGATGGCAAGAACCAGGCAGACCGCCCGTAAAAATCTGCTGGAGGAGGGGGCCCCCCGAGAGGCAGCTGGCCACCAAGGCTGCTCGAAGAAGCGCTCCAGCCACCAGTGGAGTGAAGAAGCCTCACCGTTACAGGCCCGTGGCTCCGAGAGAGATCCGTCGCTGCCAGAAATCCACGGAGCTGCTCATCCGTAAGCTGCCCATCCAGCGCCTGGTGAGGGAGCTCGCTCAGGACTTCCAAGACCGACCTGAGCTTCGCCGTCGTGGCTCTGCAGGAGGCCGGCGAGGCCTACCTGGTGGTCTCTTCTTCGCCAAGGAAGAGATGATAATGAGTTTTCTTTCAACTCAAAGCTCAGTCATGGAGTTCCACAGGGATCTGTGCTAGGCCCGACTCTTTTTAGTTTATATATGCTTCCGTTAGGCAACATTATTAGAAAGCACTGTATACATTTTCATTGTTATGCTGATGACACACAATTATACCTGTCAATGAAGCCAGATGATAGTAATCAATTAGCCAAGTTAGAAGCCTGTCTTAAGGAAATCAAAGCTTGGATGACTTGTAATTTCCTGCTATTAAATTCAGATAAGACTGAAGTCATTCTTGTTGGTCCAGAAAACCTTAGAAATTCCTTTCCAAATCAAACTTTCAGTTTGGATGCGGTTACTCTTTCTCTTAATAGCTCTGTGAGGAACCTTGGAGTTATTTTTGATCAGGATTTGTCCTTCAATTCACATATTAAATTTGTTTCTAAGACTGCCTTCTATCATTTGCGTAATATTGCCAAGATTAGGAGCATCTTGTCTCAGAGTGATGCTGAGAAACTGATCCACGCTTTTGTTAGCTCAAGATTAGATTATTGTAATTCTTTATTATCAGGCTGTCCTAAAACATCTTTAAAAAGTCTTCAGCTGATCCAAAATGCTGCAGCAAGAGTTTTAACAGGTACTAGAAAGAGAGATCATATCTCTCCGGTTCTGGCCTCCCTTCATGGGCTTCCCATAGAGTTTAGAATTAAGTTTAAAATCCTTCTTCTTACTTACAAAGCTCTAAACAATCAGGCTGCTTTTTATTTAAAAGATCTGATACTACTGTATTATCCTAACAGAGCACTACGCTCCCAAAATGCAGGATTACTTGTAATACCTAGAATCTCCAAAAGTACAATGGGAGGCAGAGCCTTCAGTTATCAAGCTCCTCTCCTGTGGAATCAGCTGCCAATCTGGATTCGGGAGTCAGACTCGATCTCTGTTTTTAAGAATAGGGCTAAAACCTACCTTTTTGATATAGCCTACAATTAGGGAGGGATCATGTGTTTCTGAACCCTCCCTTAGTTATGCTGCTAATAGGTTTAGTCAGCCGGGGGACTTCCAGTAATGCACTGGGCCTCACTCCTTTTCTCACTCTCAATGAAATATTTTTTTTTTGCTGGTCATTAACATCTGTTTGTTCTCTCCCATAGATTGAGTCCCCATCGTGCTGTTTGCTCTCTACATGTCTGTTCTTTTCTTCTTCTCTATCCCCTCACCCCCCAGCCAGTCGCAGCAGATGACTGCCCCTCCCTGAGCCTGGTTCTGCTGGAGGTTTCTTCCTGTTAAAAGGGAGTTTTTCCTCTCCACCGTCGCCAAGTGCTTGCTCACAGGGGATCGCCTGATTGCTGGGGTCTTTCTGCAACTGTGGGGGTTCCCCCTACAGTTGATAGTGCTATGAGATGACTGTTGTTGTGAAGTGGCACTATATAAATAAAGTTGAATTGAATTGAATTGAATTCAAGGGGGTCTCCATCATGCCCAAAGACTTCCAGCTGGCCCGCCGCATCCGTGGAGAGAGAGCTTGGACTTTCTGCTGCACATTCACCAACCATAATGCTCCACACTGTGTTTCTATATATATATATTTATATATATATATAGACATATTTATAGTAGATAAATTTGTAGTAGATATATTTATAGTAATATGTACATATGTTTACTAGCTGTTCTTGTTTTTTTTTTCTTGCCTTCTGATTGTTGCTCTGATTGTTGCTATCCCTGTGCTGTTGCAATCCTGGAATTTCCCCATTGTGGGACTAATAAAGGCTTATCTTATCTTATCTTATCTTATCCACCACCTGGATGGATGAAGCAGCCACGATACGCCGCTATCCCTTAACCATTCACACACACATTCACACCTAGGGCCACTTTAGAGTCTCCAATTAACCTAACCTGCATGTTTTTGGCATGTGGGAGGAAACCAGAGAAATCCCGGGGTAAACCCACGCATACACGGGGAGAACATGCAAACTCCACACAGATCACTGTTGGTCGGGGGCTGGGATCGAACCCACGATCCCACGATCCCCCGGCCAAGGGTAAACTGTGCTGCCGCAGTGCTAACCACTGCGCCACCGTGCAGCCCCCGTGTTCTAGTTCATTAGTAAATTTTTGTATGAACATTCCTGTAAAAAGAAGAAAGTTCTCATTTCAAACCAATATGTTGCAACTTGTTATATTTTGGTGTTATTTTGGTATGTCTTAGTATCTTGCTGTTAAGCCTTTTGGGGTCATTTTTTCATTCCAGAGTCGTTCCCTCCAGGCCTGGATTCCCCCTCCGCCCTCCCGAGGCTGGTTTTGATAGTTCTCCTGGTTGGGTGGGGTGGGGTTCCTCTTAGATGTTACGATTGGGATGCCTGAAATCCATCCCTTAAAGCGGGGGCACTGTGGTGATCCTGCGCTCGAGTCACTTATTATTTTCCTTTTTTTCTGCCGGTTTAGTCTTGTTTGTTAGGGGATTTACTTTGTGCTTTTATTTTGACAGCGCCGTGGCAGCACTTCCTCCTGCCAGACTGTTCACGGGCTGTCACAGCTGCGGTACTTAATCCTTTATTATTTGTCTCACCTGTTTGGGGTTTATTGGTTGCACTATTTAAGATCGCAGTGGAGATTCATTCCTCACTGCGATCTCACACCCATTCAGGCTGGAGTCCCCACTTCCAGCTCCAGTCCCTTTCCAGCGTCAGGTTTCGCCCTCGCTGTATAAAGTGTAAGTGACTCTTTGTATTTGTTTAGTTATTTCGACCCATCGTGGTCGAGTATTACAGGTTATGTGTTTTGCCCCTCCAGGCACATTATTTTGTACTTAATAATAAAATAAAATTCACTGCTGGCTTGTGACGTCTCATCTTTGCCCTGCAAGGGGCAAATCATAACAGAGCAGGAATAACACAGCGGCGCACAGCTCCTCCTTGGATAATCAGTCAGATCTCCCCAGAGATGATGTCACAGAGGCCCTCTGCACGCAGCAGCTGCAGAGCGAGCAGGGTAGAGATCCGGTCATCTCCCAAGTTTGGCAGTGGTTGGACACGGGCCAGCGGCCCACCTGAGAGGCTATGTCCGCGCTGGACCCAGTGACCAAGGCTCTACATTCCTAGTGGGCCAATCTCCACTGCCAGGAGGGTGTTGTGTATCGGCAGCGGCAGGCTCCAGCTGGGCAGCGTCACATCTGGCAGCTGCTGGTTCCCTGGCGGCTCCACCCCAAAGTGTTCCAGTTGGTCCACGGGTAATGGGGGTGGGCCACTTTGGGGTGACGAAGACTCTGCAGTGTCTTCAAGCCCGATTCTACCTGCCAGGATGTCGCCAGGACGTAGAGTTCCATGTCCATCGCTGTGACACCTGCACGGCTCAGAAAGGGCCAACTCAGCAATCCCACGCCCCCTTGCAGCAGTACCAGGTGGGGGCACCCACGGAGCGGGTAGGAGTGGACATTCTGGGCCCTTTTCCAACCACGGATCGGGGAACCGCATGTTGGCCGCAATGCATTATTCCACTAAATGGCCAGAGGCGTATGCGGTCCCTGATCAGAGCGCTGCCACCACAACATCAAAGCTGGTGGACAAGATGTTTTGTCAGTTTGGCACACTGGAGGAGCTGCATAGCGATCAGGGACGGAACTTCAAGGCAGAGGTTTTCAGGGAGGTCTGTAGGCGGCTGGACATCCGGAAGACCAGGACTACCCCACTGCATCCACAGAGCGACGGCCTGGTTGAACATTTTAATCAGACTCTAACCACTCAGCTCGCTGTCCTAGTGGACCAGCAACAGCGAGACTGGGACCTGCATCTGCCCTTGGTTCTGTGGGCGTACCGGACGGCAACTCAGGAATCCACCCGGTGCACCCCTGCAGCGCTGATGTTTGGACATGAGCTGTGCACACTGGTGAATTTGGTGCCCCCTCCCCCTTCCCCCGGAGCTGGAGGTGGAGGGCAAACCAGGGTTGAATTATTTGTTTTCCTTGAGAGAACGTCTCCACACAGTGCACGAACTAGCTCGGGAGGCCCTGGCAGCAGTGGGGAGTTGGCAGAAGCAAGCATACGACTCCCACTGCCAGGGGAGGGACTTTGCACCAGGGAACTGAGTCTGGGTTTTCTGCCCGGAGCGCAAAAGGGACTGTCACCAAAACTGGCGAGCCATTGGTCGGGACCGTGCGTGGTCCTATAGAGACTGTTGGATGTAGTGTACAGGTTGAGGCTGGAGAAAAGGAACCGGGTCGTGAAGCTTCACCATGACAATCTTGCCCCGTATCAGCCATCTACCTCGTGGGTGGTCGAGCCAGAGGCTTCATCTTGACCGGATACCCCGGCCGAGGTGTGAATGGACAATAACAGGCCTGTGCGTGCTGGTCACTGACAAAGGCGGACGCCCCAATACCTGGACGGATTTGTGTTGGACTTCTGAATTGGACTTTATTATTCTGGGGACAGAAACCAGTCCGAGTGGGGGGGAGGGGGCAGTGTAACGTTGGAGCTGTGATAAGCTGTCCGGGGTTTTCCTGGCATGCTTGTGTTGCTCCCCTGGGTAGCGGCCCAGGAGGAGGAAACGTGCATGTGGAAGTTAACTCTCCAACCTGTGATAGAAAATCAGCAAAACACGTTTCGTTATTTCACACAAGGAGTTTTATTCTTCCAAGTCATTCACATGACCAACATCAACTGACTAGTATTTACTATCAAAGTCCATAGTTTCTCTCTTATTGTCTGATCACATCACCATTAAACAAAACACAATCATGTCCATTTATCACAATTTCCGATTTGACATTAACTGTATACTTAACATTCTTAACAAATTACTCTAACATGGAATGAATTATTGGTTTTATCTCCTTCCCATGTATATAGCTTTTAACTTGTTCAAATGTTTATTTTTTAAACAATAACCCATGAACTTACATTTACATTAATCATTTTAAGCACTGTCATAAATGTACAGCATGTGGTGTTATTCTTAACAATTCACTGACCTGGCCACTGTGTACCTAACACACTTACAATAGTATTCCTGGTATTCTGTAATACCCCCGAAATGTGCACACTTGGTGACAAATCAAACCAGTAAATGTCGTACTGTATGAAAACCGTTTCATAACTGTCTTTAAATAAAGTAAGAAAATGGTTTTTAACGTGGGCGGATTTCACTGTTGTGGTACGTCCCATACACTCGATCATTAACATTAGCAGGTTAGCTAATACAACAACACATCAACTTTAACAGAAATACCCTTACAAACCCGCTTTTCGCCTCACACGTATCACAATATAATCTCGGACATCCTAGGACTCTTACAGTTTATATTGCACTCTTGAATTATTAGTATTTACCAACCTGTGATAGAGAATCAGCAAAACACGTTTCGTTATTTCACACAAGGAGTTTTATTCTTCGTACTCCAGTGCGTGAGTCTACTCTCTATCACTGTGCGACATGCGCCATCTATTGGTCGGCGTATGGAACTGCACTCAACTCACATGAGTTATAATGGAACCAGGTGGATTACAAATGCATTGGAGAAAAATAAACAATTAAGGAATAACATAAAATTGTAGGGGTGCCTGTTTTTCTTAAATTTTCTTATCCAAATGTCTTCTTCACCTCTTACATAACTATTAACTATTTCCAACCCTCTACACTTGTGCTGTAGAGGATTTAAATATAGTATCTGTGTGTTCTAGGTGTTATTCGTGTGTTCTACTGTGCCATTATAATTGTGTAATAAGACCAGTTGTTATAGCGTTGTTTCGCTATATGTGCCAAATCATGTGTCTGTGTCACCATGAGCGAAATGAAGGTCCGTTCAGTGCTGTGCTGTGTGTGTGCATCCTGTTTCGTCACAGCCATCTCTCCTTATTGTGTGAACCCCTCAACGTCACAATAGGAAATTTTTGACAATCCTGTGCTTTTCTTGTATTGTTATATAGAATATCACTGCAGTAAACTGGAAAAAAAACATCTAATTTAAAATTTGTAATTCTTCCCACAACTTTTAGCGCAATAAACACTCTGAAAACATCACAACTTTTATCGCAACTTTTTAAAAAAGCTCCCTCAAATTCAGGCTTTTTGGGCTGTAACAATCATACAAACATCCTGTGAAATCCTAGAGGGACTGATTTATTAAAAGCTGTTATTTTCACCTGAGAAACATTTCCAAACTTAAATCAGTTGTCTCTAAGAATGATATGGAAATGATTATTCATGCTTTTATTGCAACACGTTTGGACTATTGCAAGTCTTTTTACTTTATTAAATAGAAGACAGCTTGACCATAAGTTGTTCAAAACTCCGCTGCAAGGCTTTTAACTCACACCAGCAGAAGACACATTACTCCGGTTTTATCTCCTCTTCACGGGTTGATAGTTAATTTTAGAGTTAATTTTAAAATCTTAGTTCTTACTTTTAGAGCCTTGCACGGTCAAGCTCCCTCAAACATCGGCGATCTGATCGTCCCTCACATCCCTGCACAAAACCTAAGGTCATCAAATTTGATGCTCCTGAAGGTTCCACACACGCATTTTAAAACCAGAGGTGATCGATCACTTCAGTCTGTTGCACCAAGACAGTGGAATGAACTCCCACTTTCTTCACATTGTTTAAATTGTGTTGATTCCTTTAAAAAAAACAAAAAACAGCTGAAAACTCTGATTTTCGAACAGGCTTTTAGGTTAGCTCTTCGTGAAGTGCTTTATGATTTCTGTCTGTGAAAGGTGGTATATAAATAATTTTTGCTTGCTTGCTAAAGTCCATGTGGGTAAACACAGATGGGGCCAACATGGAACCAGTGGACAAACCCATGATGGGGCCCACATGGACACACTGGCTGGGTAGCCAATGTAATTGTTGTGTTCCAACAGCTTATTTGCCGATTGTTGCTGTGAAGCTCTTTGTGATTTTATCGAGAAAGGTGCTACATAAATAATCTTTACTTACTTAATTACTAATTATTAACAGAATTAGAAAATCCCTTCACGTGGCATGAACAGTCTTGCCTGCAGCTGCTCCTACTGCAGCACCACCTGAATTACCTGAGGCCACTTTTACTGAGAGAACCTTGTATGTGCTGCCTTTAAGGAAACGCACCGACTGTACGCCGTAAGAACACACTACTTTGCTATCTCACCACATTATCAATGCACAGTGCTGCAGAAGGGAAATATTTCAGTGTAACTGGGGGTGGTCTATAGGATATATTATAATAACTCACACAGTGGAGTTGATGGTTAAACAGTCGACTGCTGAAATGAGAGTTTCACCCTCAGGAAAACCCTCAACCTCCGCTAAATGCCGCCACCTTTAAAGAACACGTCTCCGTTTAAGCATCTGTTTGAAGACTCTCTTCCCCGGTTCTGCTGCCAGCGTGCACATGTGCGCGGGCAGTAATCCCTGTGGATGATATCTGATATTTAATTAAAGGCGGATAAGTCTTTATTTCCTCCGTGTGCTCGGCCCTGTCGTCCCCGCGCCCGCCTTACAAGTGTGTACATTAGCCGTCAGCCCGTCTCCGCGTTGATGTCGCCGAGACGAATCCCCCCCTCTCCCTCGCTCTGCTCATTGTGCCGAGTGATTACAGAGCGATGCCGATTGTGATGTGCTGCAGGGACGTGGGCAGGGTGATGTGGGTACTTGTGCGTGAGGAGCCCTAAGTTGCAGAGGTTTTTTTTCTAATTGAGTCAGGGACTTATGCTGGCGAGGTAGGCGTGCGAGTGTGGTGGTGGTGGTGGGGAGGGGAGACTAATCCCAAGCTGCTGTTGTTTTTTGTGCCTGCTGGCTCCAGATCAAAAACTTAACAGCAATAATCATGCAAAATGTGTGGCTGCACTTCAAAGGCTGCCTCAACTTTGCTCACACCCTTGTAGCTCACATTGTTTCATCACTTCCAACAGTTTTTCTTCTTCTTCTTCTTTTTCTCTTCTTTCACCCCTTTTTTTGTCACATCTAAGTTGACAGACTGTCGTGACCTTTTGTCAGCAGCAGCACTGATACACTTAGCAGATTAATCACACCTCCAGATGAGCGCAGCCGAGGTGTTTGTCATGCCACGGTGGAGGGAGGCCGCTGGTTTCCCTCTGACTGCAGCGTGTGGTCGTGGCTGAGGGGAGCGTCAGCCTCCACCTGAAGATAAGCGGCGTGTCAAGACGTCAGCAGGGGCCGTGGGCGGCGAGGGGTCGCCGAGGCCTCGTGCATGGCCAAAAACGGGCAAATCCCCTCTGCGTCAGCCCACGGCCTGTCAGCAGCAGAACCACAGGGCTTCCCGCCACGGCGTCACAGGTGAGGCGGAGTGCTTTGAGAGGAGTGGTGGAAAAAAAGTCCAGCATGCTAATAATTCACCAGGACAAATTTCTTCCAAAACATCCACCGCACTGGTCCCTGCACAAGACTCTTAATACACTTCACCGTGCTTCTGATTCTGCACCACGCTCACATTTCAAAGGCACACAATGTGGGAACAAGATGAGAGTATGCTGGGCTTATTAAGTCAAACATGTAGAGGAGATTAAAATAAAATCCCCCAGAAGAACCCTGCCCACTTAAGATGAGCCACCAACCAAACTCAGGTTTTATGGTGTTTTCTTAAAGGGAAAGTTCAGCTCTGAGATGCATGTCGTCTCCGTCCACACGCTTGTGATGTGAGCTGCACACATTGTGGAGGTGTAAGCGCTGCTTTTTCCTGAATACACAAGTGAATAGTGACAGCCAGTCGGTGATGTGTGTGTGTGTGTGGGGGGGGGGGTCATCCCCCTTGTAATCAAATTGACCCAAAATCACCCTCGTTGTTAGGCTGCCATCCGCCATCCCCATGAAGAGTCCAAAAGAGTTCAATTAATTCAATTAATTTGCATGGTCTTAAGTAGTTTTTTTTTTACAGTATTGTACTTAATATGGTTTGCCACAGTTTCATAAATTTTTGACTTTTTCTCCAGTTTTGTAAATTTGTGAATTTTCCATTTCGTAAATTTGTGACTTTTAGCCCCAGTTTTGTAAATTTGTGATTAAATTTGTAACTTTCCCCCAGTTTCATAAATTTGCGACTTTTCATTCCAGTTTTGTAAATTTGTGATTTTCCCCTAGTTTCATAAATTTGTGACTAAATTTGCAACCTTTCCTCCAGTTTCATAAATGTACGACTTTTTCCCATTTTTGTAAATTTGTGAGTTTTCACCCCAGTTCTGCAAATTTTTTACTTTTTCCCCATTTTGTATATTTGTGACTATTCCCCCTTTTGTCATTTTTTTTACTTTTTTCCCCCAGTTTTGTAAATTTGTGACTTTCCCCCAGTTTTATAAATTTGTGTTTGTGACCTTCCCCCAGTTTTGTAAATTTGTAACTAAATCTGCAACTTTCCCCAAGTTTCGTGAATGTCCGACTTTTTGACAGTTTTGTAAATGTGTCTTTTCCCCATTTTGTAAATTTGCGACTTTTCACCTGTTTTGTAAATTTGACTTTTTCCCCCAGTTTCGAAAAATTGGCAACTTTTCCCCCCAGTTTTGTAAATTTGTGACCTATCCTTCTTCCCAACAAAAACGAACACCGCGCCAAGCGGGCCAGACGATGGATGAATTATGCCGGTGCTGAGGGAGTCTTTAATGTAGGTCTCCATCGCCTCCCTCTCCAGTCCAGATAAACTGTAGAGCCGGCTGGATGGCAGCCGTGCACCCGGGAGGAGATTGATAGCACAGTTGTAGCCCCGGTGAGGTGGTAAAGACAGGGCCCTAAACTTGCTAAAGACCTCCCCTAAGTCATGATAAACCTCGGGCACCGAGCTGAGATCCAGCGGCTCAGCCGAAGGGGAGGAGATCGGGAGTGAAGGCGAGCATGCGGAAGATCGGAGACGAGGGTCAGGACGAAATGGAGCCCTGACTCCAGTTTATGATGGGGTTATGGGTGCGGAGCCACGGATACCCCAGGATCACGTGGTGTTAGATTGGGGCAGGACGTAAAACTGAATGGTCTCACGGTGATTATTGGACAGAATGACCGAAATGGGCTCAGTCTGTTCATAATTGCCGCAATAGTGCCGCCCAAAACCGCCGAGATCGTTATAGGTGTCAGGACATTCCTGGTGTGTATCTGTTCGATTACCACCATGGCCTGTTGGATGAAATTTTGCTCCGCCCCAGAATCAACCAGGGTGGAGGTTTTGAACTCGGCCCCCGTAACTGAATAAGGGCAGAGAGTTCAAAACAATTGAAACGATCTCTGTTTTTTAGGGCTAAAACCTACCTTTTTGATATAGCCTACAATTAGGGAGGGATCATGTGTTTCTGAACCCTCCCTTAGTTATGCTGCTAATAGGTTTAGTCAGCCGGGGGACCTCCAGTAATGCACTGGGCCTCACTCCTTTCCTCACTCTCTATGAAATATTTTTTTTGCTGGTCATTAACATTTGTTTGTTCTCTCCCATAGATTGAGTCCCCATCGTGCTGTTTGCTCTCTACATGTCTGTTCTTTTCTTCTTCTCTATCCCCTCACCCCCCAGCCAGTCGCAGCAGATGACTGCCCCTCCCTGAGCCTGGTTCTGCTGGAGGTTTCTTCCTGTTAAAAGGGAGTTTTTCCTCTCCACCGTCGCCAAGTGCTTGCTCACAGGGGATCGCCTGATTGCTGGGGTCTTTCTGCAACTGTGGGGGTCCCCCCTACAGTTGATAGTGCTATGAGATGACTGTTGTTGTGAAATGGTGCTATATAAATAAAGTTGAATAGAATTGAATTGAACTGAATTGATTGGGAGGATTTTGCAAGGACCCTCCCGCCACACCCCCTACGGTTACTGGTGGGCCGGGTCATTTGGCCTCAGGGAACAAAGTGTGAACTGAGCCCCAGCAATAAAAACACGCCCCCTCCTTCTCTCAACACCTACGCTCCTCCTGAGTCGGATGGGACCTGCCCCGGCCCATCGGCTCAGAGGGGGCCAGCGGAGCAGCACCAGATGGAGGGGCGGCCGGCCAGGGAGCAAACAGAGAGTCGGTGGTCTTCTGCTCTCTCGCTCGCTCCGTAAACCGGTTGTCGAGGGCCACAGCCTGTGCAATGAGCTCATCCAGGGAGGAGGGAGACGCACAGATAGCCAGCTCATCACAGAGATGCAAATTCAGGCCCCTGAGGAACGCGCTGCGAAGGGCAACGTCATTCCAACCAGAGTCCACCGCAACGACCCGGAATTCGGCAGAGAAACTGGCCACGGACCTATCCCCCTGTCTGAGACCCATGAGCTGGCTAGCAATATTCCCCTCGCTCTCTGAATGGAACAGAAGGGGAGGGGGCACATGCTCACCTGATAATCACAGTTTTTTCCCTGTTTCATAAATTTGTGATTTTTTTTCCCTATTATTGTGAAGTTGTGACTTTCCTCCATTTTCACAAATTTGTGACTAAATTTGCAACTTTTCCCCTAGTTTTGTAAAAGTATGACTTTTTCACAGCTTTGTAAAAATTTTGACTTTTCACCTAATTTTTGTAAATTTGTGACTTTTCCTCCAGTTTTGTAAATGTGCGACTTTTAAGTTTTGTAAAGTTGTGACTTTCCCCCAGTTTCATAAATTTGTGACTAAATTTGCAACTTCTCTCCCAGTTTCGTAAATGTACAACTTTTTCCTAGTTTCATAAATTTGTGACTTTCCCCCAGTTTTGTAAATTTTTGACTTTCCCCCCTGTACTGCTCTCCTTGTGTGTTTGTGGCTACACAATTTAGCAGTCAGCCAAACACCATTCGAAAAGAATATGGGAGTCAGGATGTAGCCTCCAAGCTCCTGGTACTTTATTCAGCAGCACGTCATAGACCACTGAATTGGAGTAAAACTACAAAAAAAGCCAAGCGATAGAAGAAAGTAAGCTATAGTGATAATTTCCGAAATTCATATGCATCGATAATAAAAACTTACTGATTAAGCTCAGAATAAAGACATAAAATCTTTACAAATCCACAACTTGATTGGCTATAATAAAGTTAATAAGTAAAATAAATGTTATTGGATGGCAATACACAATTAAGATAAGATAAGATAAGATAAGATAAGCCTTTATTAGTCCCACAATGGGGAAATTCCAGGATTGCAACAGCACAGGGATAGCAACACTCAGAGCAACAATCAGAAGGCAAGAAAAAACAAGAACAGCTAGTATACATATGTACATATTACTATAAATATATGTATATATATATATATATATATATATATATACACACAGTGGGGTAAAAAAGTATTTAGTCAGCCACCAGTTGTGCAAGTTCTCCCACTTAAAAGATGAGAGAGGTCTCCAATTTTCATCATAGGTATACCTCAACTATGAGAGACAAAATGAGAAAAAAAAAATCCAGAATATCACATTGAAGGATTTTTAATGAATTAATTGGTAAATTCCTCAGTAAAATAAGTATTTGGTCACCTACAAACAAGCAAGATTTCTGGCTCCCACAGACCTGTAACTTCTTCTTTAAGAGGTTCCTCTGTCCGCCACTTGTTACTTGTATTAATGGCACCTGTTTGAACTCATTATCAGTATAAAAGACACCTGTCCACAACCTCAAACAGTCAGACTCCAAACTCCACTATGGCCAAGACCAAAGAGCTGTCAAAGGACACCAGAAACAAAATTGTAGACCTGCACCAGGCTGGGAAGACTGAATCTGCAATAGGTAAGCAGCTTGGTGTGAAGAAATCAACTGTAGGAGCAATTATTAGAAAATGGAAGACATACAAGACCACTGATAATCTCCCTCGATCTGGGGATCCACGCAAGAGCTCACCCCGTGGGGTCAAAATGATCACGAGAACGGTGAGCAAAAATCCCAGAACCACATGGCGGGACCTAGTGAGTGACCTGCAGAGAGCTGGGACCAAAGTAACAAAGGCTACCATCAGTAACACACTACGCCACCAGGGACTCAAATCCTGCAGTGCCAGACGTGTCCCCCTGCTTAAGCCAGTACATGTCCAGGCCTGTCTGAAGTTTGCTAGAGAGCATTTGGATGATCCAGAAGAGGATTGGGAGAATGTCATATGGTCAGATGAAACCAAAATAGAACTTTTTGGTAAAAACTCAACTTGTCGTGTTTGGAGGAGAAAGAACACCATACCTACTGTGAAGCATGGGGGTGGAAACGTCATGCTTTGGGGCTGTTTTTCTGCAAAGGGACCAAGACGACTGATCCGTGTAAAGGAAAGAATGAATGGGGCCATGTATTGTGAGATTTTGAGTGAAAACCTCCTTCCATCAGCAAGGGCATTGAAGATGAAACGTGGCTGGGTCTTTCAGCATGACAATGATCCCAAACACACTGCCCGGGCAACGAAGGAGTGGCTTCGTAAGAAGCATTTCAAGGTCCTGGAGTGGCCTAGCCAGTCTCCAGATCTCAACCCCATAGAAAATCTTTGGAGGGAGTTGAAAGTCCGTGTTGCCCAGTGACAGCCCCAAAACATCACTGCTCTAGAGGAGATCTGCATGGAGGAATGGGCCAAAATACCAGCAACAGTGTGTGAAAACCTTGTGAAGACTTACAGAAAACGTTTGACCTCTGTCATTGCCAACAAAAGGTATATAACAAAGTACTGAGATGAACTTTTGTTATTGACCAAATACTTATTTTACCGAGGAATTTACCAATTAATTCATTAAAAATCCTTCAATGTGATTTTCTGGATTTTTTTTTGTCCTCATTTTGTCTCTCATAGTTGAGGTATACCTATGATGAAAATTGGAGACCTCGCTCATCTTTTAAGTGGGAGAACTTGCACAATTGGTGGCTGACTAAATACTTTTTTGCCCCACTGTATATATATATATATATATATATATACTGTATATATATATATATATATATATATATATATATATATATATATATATACATAGACACACAGTGCGGAGCATTGTGGTTGGTGGATGTGCAGCAGAAAGTCCAAGCTCTCTCTCTGCGGATGCCACGGGCCAGCTCGATGTCTTTGGGCATGATGGTGACCCTCTTGGTGTGGATGGCGCACAGGTTGGTGTCCTCGAAGAGACCCGCCAGGTAGGCCTCGCTGGCCTCCTGCAGACGTCCTCCGCCATGACGGCGGAGCTCTGGAAGCACAGGTCGGTCTTGAAGTCCTGAGCGATCTCCCTCACCAGGCGCTGGAAGGGCAGCTTACGGATGAGCAGCTCCGTGGATTTCTGGTAGCAACGGATCTCTCTCAGAGCCACGGTACCAGGCCTGTAACGGTGAGGCTTCTTCACTCCGCCGGTGGCCAGAGCGCTTTTCCGAGCAGCCTTGGTGGCTAGCTGCTTCCTGGGGGGCTTTTTCCTCCAGTAGATTTATGGGCGGTCTGCTTGGTTCTTGCCATCCCTCTTTATTATTCTGTCTTATATTTCTTGCACGCCGCCTAAACTCCAGCCCGGCACCCGCGTCGTTTTCACTTCAGTTCCCCGGTATGTCGAGTTTCACCGTTAGCACCGGGTGGCGGTTGAGTGCTAGCTCGCTCTTCCCTGCTGTATCGTCTCCTGCTGTAAACAGTGGCTCCGTCCGCCGACTCGGGAGACCTTTGGGGCGATCTGTGTGTCCGTGATATATATATATAGAGTAGAAGGTGTAGAAAGAAGAAGGAAGATAAAAAAAGGGCAGTTGCAAAAGGCAGCCAACTCGTGTGGCGCCGCCGGTTCCAGCAGAACTGGAACCAGAAAAAAAAAAAGACTTGTGTAAGTCTATTGCGTCTTTTGCATTCAATACTATTAGGTTGTCACGTTTTTTTGCTATCTCTGCGAGCAGCCCTGCTTAGGTTATACAGTCTGACAGCCGTAGGTAGGAAGGACCTGAGAAACCTCTCGGTTGCGCACCTAGGATGATGTAGTCTGCTGCTAAATGAGCTCCTCAGTGCGTTCAATATGTCCTGCATAGGGTGGGACTCGGACTCCAGCAGAGATGACAGTTTAGCCACCATCCTTCTCTCTCCCATCTCCTCCACTGGGTCAAGGTGTTTCCCCAGGACAGAGCTAGCTTTCTTGATCAGTTTGTTCAGTCTCTTCCTATCGGCTGCTGTAACGCCACTGCCCCAGCAGACCACTCCAAAAGTGATGGCTGATGCCACCACCGTGTCGTAGAATGTCTTCAGCAGTGCCCCTTGTACACCAAAAGACCTGAGTCTCCTCAGTAGGAACAGCTTGCGCTGTCCCTTCTTGTAGAGTGCGTCAGTATTGTGTGACCAGTCAAGATTATTGTTCAGATGAACACCCAGGTACTTGTAGGATGTCACCATCTCAATGTCTGTTCCCTGTATGTTCACTGGTGCTGTGAGGGGTTGTCCTTGCCTGCGGCAGTCCACCACCAGCTCCTTAGTTTTCCTCGCATTGATCTGGAGGCAGTTCCGATGGCATCAGTCCACGAAGTCCTGGATAAGTCCTCTGTACTCAGCTTCATCTCCGTTGGAGATGAGGCCAACGATCGCAGAGTCGTCAGAGAACTTCTGTAGATGGCAGTGTGTTGTGTTGTGTGAGAAGTCCACAGTATAAAGGGTGAACAGGAAGGGAGCCAAAACCGTTCCCTGGGGGGCACCTGTGCTACCGATGATCGTGTCGGACACACAGTCCCAGGTTCTCACAAACTGTGGCTGGTTAGTGAGGTAGTCCAGGATCCATGATGACAGATGCTGGTCCACCCCTGCGCACAGCAGCTTGTCCTTCAGGATCATCGGTTGGATGGTGTTGGAAGCACTGGAGAAGTCAAAGAACATGATCCTCACCGCATTCCCGGGCTTCTCCAGGTAGGACAGAGAACGGTGAAGGAGGAAGATCACCGCATCCTCCACCCCACCTATGCATATTTATATGCTAACATGCTACTGTTACGGGTCCCGGGGAGGTGGCCACAATAACAAAAAGAAATAGATTTTTAAAACGTGATCCTCCGTGTCTGCTCTTGGGTCTGTAAAATACGGAAAGAGTCTTAGAAAGACAGAACACAGGACCACTCGTGTCTTTCTCCAGATAGTACTAAAGGGGGGCCGGAAGCGCACCCTCATTGTTTACCTGGGGCGGGACGACCGCAGTGCCAAAGGTTCCGCTGCTTACTCTTAAATATTTATACAGGGCTACATATCAAATGTTAATATTATTGATCGTCCACAATCTCAAAATATATTTAGATGCTCTTAAAATAAAAATAAAATGACAGTCTCTCTGAATTATTTCCAAATGTGGTGCCCTATTTGGGTGTACCACACGCTCCCCAACAACAAAAGTGGCTCCTGACACTTAACAGTAATAAATCAAAATCTCAACACTAATAAAGTCTCTATTCAAAAGTCTCTGGAACGTCTTTCTTTTCAAGTGTCCTTAATCTTCAGGTATTATCCAAGATCTGGTTAGTTTAATAGCAAGGAATAGCATACTGACATGGCAAGTAGTTAGAGGTGAAAGAAGGAAGATAAAAAGGTTGAGGATAGAAAGAAGGGTAGCACATAAAAGGATATGGTGTTGACTGCTGAACACTGATAGTGTTCACCGACGGACGAGTCTGGAAGGTTGGCTGGCCCAGGGACGGATAGGTGAACACCATGTTGGGTCGTCTCTGCCTGGTGGACTGCCTCAGACGTGGTGGCGACTCAGGACGGCGGTCTGGCTCTGGACTGAGCACCGGCTCAGGATCAGCCGCAGGTCCGGGACTAGGGGCAGGAACATCTTGGTGGAGATGAAGCACTTCCCTGTCGTCGTCGTCTGGTTGAAGTTGGTCCACGTTTTGTTCACTTTCCCTTTGTATTTCTTGTCCTTCTTCCGTAATACTGTCTCTGTCTTGTTCAGATTGAATAGGAACTTGTACTTGTCTTTGCTGTGTTGTTCCCTGTCTTCTTTGTGACTCACATTGAACTTGGTCGACTGGACGTTGACTTTCTTGCAGGTGTCTGGGAACACGAAACCAATAGAGGGGTTCGTCTTCTTCTGAATCACTCGCTTCAGGACTGTTTGACTTTTCCAGTGTGTTTTGTCTGATATCGGTAGGTCTGTTGTTTCTCTTTTGTGACTTGGCAACTGGACTTTGAACGATGTCGACTGGTAAGTCGTTGACTTGGAGAAGCAAGTTTCTGTGCAGGGTACGGATGGGACGACCTCCTGTCTCTGGACTTACTTTGTAGACGGGGTTGTCTCCAACCTGCTCTCTCACGATGTAGACTGTTTGTTCCCAGTAGGGCCTTAGCTTGCCAGGACCACCTCTTTCGCCCAGGTTCCGCACAAGCACTCTGTCTCCTACTTGCAGGACTACACCTTTGCATCGTTTGTCATAGTTTGTCTTTCCTTTAGAGCTTGACTGTTGACTGTTTGCACTTGCGATCCTGTACGCCTCTGTCATTTTCCTTCTATTGTATTTGACCTGCTTGCTCTGGTACTTGGGGCGTGGAGTTGAAGCTTCGACAGAGGAGGAGTTTACTGGCTGGGACTTTGACTCTGTACCAATCTCTGGCTGTCCCTTGACAGAGACCGATTCCCGTTTCCCTGATTTCTTGGGTCGCTTCAGACATCCAACCACTCTGTGTCCCGACTCACTGCATACAAAGCAATGACTGCACTCCTGTAAGCTTTGTTCAGTACATTTCGGACAGAGATGGGTTTTCTTTTGGTTGGATGGAGGCTGAGAACGCTGAGGGGAGGAGTTTACAGCTTTCTGTTCCATGAAAGTTGCCACCATCTTGGTTAGAGTCTCTACTTGTGCAGCAAGTTGTTTGATTGTCTGTGAGACTTGTTGGTCTTTGGCTGTCGTGTCCTTTGTTGCAATCACAGCGCTTTGTGCTGACTTCAGACGAGGGGTTTGCCCTAACCTTCGCTGGTGCTCATTCTCATCACTGATTATCTTTGTGACCTCACTAAGAATCTCTACATCTGTTACATTGCTGTTTGATATAAGAGGTCTTAGTCGTTGCCGTAGGTCTGCATACTTCACTCCCAGGCCTTGATAGACTGTGTGCAGAAACACTTCCTGGATTGTCCTTGGGTCATACGAGATGTCTGCATTGGCTTGTTTTGACTGAAAGATAAGTTTCTGTTTGAGTCCAATCCTGCGATACAGGAATTGCTGAGGGGACTCCTGCTCAGTTTGTCGGGCGCACATTAACTCCTGGAACATCTCTGTTGTTGCCTTTTCTCCAAGGTGGGATCGGAGAAAGCCCTGAAGTTCAGAAAGAGCCAGTTCATCTTTGAGCATGAGCATGTCCCTGAACGTGCCAGGCTTCACAATTCTCAGTACCCCCCTCACGATCTCTGTTTCAGAAAATCCTTCTTTTAATCCTTCATTGATCTGTCTTATGAGACTGTTATAACTGATTTCAGAGCTGTTGTCTCCAATTTGTCCTCCAAAAACCTTGAATTCTCACCGAAGCAGGTAGGAAAGGTCTTTGAGAGTGACATGTCTTTCTGGACTACCTTGTTCCCTTGGCTGCGGTTGTGAGTGGCTCTGACGACTGGGTGCTGCAGGTGGTTGGAGTGTCACAACTTCACACAGTCTTAGTCTTTCACCCAGTGTCTCATATGCTTTCCTCAGTTCCTCTACAGACTCTGTGTTTGCGTTCACACTAACTTGAATGCCTGGTGGAACAGCAGATGGTGATGGTGGATCTGGCAACATATTGGATGGATGAGGACTTGACTTGGTTGGTGTTGCAGCCTGATCAGCTGAATGCGTGGTGGAGCCACTCGTTTGTATCACTTTAGTTAGCAGATCATCCAACATTAGCAACTGACTCATTCCCTCATCTTCAAGTTTCAGCAGAGTTGGGGACCGTAAATATGAATTGACATAGTCCATACAGCTCTCATTATCGTCTTCACTGAACTGTGTGTCCTTGTCTCCAGCTGCAAGGCTCTTTGTTAGCCCGAAAAGATCCTTACTCGAGAGGGCAAACAAGCGTCCTCTGATGCTCCAAATCAGTTCTTTCCGTACTGTCGACATGGTACATTTAGCTATCTGTAGTTCGAGTGTTGTATTATCTGTACAGTGACTAGGCTGTGTTTTACCTTCTTGACAGCAGTGCAGTTCCACTTTTGGTTGAAGATCCTTTCTTTCTCTTTGATCTTCCTCCTTGGACATCCACTGACTGACGTGTCTGACGTAGCAGCTTGGCAACCGTTGTCTCGTAGTTCTGGTATCACTGGATCTTCCCTCGATGACTGAAGAGGAGAGATCCCGGACGAGCCCCCACAGTTTGTTACGGGTCCCGGGGAGGTGGCCACAATAACAAAAAGAAATAGATTTTTAAAACGTGATCCTCCGTGTCTGCTCTTGGGTCTGTAAAATACGGAAAGAGTCTTAGAAAGACAGAACACAGGACCACTCGTGTCTTTCTCCAGATAGTACTAAAGGGGGGCCGGAAGCGCACCCTCATTGTTTACCTGGGGCGGGACGACCGCAGTGCCAAAGGTTCCGCTGCTTACTCTTAAATATTTATACAGGGCTACATATCAAATGTTAATATTATTGATCATCCACAATCTCAAAATATATTTAGATGCTCTTAAAATAAAAATAAAATGACAGTCTCTCTGAATTATTTCCAAATGTGGTGCCCTATTTGGGTGTACCACACTACAAAAAACATTAACATACCAAAAGTAACAAAATACCCAAAAATAACATTACCATATAATAATGTGGTCTGTACTGAACATACAGTATACTTACAGACAATGAGGTCAGTGCCATAAAAACACGAGGATTAAAGTGGATTACACACAGTACTTTTAGGGAACATGTGCTTCTGATTCTCAGTAACTGAGCTACTACTTTCTGATTTAGGCCATGCTCATGGTGACATCACTAGAAATTTAAAGGACCAGCAGGGAAAATCAATCAATGGCAGAACACCCCCAGTTTTGTAAATTTGTGACTAAATTTGTAACTTTCCCCCAGTTTCATAAATGTGCGACTTTTACCCCAGCTTTGTAAATTTGCAACTTTTTACCCTAGTTTTGTACATTTTTGGCTTTTCCCCCAGTTTCTTAAATTTGCAACTTTTCACCTCAGTTTCGTAAATTTGTGACTTTTTTCCGCAGTTTTGTAAATTTACAGCTTTTCCCCAGCTTCGTAAATTTGTGACTTTCCCCCAGTTTTGTAAATTTTTCCCCGGTTTCGTTCATTTGTGACTTTCCCCCAGACTCATAAATATGTGGCTTTACACCCCAGTTTTGTAAATTTGTGACTTCTTCCATCCATCCATCCATCTTCTACCGTTTTACGAAGTCACGGAGGCAGCAGTTCAAGCAGAGAAGTCCAGACTTCCCTCTCCCCAGCCACCTGCTGCAGCTCTTCAGAGAGGCTACCAAGGCATTACCAGACCAGCTAGGAGACATAGTCTCTCCAGCGAGTCCTGGGTCTACCCCGGGGTGTCTTCCCAGTGGGACGTGCCCGATACATCTCAAGTGGGAGGCGTCCAGATGGCATCCTGATCAGATGCCCATACCACCTCAAATGGCTCCTTTCAACGTGGAGGAGCAGTGGTTCTACTCTGAGCCTCTCCCGAATGACTGAGTTCCTCACCCTGTCTCTAAGTGTGAGTCCAGCAATCCTACAAAGGAAGCTTATTTCAGCCACTTGTATCCGCAATCTCATTCTTTCAGTCATTACCCAAAGCTTATGACTATAGTTGAGGGCAGGAATGTAGACTGGCTGGTAAATCGACAGCTTTGCCTTAAGGTGTGTTCACACCAAACACGAACGGGCAGCGCAAATCCATACAAAGTGAATGGGAAGATGTGAGTACATGCGAATTTGTGTAGTTGCGCATTCGCGTCCGCTAGCTAGCTAGCTGCTAGCTTTGAGATTCTGCTGTCACCATTACAGAGTAAACTAGTTAGAAAATGAAACTTACTCACCGAGAGACAGGAGGACCGGGAACTCTTGAGCTGAATCAGCATTTTGGAGTTATTTACCCACAGTTTCCAGCCACGGACATTCTAGCAAGCTAGCAACGTAAACACTCATCATCTGTGATCTTTTGGAGGCTTGAGACGACGTTTTCAGGTGAGCTTCCGGTCGGATAATGTAAACCTAAGCATGACGTTATTTTGGGAATTTTCACAGCAGGTTGAACACAGCTGCAGAAGTTTTAAAGACAACTTCGCCTGTCTGCATCTCACTATTCATGTCTGTTGGCGTGTTTACACTGATTTATAATGTAATAGTGCCACGCGAAAAATCCGCCTCTTCACGTTTGGTGTGAATGCACCTTTAGAGTTTAGCTCCCTCTTCACCACAACAGACTGGTACCGGTCTACCGGTGACTTTTTTCTAAGGTTGGTAAATTTGTGCCTTTTCACCCCAATATTGTAAATTTGTGCCTTTCCCCCCAGTTTCGAATATTTTGTGACTTCTTCCCCAGTTTCGTAAATTTGCGAGTTTTGGCCCCAGTTTTGTAAATTTGTTACTTTTTTCTAAGTTTTTGTGACTTTTCACCCCATTTTGTAAATTTGTGACTTTCCCCCCAGTTTTGTATATTTGCGACTTCTTCCTCAATTTGGTAAATTTGTGAGTTTTCCCCTCAGTTTTATAAATTTACAACTTTTTCCCCAGTGTCATAAATTTGCAAATTTGCTTCCTCAGTTTTGTAAACATTCAACCCCTCCCCCATTTGCATAAATTTATTACTTTAAAAATTGTTAAATTAGCATCTTTTATCATATTTTGTACCTTTATTCTTTCAAATTTAGTCCTAATTTACATGAATACTTTTGTACCTTTTGCTAAATTTGTGAACATCCCCCACAACCACCATCTGCCCCTTATTAAAGAATAAATTGCATTGTGGGGAGCAAGGTGTTAGACTTCTCCACCCAGAGAGTAATGGACCATGACAGGAGAGGTCGCCGGGGGGTCCAGATGGAACAGCAAAGGTTCGGCACCCCCCGGGGAGAAGAGAAGATGCTGGGCCAAAGGGAGAGGAGTGAGGTGCGGCACCAGCGCAACGTTATGTTAATGCACCGCACAGGCTTTGTTATGTAATGGATATGAAGTCGGAGCCCCGGGCCACTATGCAAATAATTAAAGGTATATAAGTGAGATGCACAGTGGCCTGGGGGCTCTTTTGTGATCCTGATCTGTTAGAGAGAAATAAAGTCTGTGTTGATCCAGCTCGTTGCCTCGCCTGATCATTTTCTCTACACTGGTGACCCTGACGTGCCATGGAAGGCGAAACGAGCACCCCGGAGACATCCTGGAGAGGAAACGCTGGCACTGCATGCACTGTTTCAGTCAAGCTCCCGGAATTTTGGCTGCACGACCCGACAGCGTGGTTTTTACACACTGAGGCTCAGTTCGCTCTCTGCGGGGTGACAGCAAACGAGACCAAGTACTACTATGTGGTCGCTATGCTGGACGCGCACACCACACAACAGGTGGCAAACCTGCACCAAGAGCCGCCGGCCCGAGGAAAATACAAGGCGCTCAAAAAGATGCTTATCCAGCGCTACACCCTTTCGGACAGTGAAAGAGCAGAGAGGCTCCTAACACGTTCAGAGTTAGGGGACAGATCGGCTGTGGAGTTGATTGAGAGCATGTTGGCGCTGATGGGCAGAGATGACAAGTCCTTCCTGTTCGCCCACCTGTTTCTCAGGAACCTACCGGCTGCAGCAAGGGCAGTCCTGGCAAACTCACTACTGCTGGCGACGAGGAACTACTGCGCACTAGCGCAGGAAGTGGATCGCATCATCCTAGTGACCAGAACCTTCACCGTGAACGCAGCGGTGCCGGAGCCCAGAGGGGCTGCCAGCAAGATCTGGCAGCCCCTCTGCCTGATTGCTCTAAACAATCAGGCTCCTTTTTATTTAAAAGATCTGATACTACCGTATCATCCTAACAAAGCACTACGCTCCCAAAATGCAGGATTACTTGTAATACCTAGAATCTCCAAAAGTACAATGGGAGGCAGAGCCTTCAGTTATCAAGCTCCTCTCCTGTGGAATCAGCTGCCAATCTGGATTCGGGAGTCAGACTCGATCTCTGTTTTTAAGAATAGGGCTAAAACCTACCTTTTTGATATAGCCTACAATTAGGGAGGGATCATGTGTTTCTGAACCCTCCCTTAGTTATGCTGCTAATAGGTTTAGTCAGCCGGGGGACCTCCAGTAATGCACTGGGCCTCACTCCTTTCCTCACTCTCTATGAAATATTTTTTTTTTTTTGCTGGTCATTAACATTTGTTTGTTCTCTCCCATAGATTGAGTCCCCATCGTGCTGTTTGCTCTCTACATGTCTGTTCTTTTCTTCTTCTCTATCCCCTCACCCCCCAGCCAGTCGCAGCAGATGACTGCCCCTCCCTGAGCCTGGTTCTGCTGGAGGTTTCTTCCTGTTAAAAGGGAGTTTTTCCTCTCCACCGTCGCCAAGTGCTTGCTCACAGGGGATCGCCTGATTGCTGGGGTCTTTCTGCAACTGTGGGGGTCCCCCCTACAGTTGATAGTGCTATGAGATGACTGTTGTTGTGAAATGGCGCTATATAAATAAAGTTGAATTGAATTGAATTGAATTGAAGATCGAGGAGCCGCTGGTGGTGGCTGCAGCAGACGCTAGGAGACACAAGAAGGAGACAATCTGCCACTATCATTGCCGTTTCGGATCAGACTCACAGTGATGCTTGCCACCGTGCCAGTTCAAGTGGTCAGGAAACGCCAAGGCCAGCAGTCAGTAGCGGCTGCGACTGCTGGCGACAGAGACAAGCTGCTATACATCACAGACACACTTTCGGGGAGATGGTTTCTGGTGGACTCCTGCTCCCAGAAGAGCCTCATCCTGCCGTTCAACACAAACAGGGTGGCAGGACGAAGCGGTCCCAAGCTGGCAGCCGCCAATGGATCAGACATAAGGACATTTGGTGAGCGGACACTGACAATATTTTTGCATGGGCACAACTTCCAGTGGAATTTCATTATAGCTGCATGTGCCTCCCCCATTTTAGGTGCAGATTTCCTGTTTGCTCATGGTTTATTAGTTGATGTTGCTAATAGACGACTGGTGGATGCTGTCTCTTTTGATTCTCTACCCTGTACAGCTCAGGGAGCCAGGTCGACAACACTGGCCAACGTTACAGCTCCAGAGGGTAAGTTCCAACAGTTACTCACCCAGTTCCCAGCGCTCACAGTGCCAACATTTTAAGCAGAAGTAACCAAACACAGTGTTGAGCATTTCATCACTATTACAGGTACATCTCAAAAAATTAGAATATCGTGAAAAAGTTCAATATTTTTGGTCACTCATTTCGCAAAGTGAAACCCATATATTATATAGATTCATTACACAGAGAGTGATATATTTCAAGTGGTTATTTATTTTAATTTTGATGATTATGGCTTACAGCCCATGAAAACCCCAAATTCAGTTTCTCAAAAAATTAGAATATTACATAAATTAAAAAAATAGTTTTGAAATAGAAATGATTGCTACATACGTACATAGATTCTCTATGGGGTTTAGGTCAGGAGAGTTTGCTGGCCAATCAAACGCAGTGATGCCAGCACAGTCGTCTACCGTGAAATTGTAGAGCACTTCATGCTTCCCTTTGTTGACAAGCTTTATGGAGAACCTGATTTCATTTTCCAGCAGGATTTGGCACCTCCCCACACTGCCAAAAGTATCAAAACCTGGTTTAATGATCATGGCATCACTGTGTTTGATTGGCCAGCAAACTCTCCTGACCTAAACCCCATAGAGAATCTATGGAGGATTGTCAAGAGGAAGATGAGACACCAGACCCAACAATGCAGACGAGCTGAAGGTCACTATCAAAGCAACCTGGACCTTCATAACACTTCAGCAGTGCCACAGGCTGATCACCTCCATGCCACATTGAAACAGTAATTAATCCAAAAGGAGCCCCGACCAAGTATTGAGTGTATACATGGACATACTTTTCAGACGGCCAACATTTCTTTTTAAAAACTATTTTTTAAAATTAATTTTATGTAATATTCAAATTTTTTGAGAAACTGAATTTGGGGTTTTCATGGGCTGACAGCCATAATCATCAAAATTAAAATAAATAAACACTTGAAATATTTCACTCTCTGCATAATGAATCTATATAATATATGGATTTCATTTTCTGAAATGAGTGACCAAAAATATTGAACTTTTTCATGATATTCTAATTTTTTGAGATGTACCTGTAAAGGACCGCCCATATTCACACGACCTCGGCACCTGGACACAGCTAAACTGGCCAGTAAGTGCGAGGAGTTTGCCAACTTGAAGAGGTTGGGCATCATCAGGCGCTCAAACAGTCCATGGGCATCCCCGCTTCACATGGTGCCGAAAGCCGAAGGGTCGTGGCGACCGTGCGCCGATTTCCAGTGATTGAACAATGCTACAGCACATGATCGCTACCCTATTCCCCATATCCAGGATTTTTCCGTATACCTGGCCAGGGAGCGCATTTTTTCCAAGGTGGATCTTGTTCGCGGTTACCACCAGGTTCCAGTGCGAACAGAAGACGTCCCAAAGACAGTGGTAATAACTCCGTTCGACCTTTTCAAATTTTTGCACATGCTGTTTGGATAGATTAAAAGGCACGGTGCAGACCTTCCAAAGGATGATGAACGCAGTGCTGCGTGAATTGCCCTTTGTTTTTGTCTACCTGGATGGCATTGTGGTAGCCAGCGTGTCCAAGGATGAGCACATCGCCCATCTCAAGATGGTTTTCCAGAGATTGGAAGAGCACGGTTTGATAATCAACCCGGCGAAGTGCCAGTTCGGCGCGGCAGTGATTGATTTTTTGGGCCACTACATTTCGCCGGAGGGTGCGATTCAGTTACCAGACAAGATGCGCGCAGTGTTGGATTTTCTCCGTCCACAGACGATGAGGAAACTTTAGGAGTTTTTGGGAATGGTTAATTTTTACAACCGTTTACTCCCCCAGGCAGCCCAGCTGATGCACCCATTGTACGCCGCACTAAAAAAACAAAAGAAACCTGCGGACAGCATCGGCTGGACTCCCAAGCGGGGCCAGGCCTTTTCGAATGCCAAAACAGTACTGGCAAAGGCCGCATTGCTAGCACACCCAGATCCGTCTGCATTGATAGTGCTTACTACGGCTGCGTCTGACGTGGCCATAGGGGCAGTGGTGGAGCAATGCATCGCAGGTTTGCGGCAGCCGCTCGCATTTTTCAGCAGAACTTTGAGTGACAACGAGCGCAAGTACAGCACATTCGACAGAGAGTTGCTGGCTCTCCACCTAGCGACACGTCATTTCCAGTTCTGGCTGGAGGGGCGCGACTTCACCACGTTTGTAGACCACAAGCCATTGACGTACACCATGGCCAAGGTCTTGGAACCGTGGTCGGCCCGGCAGCAACGGCAGCTGGCCGCAATCTCAGAGTTTACGACCGACATTCGGCACGTTGCCGGTAAACTCAAAGTGGTGGCAGACTGCCTCTCGCACGCATTGGTTGCCCCAGTCTACATGGGAATAGATTTCCCCGCTGTGGCCATGGAGCAAGCTGGGGATACGGACATTTGTGCGCTCCAGTCTGAACCAACAGGGTTAAGGCTGGAGAGCAGGGCACTGCAAGAAGGGTGCCCTCCCCTACTCTGTGATGTCTCCACAGGCCACCCGCACCCGGTGGTCCCGCGCTCTTGGCACTGTCATGTTTTTGAGTCGGTCCACTCCCTTGCGCACCCGGGAGTGTGTGCTTCAGTGAAACTAGTGGGGGTGAAATTCGTCTGGCCACATTTGCATAAAGAGGTGAAAGAATGGGCAGCAGTTTGTGTTGCGTGCCAATGAGCAAAGGTGCATAGGCACACCAGAGCTCCCCTTGAGCCGTTCCAAATCCCGGCTGAGAGGTTCGACCACGTCCACGTGGATCTGGTGGGGCCCCTTCCACCATCACAGGGGTTCACGCACCTTTTGACAGTCGTGGACCACACCACGCGCTGGCCCGAAGTGGTACCACTGGCTTCTACCATGTCCGTGGAAATAGCATGCGCTTTTTTGTCAGCTTGGGTGGCACATTTCAGATCTCCTTCGGACATCATGTCTGACAGAGGCCCACAGTTCATTTCGGAACTCTGGTCCATGATGACCCAGAGTCTGGGGGGTCAACTTTCACCGCACTACCGCATACAAACCCCAGGCCAACGGGTTATGCTAGCGTTTCCACAGGTCACTTAAAGCAGCGCTCAGGGCTTCACTCACGAACGCAAATTGGGTAGACCACCTGCCTTGGGTTCTTTTAGGGTTGTGTTCCGCACTGAAGGAGGATTTGGCAGCCTCCCCGGCAGAACTCGTTTTTTTCCCAACCGCTGCGGATCCCAGGGGAATTTTTACCGGGCAACCCCATGCCCGAGGCCTGCATTGACAGGCTAAAGCCCGCTTTTGTGTTGGCAGACGAGCAGGTGGTGTTGGCCCGGGCTCCCCGGCGTGGACATCCCCCACTGGGGGCTCCGCAGGTTGGTGATTCCTCAGTAGGGACCGGCACACATGAAGAGGATGTGTTTCCTCCCCCTCCCCTCCCCCCCCCCCCCCCCCACAGACTGACGTGCCCCCCGGTGCACCCCACCAGCAGGGCAGTTCGACGGGATCGGCAATCCCCCTGTTACAGCCATTATGGATGCTGGCTTAAGCCCAAGGAACCGGGGGGGGGGGGGGAGTTAAAGCCCAATCTGGGTGTTCGGGGGGAGAGGGGTGTGGGGAGCAAGGTGTTAGACTTCTCCACCCAGAGAGTAATGGACCATGAGAGGAGAGAGGTCCAGACGGAACAGCAAAGGTTGGGCACCCCCCAGGGAGAAGAGAAGATGCTGGGCCGCCGGGAGAGGAGTGAGGTGCGGCACCAGCGCAACGTTATGTTAATGCACCGCACAGGCTTTGTTATGTAATGGATATGAAGTCGGAGCCCCTGGCCACTATGCAAATAATTAAAGGTATATAAGTGAGATGCACAGTGGCCTGGGAGCTCTTTTGTGATCCTGATCTGTTAGAGAGAAATAAGGTCTGTGTTGATCCAGCTCGTTGCCTCGCCTGATCATTCTCTCTACAGCATAATGGTGATAACCGTGTGCTTCTTAAAGCTTTGAAAAACTCTTCTTCCAGAAGATTTACTATACTCATGAGGTCAGAATTTGTATTCGCTGATTGAGAGGGGGGTTGTAACATCAGCGGCACATTATGGCCATTTTTCTCCCTCAAGACAGAGTTGGTACTGGTAGTTTGCAGTGAGTGGGGACTTACCTTATTTATGGTGTGAGCGCCTACACAGCTGAAACTCATCTTAAATTTATAAAAAACATAATCTCCAAATTCTCTGAGCTTTCAATAACCAGAAGACCATCGTGGGCCCACAATGGTAGGAAATAATTTGGAGGAATGTTAGGGTAGCTGCTCAAAATCAAGTGGTCATTCTTTGTGTTCAACCCCTCTTATTATCTGCATATTTTCACTCCTGTGCCTTCTAGTCCAGATTCTCTATGTATTGTATCTTGCTGATGATTTACTGGACAGGTCAGCTTCAGATGAACTAGTTAGGGTTCCAAGCAGCTGTGCTACAGGCAGAGGCAGACTTACCATTAGACAAAGGTAGGCAACTGCCTTAGGCGCCGATCTGCTAGGAGCCCCATATACTGTATTTTTTTTAATGTTTAGCATATTTAACAACCCAGCCACAGGGGGTGCACAAGTCAGTGTATTCCTAGTACCGGTCCCAAGCCCGGGTAAATGGGGAGGGCTGTGTCAGGAAGGGCATCCGATGTAAAACTGCCAAATCAAACATGCTGATCATGACAAATGAGACTTTCATATTAGATCGGTCGAGGCCCAGGTTAACAACAGCCGCCACTGGTGCTGTTAACCGACAGGGTGTCAGTGGAAACTGGTCTACTGTTGGTTGACGATCGAGGAAGAAGAAAGGGGGAACGCATGTTAGGAGGGAGAGAGAGAAAAGGAAAGGTAGAACTGTGGAGGTGAGAGTAGGTACGTTAAATGTAGGGACTATGACCGGTAAAGGCAGAGAGCTGGCTGATATGATGGAGAGAAGAAAAGTAGCTATACTGTGTGTTCAAGAAACCAGATGGAAGGGAAGAAAGGCTAGGAGCATTGGAGAAGGATTTAAACTGTTCTAGCATGGGGCAGATAGGAAGAGAAATGGAGTAGGAGTAATCTTGAAGGAAGAGTATGTGAAGAATGTTCAGGAGGTAAAGAGGGAATCAGACAGAATCATGAGTTTGAAGCTAGAAGTCAAAGGAGTGATGTTGAATGTTGTCAGTGCATATTCCCCACACGTTGGATGGCAGGTAGAAGAGAAAGAGGAATTGTAGAGTAAGTTGGATGAAGTGGTAGAGAGTGTTCCCAGTGGGGAGAGAGTGGTGATTGGAGCAGACTTTAATGGACATGAAGGTGAAGGGAACAGAGGTCATGAGGAGGTCCTGGGCAGGTATGGTCTTAAGGAGAGAAATGTGGAAGGGCAGATGGTTGTGGATTTTCCTAAAAGGATGGAAATGGTTGTGATGAACACATACTTCAAGAAGGGAGAGGGACATAGGGTGACTTACAAGAGTGGAGGAAGGTGCACACAGGTGGACTACATCTTATGCAGAAGGAGAAATCTGAAAGAGATAGGAGACTGCAAGATGGTGACAGGGGAGAATGTACTGTAGCTAGACAGCATTGGATGGTAGTTTGTAGAATGACTTTGCGAAGCAAGAAGAGGAAAACAGTGAAGGCAGAGCAAAAGATTAAGTGGGGGAAGTTACAGAAGGAAGAAGGTCGCACAGAGTTCAAGAAGGAGTTGAAACAGGCTCTGGGTGGTAGGGGAGAATTACCAGATGACTGGGAAAGTACAGCAAAAGTATTGAGGGAAACGGGTAGAAAACTGTGGTGTATCCAATGGACAGAGGAAGGAAGACAATGAGACTTGATGGTGGAATGAGAAGGTACAGGAAAGTATCCAAAGGAAGAGGTTAGCAAAGAAAAAGTGGGCTAGTCAGGGAGATGAGGAAAGTAGACAGGAGTATTTGGAATCTAGGTGCATGGCAAAGAGAGAGGTGGCAAAGGAAAAGGATGAGGCATATAGTCAGTTGTATGAGAGGCTGGACACTAATGAAGGAGAAAAGAAGTTGTACTGATTGACTAGACAGAGAAATTGAGCTGGAGTATGTACAGCAGATTAGGTTGATTAAGGACAGAAATGGTAATGTACAAACAAATGACAAGAGTGTGTTGAGAAGGTGGAAGTAGTACTTTGAAGAGCTGATGAATAAAGAAAATGAGAGCGAGAGGAGGATGGATGAAGGAAAGACAGTGAAGAAGGAAGTCCCAAGGATTAGCAAGGCAGAAGTGAGGGCAGCTTTGAAGAGGATGAAAAATGGTAAGGCGGTTGGTCCAGATGACATACCTGTGGAGGTATGGAGATGTTTAGGAGAGATGGCAGTGGACTTTTTAACCACATTGTTTAACACAATCAAGGGGACTGAGAGGATGCCTGAGGAATGGAGAAGAAGTGTTTTGGTACCAATTTTCAAGAACAAAGGTGATGCTCAGAGCTGTAGTAACTACAGAGGCATAAAGTTGATCAGCCACACTATGAAGATATAGGAAAGGGTTGTTGAAGCCAGGTTAAGAGGACAGGTGGCAATCAGTGAGCAGCAGTACTGTTTCATGCCAAGAAAGAGTACTACAGATGCAATGTTTGCTCTAAGAGTGCTGATGGAGAAATATAGAGAAGGTCAGAAGGAGTTGCACTGTCTTTGTGGATCTAGAGAAAGCATATTGATAGGGTGCCAAGAGAGGAAGTGTGGTATTGTATGAGAAACTCAGGAGTGGCAGAGAAGTATGTGAGGGTTGTGCAGGACAAATATAAGGACAGCGAGACAGTGGTGAAGTGTGCTGAAGGAGTGATGAATGGATTCAAGGTCGGGGTGGGATTACATCAGGGATCAGCTCTGAGCCCCTTCTTGTTTGCCATGGTGATGAACAGGCTGACAGACGAGGTCAGGCCAGAGTCTCCATGGACCATGATGTTTGCAAATGGCATTGTGATCTGCAGTGAGAGTAGGAAGCAGGTGGAAGAGAACCTGGAGAGGTGGATGTATGCTCTTGAGGGAAGAGGAATGAAAGTCAGTAGAAGCAAGACAGAATACATGAGTGTGAATGAGAGGGAGGCAGGTGCAATGGTGAAGATGGAAGGAGTAGCGGTAGGGAAAGTAGATGAGTTTAAATACCTGGGGTCAACCATCCAAAGCAATGGAAAATGCACAAGAGAGGTGAAGAAGAATGCAGGCAAGGTGGAGTTGGTGGAGACGAGTGTCAGGGGTGATTTGCGACAGAATGAAAGGAAGATTTACAAGATGGTAGTTAGACCTGCTATGATGTATGGTTTGGAGATGGTGGCACTGACAAAAAGACAGTTGGTGGAGCTGGAGGTGACAGAAATGAAGATACTAAGATTTTCATTGGGAGTGACTTGGAGGGACAAGATTAGAAATGAGTATATCAGAGGAACAGCTCAGGCTAAATGCTTTCGAGACAAAGTAAGAGAAGCAAGGCTGAGATGCTTTGGACATGTGCAGAGGAGAGATAGTGGATATATTGGACAAAGGATGTTGAAGATGGAGCTGCCAGGCAGGAGGAAAAGAGGAAGACTACAGAAGATTCATGGATGTAGTGAAGGAGGACATGGAGAGGGTTAGTGTTACAGAGGAAGATGCAAGGAATAGGGTGAGATGGAGACAGATGATCTGCTATGGCAACCCCTAAAGGGAGCAGCCGAAAGAAGAAGTTTAGCATATTTAACATGATGTCTGATAAAGTAAAGAAACACAAGTATTTACAAAACGGCAAGTCAAATCACTAATGTAATGTCCTCCCCCCTTCTTTTCAAACTGTTGGACTGTTCCATGTTGTCTCTGAGACATACGTATTGTATCTTTGGTTACATTGTAAACAAACAGTACAGTGTGTAGAATAGTGGCAAAATGAAACGAAGTTATCCGAGCGGTACAGAGAAATGGAGAAAAAGAGAAGAGCATGTGGCATACTGGAATACCACCATACACGTCACATTGCGTGCACAATGTGATGTCATCACATTGTGACTATATTAAGAGGCTAACGGTGGGAGATGGTGTCTTTGGCGCTCCACCTTCAGCCTGCTGCCTGCCTGCACCACACACTCCCATTAGCCTGTTGTTAGCTTGTTGCTATGTGTTACATGTGTTGTTAGCTAGTTCAATAAAAGCTAACTCTCAACACAGAGAACGTGTCCGCTGGTCTCTACACCCAAACATAACATTGGTGACGAGGTAAACTTAGTCTTCTGGAGGAGAATTTTACATTTTCCTGAAGATGGAAGCGTATCTTGCACCCCTGCCGCTGTTCCTCGCCACCCCAGGTGAGCCGCCCATTCCATGGCCTCGTTGGTTTGAGTCTTTTGAGATGTATGTGTTGGCTATGGACTTAGCTAAAGCTAACAAGCTTCGACTACGTGCCATGCTAATACATAGCCTCGGCAGTGAGGGACAGCACATGTTCAGAACACTGGGCCTGGCGGATACCTACAGCAAATGTGTCACCTTATTAGCCAGATATTTTGGCATACCTCAGAGTGTGTTGGCACAAAGAATTAGGTTTTGCCAACGCTGACAGGGAGCGGGAGAGACGACTCAGCAATTCATTGCCAACCTCCGCTGTCTGGCGAGTACATGCAGGTTTGCACAGCTAGAAGACAAGATGGTGTAAGACCAGCTAGCGAGCACACCACCAACCTGCAGCTGCGGAAGAAGCTGTTAAGGGGGCCGGATGACCTACCGCTGGTGAAGGCGGTGGACTTAGCATTCCAGTTGGAGGCCACTGCCCAGCTAACATCACAGCTAGGAGCTTTGAAACAACAAACCCCGCTAGCTCATGCAGTTCCCCCAGCAGAAGAGTCCATTGACACCATAACCTTTTTTGGGGATGCCGAGGTGAACATCACGGGACAGCAAGACATCATGGGACGCTGAATATGCGGAAACTGTGGTTCCTCTGTGCACTGAGCACATCCGCGCTTCTGCCTGGCCAGGGGGCAGAGATGCCAGTGCTGCAGAAAGCTTAATCATTTTTCCAAAGTACCGTTCAACATGGTCAATGTCAAGCTCACCACCCAGCTCAACTGGACTGCCTTCCCCAACAACTATTCATTCAGTGGACTTTAGCATTTCAGCGTACAAGTGGTGCACAGTGAGGCTTGATGATATCAGCCTGCCGTTACTACTGGACACCACAGCTACGAGGTCGCTGATGAATTGAGTCACAGTTAAGAGGTTCTTCCCTTGGCATCCAATCAAGCCAGACACGATGGAGCTCTATGGATATGGGCACACCGGAATCAGCCTTGTAGGAACCATCACAGCAACGGTTTGCTACAGGTCCATAGTCCTCCCAGTGTTTGCCTTCCAGGTAGCGACGCATGGCAACAACATCCTTGGGTGCGATCTCTTACGAATTGAGTTTCACCATCATCGACCACCAAGGACTTTGTTTGACCGCTGATGATTGGAGCACATTTCACCCAGACGCGGGTACAGCCACTCCAAGCTTCACACCACATGGAGAGCAGAACCCGGACTTGACTCAGATCCTCGCCCGGCACAAGCCTCATGGAGCTGCCATATAGCTGCAGGAGATAGAGTCCTTGGCCAAGCAGGACCCTGGTGAATGACGCCAACCTAGAGAGTGTCCTGCCGCTGGTGAGAATGACACACCACCGCAATCACAACCAGCATCAGGGACAAAAGGGCATATTCCAGACTCGACTCAGATGCTCACTTGGAGTAAGCCTCATGGAGCCGCCGTACAGCCGCAGGAGATTAAATCTGTGGCCAAGCAGGACCCCAGTGAATGACAGAAACCTGGAGCACGTCCTGCTGCTGGCAAGAATGTCACATCGCCACAACCGCAATCAGCATCAGGGATGGGAGAGCAGCAGCAGCACCACCTGAAGCCTAACAGGTCAGTGCTCATGGTGCCCGATTGGGTTTGGGTACGCCGATCTGAATGCCCAGATGACCTGCAGATGCTCCTATCACCATCTATGTAGATCACCGTGCAATTGGGGCCAACCACCTTCTAGATGGCCAGTGGTTTGAGATGGCATGCCTGCCGTCTCCAGAAGGTAAGAGCAGCAGCTGCCCCGGATCAAGACGCAACACCGAAACTGACCCAGCCAGTGTGGGACCCAGACTGGGACTTTGCTGACGAGCGAGTGATTCCAACAAGATGGCACCCAGGTCCACTGCAACCAGCATCTCCGGGGCTGCACCCACCGCGGGCTCGCCAGAAACGTCTGGGGTTGGACTGTTAAAATGACTCTGCTTTTTTGAAAAGGTTTAAACACAGCATGGTTGATACAAGTGGCAAAATAATCCACTCAACCATGCAGGGTTTTGACAGCAGTCTACCCGGTTGCCCAGGTTCATATAATGGTTTGGTTTTGGTGTATTGAACCTTAGGTACTTCATGGGTCTAGTTGCTACTACTACCATTTTGTGCCTTAACACCAAACAAATAAATATGTGTACTGTATCATTGGCAACCTAGCATGCTTTAACATGTATCAACATCTTCATTAGCTAGGCCATGTATGTCTGTTAGCTAGCTCTGTGCTACGTTACAGGAAATGGTTCTGGCTATATTTGTGCTGTGTTAGCCATATGCCACAATAAAGGTACCCAGCTAAGGTTAATCATCAGAAGTAGAGTTCTGGTTTTTCCCAGGGGGGCTAAATGTGACATACTGGATATACCACCATACACGTCATGGACGTGGGGATGCACGCACCACATGATGTCATCACATTAATAAAAATAATAAAATAAAATAAAAGCTAACCCTCAACACAGTGTAGCATCAACTCCCTTTGGCTCTAATCTATAAAGTCACGCTTCACCTTAAAGAAATTGTTTCACCCAAAAAGTCTGGTCAAGAACTGTTTCCTTCATCTAAGAACCACAGTTCGAAAACACATTCCATGGTTGTGCCAGGAACGGATTTAGTTTGCTATCATAAATAACTGAAACTTCCTCCCAACAAGGCAGTTTTATTGCTTTAACAACCGTTTGAGACAACCCAGATCCCTTGAGTGCATCCCACAGTCACTAGGAATTATCCACAGCACAACATTACCCCCTGGTGGACGACTTTGGAATATGTTCGCATTTGCCTCTACAAGCTGAACTGAGGTTAATGAATGAAATGACTTGCTTTTTTACAAAATCTCTCAATTCTCAGATTATTTTCTTTTTCAGGACACCCTGGAAAATCAAGCAGGACTTTGGCATACCATTCTGTTTTGAAATGTTTCATTAATCATTGATTTCAAATGTGTTACATGTTTGAAATGCTTAAATGAACCTTATTTTAATGCATGTTAATTATAGAAGGACAAGTTTATAAAAGTGCAGAACGGCAGATGGGACAAACAGCCTCCCCGTTGGCCCCCCGCCCAGGTCCGCCTCGGCCTTCTGCACTCTCAGGACCTTTTCTTTGATGCCCCACGAGAGGGCGCCCATGATGCATGACGGGGGAAGTATAGGATGCTCCGCCACTTCCGCAGCATCCGAGGCAAACTGTCTGGACAGGGCGTCCAGCTTGGTAATCTTGGACCCAGGGAGGTAGGTGATGATGAAATTGAAGCGTCCGAAAAACAGAGACCAGCGGGCCTGGCGCGCGTTCAGGCGCTTGGCCATCCTGAGGTACTCCAGATTTTTGTGATCCGTCCAGACGACGAACGGCTGGGAGGGCCCCCCCAGCCAATGGCGCCACTCCTCCAGTACAAGCTTGACCGCCAGGAGCTCCCCGTCAGCAATGTCATAATTTCACTCCGCCGGAGATAGACAATGGGAGAAGAATGCACAGGGGCGGAACTTGCCATCAACCAGGGAGCGCTGGGACAGCACAGCTCCAACACCCGAGTCTGAGGCGTCTACCTCTACTAAGCATTGAAGGGCGGGATCCACCTGTGCCAGAATGGGAGAGGAAGAAAATTTACACTTGAGCTCGGCAAAGGCCGCTTCGGCCTCCTCCGTCCACCGGAAGGGCACTTTGGAGGATGTAAGGTGGGTCAGGGGAAGAGCAATAATACTATAATTCTTAATGAAGCGGTGGCAGAAATTGGCAAACCCTAGAAACTGCTGGAGTGGCTTCCTAGAGGAAGGAGAGGGCCAATCTACCACTGCTTTTACCTTCTCGGGGTCCAGGATGATTTCATTGTGGGGAATGATGAATCCAAGGAATGACGTCTTGGAGGCTTGGAACTCGCATTTCTCGGCCTTAATGAAGAGCTTGTTCTCCAGGAGCCACTGCAAAACTTGCCTCACGTGCACCCGATGTTCATCCAGGGACTGAGAAAAAATCAAGATGTCATCCAGATAGACAAAGACAAATGAGCCCAAAAAGTCCCTCAGTACATCGTTAATGAGGCGCTGGAATACGGCGGGGGCGTTGGTCAGCCCAAACGGCATCACCAGGTATTCGAAATGCCCGTGAGGGGTCGGAATCCCATTTTCCACTCATCCCCCTCCCGGATCCGCACCAGATGGTATGCATTATGGAGGTTCAGCTTGGTGAACCAGGAGGCCCCCCGGAGGGAATCGAATGCCGTATTAATCAGGGGAAGTGTGTATTTGTCCTTGATGGTGATATTATTCAATTCATGGAAGTCAATACACGGCCTCAGCGAAACATCCTTCTTGCCCACGAAAAAAAAACCCTGCCCCCACCACCAAGGATGAAGGCCAGATTATACCCGAGTTTAACGACTCCTTAATATAGGTTTCCATAGCCTCCCACTCCGGTGCTGACAGGCTGTAAAGTCGACTCGACGACAGCGGGGCTCCAGCTCGGAGATTGATCGCACAGTCATATGGGCGGTGAGGGTGGAGACATAGAGTCCGGGTCTTACTGAAGGTGTCCCCCAAGTCGTGATACTCCGGAGGGACTTTGGACAAGTCGGGAGTGGGGGGTGACAGGGGCACCCAGGGGGACGGACAGCAAGCAAGCAGCGGATTGCAGGCAGGCACTGAGGCAGAATGAGCTCCACGAAACCACGCTCCCCAGAGCACCAGTTGATTGATGGATTATGTAACCGGAGCCAGGGATAGCCGAGGATAACCGGGGATGATGAAACCGGCAGCACAAATAACCTTAGCTCCTCTCAATGATTACCAGACACAATGACTGACACCGGGGCGGTCTGCTGGGACACTACGGCAAGAGGGGCCTTAGACAGGGCAATGAGTCTGAGTGGGGTCTTTAACGATTGACAGGGGAGCCCCAGTCGGGTTGTCCGTCCCCCCGAAATGAAACTCTGCTCAGCCCCCGAATCAATCAAGGTGTGTGTGGCTATTTCTGTCTGATTGTGAATGAAGTGGATTGGAAGGAGAAATCTAGAGAGGGGATTTGGTCGAGGTGAGTCCGTGAGTCCCCCTACTGCAACGACTCCCTCTTTTGGCCATATAGGGCAAGGTGCTACCTCATGCTCCTCGCAACCTCAGTAGAGACACAACCTGAGCTCGTGGTGGCGCTGTTTCTCAGCTAAGGGCAGTTTCGACTGCCCCACTACCATTGGCTCCGGGGCTTCCGGGGAATCAGAGGGAGGTAGGGCCAACAGGGGAGACTGTAGGGAGCGGCAAAACTGGGCGCCCGGGTGACCGGAGGTCTTCCGCTTGGTTGCCTGCTTGGTTGTCTGCTCCAGCAGACTAGGGCTAAGGCTCCTGATGAAGATACTGCAGAGTGAGGCGTCCTCCTACCCCACCTCCATGGCCACCACCCAGAAGTCGACAGCATAGTCCCCTACGGACTTGCTTCTCTGTCTGAGGTTTAACAGCTGGGAGGTAAGCACACTGTCTCAGTCAGAGTGGTTGAACACCTCGTTAAATTCACTGACGAACTGGTTGTATGTCAAGCTAGCATAATTCGCCCGAGCCATCACAGCATAAGCCCAAACTAATGCTCGCCCTTCCAAAAGATTAACTACATAGCCGATACTGTTGTGATCTGAGGGGAAGTCCCAGGTGCCCTCTGGAAAACTATCTCACACTGGAGAATGAACCCCCTAGCCTCCCCGAGCTTGCCGCTAAAGCGAGTGGGAGTGGGGATCGGCATTAGCCAGGATGTAGAAGCCTGAACGGGTTGGGTGGATTCAGAGCTGGCGGGAGCAAAGGTGCTACTTGGAGCCGGAGGGAAAGCCTGCGGACCTGCCAGGTGATCCAACTGATCATTAATTCAGGCCAGCTGAGTGAGAATGACCTGCTGCTGGTAAGCTAATTGATCCACTGGAGCCTCTAGGTTGTTAACTTTGTGCGCTAGCACGCTGTCTGCTAAATTGTTTTGGCGGAGTCGTACTGACATGGTTTAATGACCCAGAGAGCAGACTCAGACTCAAGAGTAGATACAATAATCTTGATTATGTTCTCTGTGTGTGTGTGTGTGTGTGTGTGTGTGTGGGTGGGTGATAGTGTAGCAGCCGGGGGTAAGCAGAGCACAGTGCAACCTGGCAACCCTATGGACAAACAGAGACAGGGAGAGTTAGCGTTGGACCCCGGAGGGAATGTATAGAGTACTCCAGTGCTTACTGTTTGCAGAGATGGATTTGGGCTCAGGTTCGGCTCGACGGCTCTGGCCAGGAAGACAGCATCCGCTGTCCCGGTAGCAGCTGGGGATAACAGGAGGATTCGGGGAATGTGTAGTGCGGCTCAGTCCGCCGCCAGGAGAGAGAGAGGTCCACCGCCACAGATCTCTGCCTGTGCACAGGGGACAAGCGTAGACAGTGATGAACTGAATGAGGGTTTACTTGGAGTTGAGGAGATAATCCTTCCTGGAGATGGATGATAGGAAGCGAGGTTCTCAGGTGAGAGTAGGCTGTGGCAAGGAGGTTCCAAGAAGAGGACGAAGGCGAGTGTAGGTCTCATCCGATCAGGAGACAGATGACTCCGCGCTGATCTGAGGGCAGCGTGGTCTAAATAGCCCTGGCAGTGATGGAGAGCAGGTATGCGCGTAGCTGCGGATAATGAGCAGACAGAGCAAGCCATCACAAGAAAAAGGGTATGCAAATGGCTATAAATTCCAATGATGTATTAGGTTTGTTTATTTATTTATTTATCTATTTTGTATTTATCCTTATATTGTTTTGTCGAATATATGCTCCCATGTGTCTACATACTGTAGTACAGAGGAAGGAGTGCAATAAATGCCTCTGCAAAATGGACCAGTCGGCAGACCATGAACAGAACCCTGCTGGCAAATGTGAGTAAGTGTGAACAAACAACAGATCTTCTATGTCAGGGATGGGTAACTTTAGTGGTAGTGAGGGCCACAAAATTTTTTCCTCTCTTTCCAAGGGTCAGATTTACATATAAACCTTTTGTGTGTGTGTGTGTGTGTGTGTGTGTGTGTGTGTGTGTGTGTGTGTGTGTGGCGGGAAGGGGGGAAGGGTATTATTTTCTTCAAAGTCAAAAGTTCACAATTAAAACTGTAAATGAAATAAAAGCTATTCAGTGTTTTGTCATATTAGAATAAAAATTACTGTTAAAATTATATCATTACCTATTTTTTTTAAAACTCTCTCCATCAAAATAAGTTAAGATAAGCCTTTATTAGTCCCACAATGGGGAAATTCCAGGATTGCAGCAGCAAAGGGATAGCAGCAGTTAGAGCAATAGTAAATAAGATAAGAACTGGTTAGCCAAAGCAGTAAATAAATATACATATGTACAAGGTTATATACACAGTGCAGGAGCATTGCAGCTAGATGAAATGATGGGCAAAGAGAAATTCAAGACTTTAATTAACAAAAAAGCCAAGAAGACAAGGAAATATGATGAGGCTTAGTTTGCTCTTGCATTCATTGTGGGTGTGGAGGGGCAGAGAAATAGCTGTGTGTAGGTGGGCTTGGTAATCATCTGGCTCCTCAAAATGGAGAATAAAAAAAATTTAAGAGCCACTGGTATAAATTAACAAAAAAATCAGCAGATTAAAACAACCACAGTCTCTGAACTTTTATTGCTGACATGGGATTGAAACAGTGACAGTGCTTCAGTCATGGTCTTTAGAATGAAACCTCAAAGCTTTGAATCTTTTTTTAGATTAGAATTAGAAGTTAAGCCTCCAAGCTCCATGAGGCTTCACCTGCCTTCGCTATATCTCTGTGGCTTGCTCACTCTTGACCACTCGCACAGAGTGGCACCGAGGTTCCGATTAGAGTTCCCTCTGCTGGCGGACTCTATGATTGCATTTAAGAATGCAGTTCCAAATATGGTCAAACGTAATAAATTGATTTTCGGAAATGGACTGGTGGGCCGCAGTAAATGGGGTGGGGGGTAGCATGCAGCCCGCGGGCTGCCAGTTGCCCATCCCTGTTCTATATGAATTGTTGTTGTTGTTGTTGTTTTTTAAAAATACACAACAGTCTACATTCAACCGGAAGAAGGTGGATTGTCCTATCCAGGTTGGGGACAAGCTCCTGCCCCAAATGGAGGAGTTTAAGTATCGAGGGGTCTTATTCATGAGTGAGGGGAGAATGGAGCGAGAGATTGACAGACGGTTCGGGGCAGCATCTGCAGTGATGTGGACATTGTACCGGTCCATTGTGGTGAAGAGGGAGCTAAGCTCTAAGGCAAAGCTGTCGATTTACAGGTCAATCTACGTTCCTACCCTCACCTATGGTCACGAGCTATGGGTAATGACTGAAAGAATGAGATCTCAGATACAAGCGGCTGAAATGGGCTTTCTTCGTAGGATTGCTGGACTCACCCTTAGAGATAGGGTGAGGAACTCAGTCATCTAGGAGGGGCTCAGAGTAGAACCGCTGCTCCTCCACATTGAAAGGAGCCAGTTGAGGTGGTTTGGGCATTTGATCAGGATGCCTCCTGGACGCCTCCCACTTGAGGTGTTTTGGGCACGTCCCACTGGGAGGAGACCCCGGGGCAGACCCAGGACTCGCTGGAGAGACTACGTCTCCCAGTTGGTCTGGGAACACCTTGGTATCCTCTCTGAAGAGCTGGAGCAGGTGGCTGGGGAGAGGGAAGTCTGGGCTTCTTCGCTTGAACTGCTGCGTCTGTGACCCGGACCTCCAGAAAAGCGGTAGAAGATTGATGGATGGATGGATGGATGAATGGATGGATGGAGTCTACATTCAATTTCAAAGATTCAAGATTCAAAGATTTTATTTGTCAATACTACTATATGTACAGGACGTACAGGAGAATTGAAATGGCATTTCTCTCTCTCTTCAGTGGTGTTCACAATACAAAAAAGGAATAAGGCTGAAAAAACAACAACAGTACTCTATGTACAGAAATCCCACCTGTAGTGCAAATGGCGACAAAAGATAGACCCAGACCTCCCATAGTGCAAATAAAGATAAACGATAAACGATGAAACCTAGCAATCCTATATACAGAAAAGTGGAGCTATAATACCTGTAGTTGCAAGGTCAGTGCGGTAGTGTAGGTGCAGACAGTGACAGATAGGACTGCACATGATTGTCACGGTGGCCCTCACGAGCCACCATAAGATGCCAGCAGTCACCGGTGAGTTGCAGTGATGTTTTATTGAAGGGGTGAAGGAACAGAGGATAATACCCACGACAGTGCGGGTAGGATAACAACAGGATAACTTACAGGGCAGATGTGACATTCTGTCAGGTAGTATCACAGGCTGCAAAACAGGAGGTAACTTAACAGAAGGTATCTCAACAGGAAGTATAACAGACCGTATCATAACAGAGACTGCTGCATCGGGGTGCATTCAGCGCCCGCTTTTAACACCGGTCACTAATGACCCCGAATGCAGCACAGCTGTGGACTTTGACAGCAGGGAGCTCCACCGGGCGCTGTCACAATAAGAGCCCGAGGAGCTAGAAGGAACCCACTGCTGTCAAAGCCTGGAAAAGACGATATATGAGCTGAGTGCGGACAAGACCAGCACTCGGGTACCAGCAAGGCCTCCCCAAGAGACAGGCAAACATGCTCTAAGATGGAGTAAAGAAAGACAAAACAGAGCACTTGCCTGATCTCGGGTTCTGACGCCGTCCAGGACTTCGATGATCCGGGCTCAGACGGCAGGAGGTCGTCTTCAGGCTCCCACTCAGCTACAGCGGGCTCCGCAGCTATCATGATGGTGCGCGCAGCTCCTGGATCCTCCGGCATTGAAGCCCACGCCGACAGCCCGCACGGCGTAGTGGCAGGGGACCCTTGACCCGCTGGACCGGGCCGCTCGTCCGTGGAGACCTGGGGATGCTTCCTCGTTGGCGCAGGTTCCACGCTGCAGTCCGCCCTACTCCTCCGCCCACAACGTGGCTGCGGAACCGAAACCAGGCTCTCCAGAACCGCAGGCCCCCTCCTCATTCAGCGACATTGGCCTGGCGTCGAGGACCGCTCAGCGGAGGGAGACACAGAGGATGTGGGGTTAATAATGACAGCCACAGCAGGTGGTGGGAGCTCGGGGAGCTGCGTACCCTGAACTCCACCTCCAGGAGTCTGACAGAGCAAACCACAATAACGAGAGTATGAATGAACTTGGACTTGCCTGTCTCCTGGGGGCTGAATGGTGCCTGCTGTGACGGACGTTGATCCTCCCTTTCCCCGCCGGATGGTGACAGAGGACCCCCTGGGAGGACGACGGGGAGCCGCTCAAGAAGGTTCCGGGACAGGACTCGCCGAAACGGCACTCCCGAGACACACAGCAGCCGGGATGGGCGACAAAGAGGAGGGGGCGACAGCCGTGATGAGCCGGGCACGGGACACTGACAGGAGAGTGGAAGAAGATGGCCTGGGGGGAGTGACTGCGGGAATTCCCCTCTGACGAAGCGCAGGGATGGCAGCTGTGTGGGGGGTTGAGCCCCTGCGGCGGCCCGGAACAGGATCTGGACGGGGTTCTCGCCGAGGTTGACCGGGCGGATGAACAGCGGAGCGAGCAGCTGTCACTCGGCCTCGGATCTTAACAGCAGTCAGCTGCAGCTCCTCAGGGGGAAACCCGAGTGACGTCATGCCCGATGGGGAAAGACCTCCTGGATGGTGTGAACTCCCGGGCCGGAACGGAGGCAGGAGCGGGATCCCGAAGCGAGGGGTGACATCTCCTCTTCTTCGGCTTCCTGACGGGATTTCCCTCCAACCCACGGAGCATCTCACGCTGTACAGCGATGTCCTTTCTCCTCGCGCTGACTTCGGGGTGGTTGGTGTAGCGAGGAAGATCGACCAGGAGAACCTCAGCATAGTCTAGGTGCCAGCGAATTTGGTTTGGGTCGTCGTAGAGGCTAGCAGTGAAGAGCGTCCGGTCGACGTACTCCAGGGCGCTGGCTAGCTCATTACCCAGGCGCCGAGTGCGGCTCCTGGGAGACGGCATGCTCCCAGAGATGACACCCAGACTGGGAAGAACAAAGTCCAATACTGCAAAACTCACGGTGAATGGCGTCTCGGCGCGACGCCCCTCTCCGGACATTCTGGTAGCGGTCTACTGTCACGGTGGCCCTCACGAGCCACCATAAGACACCAGCAGTCACCGGTGAGTTGCAGTGATGTTTTATTGAAGGGGTGAAGGAACAGAGGATAATACCCATGACAGTGCGGGTAGGATAACAACAGGATAACTTACAGGGCAGATGTGACGTTCTGTCAGGAAGTATCACAGGTTGCATAACAGGAGTTAACTTAACAGAAGGTATCTCAACTGGAAGTATAACAGACCGTATCATAACAGAGACTGCTGCTTCGGCATTCAGCATTCAGCGCCCGCTTTTAACACCAGTCACTAACGACCCCGAATGCAGCACAGCTGTGGACTTTGACAGCAGGGAGCTCCACCGGGCGCTGTCACAATAAGAGCCCGAGGAGCTAGAAGGAACCCACTGCTATCAAAGCCTGGAAAAGACAATATATGAGCCGAGTGCGGACAAGACCAGCACTCGGGTTGTAACAATGATCAGTATTGCAATGACAGACAGCAGCAGATATGGCATTTGTGCAATTGGTTGCAGTAAAGTTAGCAATATGATGTAAGAGGGAGGGTGGAGTTCAGTCTGGTCTGAAGATTTAAAGGTACGTATATACACTAAAAATAGACTGTTTTCTGATAGGATGAAAAAAAAATGCTGCAATAGTTGAAAATTTGAACAAAATATATCACAAAACATTTCATGAAGACATGTGTCAGTCAGGGCAGCACGGTGGCGCAGTGGTTAGCACTGTGGCAGCACAGCAGGGTCACGAGATCGATTCTACCCCTGACCATCGTGGGTTCGATCCCATCCACAGACCATCGGTGACCCTTCTGTGTGGAGTTTGCATGTTCTCCCCGTGTCTGTGTGGGTTTACTCCGGTTTCCTCCCACAGGCCAAAGACATAGGGGCGGCAGTGGCTCAGGAGGTAGAGCAGGTCGTCTAATAACCCGATGGTTGGCAGTTCGAATCCTGCTCTCCCCAGATATCCTGCCATTGTGTCCCTGGGCAAGACACTTCACCCGCATTGCCTCCAGTGCCCATAACACTGGGTATGAATGTGTATAAATGTATAAAAATGTTTAAATGTTCAGTGGTGGCCGGAGAGGCCGTTGGCGCAGATTGGCAGCCACGTTTCCGTCAGCTTGCCCCAGGGCAGCTGTGGCTACAGTAGTAGCTTGCCACTGCCATTGTCTGTCTGGAGTGAATGAATAATGTATCTACTTGTAAAGCGTCTTTGAGTGTCTATGATAAAGCGCTATATAAATCTGATGCATTATTATTATTATTATTATTATACAGGTTAGGTTAATTGGCATCAACTGGGAATTCTAAATTGTCCTTAGGTATAGATGTGGGAGTGAATGGTTGTCTGTCTCTCTGTGTTGGCCCTGCGATGGACTGGACTGGCGATCTGTCCAGGGGGTCTCTCACTCAAAAGATGCTGGGATAGGCTCCAGCGCCCCCCCGCCCCCGTGACCCAAAAAGGATTAAGCAGTAGAAGATGGATGGATATGTCAGTCAGTCAGTCAATCAGAGCAGCCTCAGCTGAGCTGCACGCCTTGCGGTCCAGTCTTCATGGTCTAGCATACAGGCGGTAAGCTCGCCAGTATTGGCCACCCCTTTGTCTCCCTTCAGTTTCCATGAATGATGTTAATGGCTGTCCTGGGCGGCAAAAGCCACACATCGGTTCCCAGAGTACCAGGTGGCCTGCTGGGAGCTCTTGGTGATGGTAACAGTGCCCCATGAGGCCAAGTCTTCACCAAGCCACCTTGTCTGATGTTCTGGGAAGGTGCCCATAAATATCTTCATTGGAGACATGGTCTTGCCAGTTTACATTGAGGACGATGCGCAGCATCCGGGTGTAGGAGCCGTCTGTAGTAATTATTGTTATTAGGTACAAATATTATTTAATTTATATCTATGTGCGGGTGGGAATGAAGATTTCTTTTCATTACCAACACACATAAACTCATGGGACACCAGTCCAAAAGAATGCACAATTTTATTAATAATTCTGTATTTGTGCCAATAATGAATCAGTCTGAAAAACCTGTGAGTTCCTGTCTGCTTTTAATCAAGAAGATGGACATGAAATCAAACAATAACTCCAACATGTCTTCTTAACAGTTTAATAAGAAATTTCAGCATTGATGAAGACATTCAGATGACACTAAGACAGTTAATTCAACATGTATCATGAGCACATTAAACCTTTAATGGATTACTGAGCATACAGTAATTTGGTTTATCAAACATTTGTGGAATCAAAGAAAAACATAGCTTAAATTGGCACTGTAATGGAAAATCAAAAACCATAAAATAGTTTTAAAGCAGAATGATTGGGAAAATTGGATGCAATTTTATAAAGAAAATGATGATTAAACTAGTTCATAAAAAGGGAAATTTGTGTTACTCTGAAAAGAACGGAGATTAAGGCAAAGATAAATGTATTTGAAGTTCTGAAAGGAATTCAAAGATTCAAAGATTCAAAGGCTTTATTATCATGTGCACAGTTAAGAAATGTTACATTTCCTGAGCAATGAAATTCTTACTTTGCTCTCTGAATGAATGCCAAGTTAAAGGTACAAAAACAACAATTCTAATAGGACATGACACACTAACACAGTAACTCAATTCTAATATTAATGGATGCTAAAACACACACAATAACACACAGTTAGGCAGTTGAGGAATGAAAATGAAGTCACCGGATGACTAAAGTGATAGTGGTATATTGATATCAGGGATGATGTGAACCTGAGATGACATGAACCTATGTACAGTGTGCAAATGAACATTGTGCAAAAAGCAGTGTATAATTACAAATTATCTGATAAGTAGCAGCAGCGATGATATAGACATCAGACAGGTGATACTATATCTACTGTACAGGTGAGCAGTGTGTAAATTTAGCAGCCGGTGTGTGAGTTCCTATATGCGAAGCTGTGTTACAGAGTTTTGGGAGTTGTTATCTGTTCGTGAGTCTGATGGCAGTGGGAAAGAAGGAGTTTTTCAGTCTGGTTGTCCTGCATTTCACACTTCTGTACCTCCGGCCTGAGGGTAGAAGTGTGAACAGTCTGTGTTGGGGGTGGGTGGGGTCCCGGAGGATGGCATCAGCTCTCTTTTGGACTCTGCGATGGTAGATGCTCTGCAGAGAGGGGAGTGAAGTCCTGATGATCTTCTCCGCTGTCTTCACCACTCTCTGTAGACGTTTGTGGTCCAGGGCAGTGGTGCCGGCCCACCACGCAGTGATGCAGTTGGTCAGGATGCTGTTGATGATGCAGCTGTAGAAATTGTTGAGGATCCTGGAAGACATGCCAAACTTCTTCAGCCTCCTCAGAAAGTACAGTTGCTGCTGAGTTCTCTTAACCAGCTCTGTGGTGTTGTGTGTCCACTTAAGGTCCTCGCTGATGTGGATGCCCGGATATTTAAAGCTGCTCACCCTCTCCACCTCAAGCTTCCAGATGAACAGTGGCTGATGGGGTCTCCTCCTCCCTTTCCTCATGTCCACTATCATCTCCTTTGTCTTGTCCATGTTGAGGGTGAGGTTGTTATCCTCACACTATGACACCAGGTTGGCCACCTCTCTCCTGTAGGATGCTTCGTCATCACCAGTGATGCATCCTATCACTGCTGTGTCATCCGCAAACTTTAGGATGGTATTGTCCTTGTGGGAGACAACACAGTCATGGGTGAAGAGGCTGTAGAGGATGGGGCTGAGAACACAACCCTGTGGGACACCTGTGTTTGTGATGATGCTGGCTGAGGTCTTGTTACCCATCCTGACAGACTGGGGCCTGCCAGTTAGAAAGTCCAGTAGCCAGTCACAGAGGCTGGGGTGCAGGCCAAGTGAAGACAGTTTGTCGGTGAGTTTATGGGGGATGACCGTGTTGAAGGCGGAGCTGTAGTCGACAAAGAGCACCCTAATGTAGGAGTCTTTATCTTCCAGGTGGGAGAGAGAATAATGGAGTGCTGCAGCGATAGCATCTGAGGTGGACCTGTTGGGCCGGTAGGCATACTGCAGGGGATCCAGGGTTCCCGGTATGCTGTCCTGGATGAGGGGCAGCACCACTCTCTCAAAGCACTTCATGATGATTGGAGTGAATACTACCGGTCTGTAATCATTCAGGCAGATTGGTGGGCTCCTTTTGGGAAGGGGGATGATGGTTGTGGTTTTGAAGCAGGAGGGGACTATGTTCTGGTTGAAGGAGAGGTTGAAGATTGCTGTGAGAATGTCAGTCAGCTCTGCAGCGCATGCTCTGAGGGCCTGCCCAGGTATGTTGTCTGGTCCTGCTGCCTTGTGGGGGTTGATATTCCTCAGTGCTTTGTTTACCTGGCCTGGTGAGACTCTCAGTGTGTGTGTGTGGGGGGGGGGGTGTAAGTGTGTGTCTCTTCTCTGTGTTGTGGCTGGTGGTCTCGAAGCAGGTGTAAAAGATGTTGCGATCGTCCGGCAGGCTGTCTGTAGAGCTAGTGATGCTGCTGTTGGTCCTCTTGTAGACTGTGATGTGTTGCAGTCCTTGCCACGTGCACCCCGGGTCAGGAGTGGAGTAGAGGCTGTCCAGCTTTTCTCTGTACTGCCTCTTGGCTGTTGTTATAGCCTTCCTCAGTCCATACTTTGCAGCTTTGTACTCCACCTCACAGCCTGATTTAAATGCATGAGAGCGAGCACGCAGCATCTGACGTACCTGACTGTTGATCCAGGGCTTCTGGTTGGGGAACTTCCTGACCTGTATGGTGGGTACAATGGTATCAACGCATGTGCTGATGTACCCAGTCATGTATTCAGCGTAGTCCTGTATGTTAACAGAAGAGTCCTCTTGGGTGGCTGCAGCTTTAAACACATCCCAGTCTGTGCAGGCAAAACAGTCTTGCAGGGTGCTCTCAATCTCTGGAGTCCAGCACTAAATTTGCCTAATAACTGGGTTTGTTTGTTTCAGCTTTTGTCTGTAGGCTAGGTACATAAACAGTGAGATGTGATCTGACTGTCCGAAGTGGGGGAGGGGTGCTGCTCTGTAGCCGCCACTTATGTTGGAATAAACATGATCCAATTTTTATTTGGGGAGTACGATCCATAAATTGCACTAGTTAAAGTCACCAGCAGCAATAAAAACAGCTTCAGGATGTTTGGTCTCTGCTGCGCTGATGGCGTTGTGGAGTTTGTTTAGCACTACTGCGTAGTTGCTCTGTGGACATACAGTATGTATACAGTGGCCAAAAACACGGTGGTAAATTCCCTTGGTAAACAATAGGGACGGCATTTCAGCAGTACAAACTCCACGTCGGACAAGCAGTGCTTGTAAATACTTTGTTCATCTCCACACCACGAGTGGTTTATAAATACACACACACACACACCCTCCCCTCGGCTTACCAGAGTCTCCTGTTCTGTCTGCCCGGTGTGTTGAGTGTGTCTGGAGCTGAATAGCGCTCTCCGAGACTCTGTCTGAAAGCCAGGTTTCACAGAAAATTAGGGCACAACACTCTTGTCTCCCGCTGGTCTTCAATCCTTGCTCTTAGCTCATCTTCCGGTTCCGGCGCCACACGAGTTGGCTGCCTTTTGCAACAGCGGCTCAATTCTGTGTCTTTTTATCTTCCTTCTTCTTTCTGATCCGGTGATAACTTTCTGATCCGGCACACCTTTCACTCTATATATATCACGGACACACAGATCGCCCCAAAGGTCTCCCGAGTCGGCGGACAGAGCCTCTGTTTACAGCAGGAGACGATACAGCAGGGAAGAGCTAGCTAGCACTCAACCGCCACCCAGTGCTAACGGAGAAACTCGACATACCGGGAGAAACTGAAGCGAAAACGACACGGGTGCCGGGCTGGAGTTTAGGCCGCGTGCAAGAAATATAAGACAGAATAATAAAGAGCGATGGCAAGAACCAAGCAGACCGCCCGTAAATCTACTGGAGGAAAGGCCCCCAGGAAGCAGCTGGCCACCAAGGCTGCTCGAAAAAGCGCTCCGGCCACCTGCGGAGTGAAGAAGCCTCACTGTTACAGGCCCGGTACCGTGGCTCTGAGAGAGATCCGTCGCTACCAGAAATCCACGGAGCTGCTCATCCGTAAGCTGCCCTTCCAGCGCCTGGTGAGGGAGATCACTCAGGACTTCAAGACCGACCTGCGCTTCCAGACCTCCGCCGTCATGGCTCTGCAGGAGGCCAGCGAGGCCTACCTGGTGGGTCTCTTCGAGGACACCAACCTGTGCGTCATCCACGCCAAGAGGGTCACCATCATGCCCAAAGACATCCAGCTGGCCCGGAGAGAGCTTAGACTTTCTGCTGCACATCCACCAACCACAATGCTCCGCACTGTGTGTCTATATATATATTTATATTAATATGTACATATGTATACTAGCTGCTCTTGTTTTTTCTTGCCTTCTGATTGTTGCTCTGAGTGTTGCTATCCCTGTACTGTTGCAATCCTGGAATTTCCCCATTGTGGGACTAATAAAGGCTTATCTTATCTAGCTTATTTTCCAAAGATCGAATGTTTGCAATTAAGAGACTGGGTAGCGGTGGACAGCTGGAGCGAGCCTTTAGGCTAGCATGTAGTCCTCCTCTCTTGCCTCGGCTTCGGTGCCTTCGACCCCACCTCCAACGCGCTGTCTTGGGGTCAGCATGCTCATGCGGGCTCGGTGCTTTGGGGCCTTCCTGGGGGTGCTTATGGTCACCGCAGGGGCGGAAAATGCATTGCAGGTCAGGTGGTGTAAATACAGTAAACTCCACGTGGCTGCTTGACTTGGCGATATCCAGTAGTGTTTGTCGGTCATATGTTAGCAGTGCATGACCTCCATGCACTGTAGAAAGAACAGCAACTCTGCAAAAAAGGACAAAAGTCAGCATTCAGGAGCGGAACGAGCAAAGACGCTTGCCAACGGTGGGCGCCAGAGATATTAGCTTTATAGAACTTATACCAGGAATATTCTGAAGAATTAAATTTAATTTGGACAACAGACCTTCAGCACAGCAGAGTCAGATTGTGTCCCCTGGCGGTAGCAGGCCTCCTGGTACCAACCTTGGTCCAGATGGATGTGTGTGAATGCTGTTGAGAAAACAGGGCAGGCAGGTTCTGCCACAACACAGCACGGGCTCTACTCCTTTGGGTCACAACCATAGAAGCATGGCACTCATTACCCTGGGCGATGTCTGTTTATGCACAGAAAAAGGAATTTGACGTTTGGCCAGGTTGTCAAATTTCAGATAATATTTGTTTATCGTTCAAAGTCTGATCAGAAAATCAAACTTGATAAATAAAAAACAAACCACAAATCCGTTTCTTGTGATGTGTTGTGGTCAGAACAAAGTTGGTTTAAGCTTGGTAAAAATTAAACAAAATCTTCTTAGCACAGTAATTTAAGAAAAAAAGGAGTAAAATAGAAAAAAGGTGACTTTTAAAGAAAAAAGGAAAAAGATACGCAGAGCTTACGCTCCAGGCCTGCTTTGAAAGGGGGTGGGGGAGCAGAAACTGCTTCTTCTCCTGACTTCTTCAAGAGTCAACTCTCAACTCCCAACTGGTTAGGTGGGGCAGGATGGCCCAGGAAATTTTGACAAATGAGTTTGACCAATTACATTCAAAGATCAGGATTGGATCTGCCCATTAACGTAAACTTTTGTTTGTTTCAACCAAGGTTGTAAAACTGACTAAAAAGGAAGTGCATGGAGACTTGGAAGCTGATTGGTCAGCTCACAGTTTTCGGAATGTACGCTTCCCACAGAGAAGGAGAGAGGATTTGATACGAGAAGTGAAATCATTCTACAACATATATATGCTGCATATGAAAGCATAAATTCTTTAAAACTTCAGTGACTAAGATATTCTATTTTAACAATAAAGGAACAAACAATGTGTTTACATTGTAAGTGTAATAATTTCTTTATAGTAGGCAAGAAAAATTAATTCTTCCTGAAAATAAAGAAATGCATATAAAATCCCAGCCCTGACCAACAGTGATCTGTGTGGAGTTTGCATGTTCTCCCCGTGTCTGCGTAGGTTTACTCCGGGATTTCTCCGGTTTCCTCCCACATGCCAAAAAACATGCAAGTTAGGTTAATTGGCAACAAACTGGAAGCTTGGGATCAGTCCGCCAAGGTCTCCGCCTATGACCGCCACCTGATCCACATAGCACTGGACCCCCATGATCCCTCCTGCAGCTGGTGAGCCCACTGGAGGGCGGACCCATGTAACTCCTTCGGGCTGAGCCCAGCTGGGTCCCATGGGCGGAAACCCGGCCACCAGACGCTAGCCATCGAGGCCCTCCCCCAGGCCTGGCTCCAGGGTGGGGCCCCGTTAACCCCATACTGGGCGGGGTAAACTGAATCCTTGTTCTAGTATTTATCATGAGAGTCTGTTGGATCGTTCTTAGTCTGGCCCTTCACCCAGGACCAGTTTGTCTTGGGTGACCCTATCAGAGGCAAATTGCCCCAGACAACATAGCTCCTGGGATCACTGGGGCACACAAACCCCCCACCACGATAAGGTGATAATCCATGAGGGGTCAGAATCAGCACCTCCAAGTCCGATTCCATGGTCCTCAGCCAGAAAAAGGTGGATTGTCCTCTCAGGGTTGGGGACAGGCTCCTGCCCCAAGTGGAGGAGTTTAAGTATCTTGAGGTCTTATTCACGAGTGAGGGGAGAATAGAGCGAGAGATTGACAGACGGATCGGAGCAGCGTATGCAGTGATGTGGACGTTGTACTGGTCTGTTGTGGTGAAGAGGGAGCTGAATTCTAAAGCAAAGCTGTCGATTTACCAGTCAATCTACGTTCCTACTCTCACCTATGGTCAAGAGCTTTGAGTAATGACCGAAAAAACGAGATCGCGGATACAAGCAGCTGAAATGAGCTTTCTCCGTAGGATCACTGGACTCACCCTCAGAGATAGGGCGAGGAGCTCCGTCATCCGGGAGAGGCTCAGCGTAGAACCGCTGCTCCTCCACATTAAAAAAAGCCAGTTGAGGTGGTATGGGCATCTGATCAGGATGCCTCCTGGACGCCTCCCACTTGAGGTGTTTCGGGCACGTCCCACTGGGAGGAGACCCCGGGGCAGACCCAGGACTCGGTGGAGAGACTATGTCTCCCACCTGGTCTGGGAATGCCTTGGTATCCTCTCTGAAGAGCTGGAGCAGGTGGCGGGGGAGAGGGAGGTCTGGTCCTCTTCGCTTGAACTGCTGCCTCCGTGACCCGGACCTCCGGAAAAGTGGTAGAAGCTGGATGGATGGATGGATGGATGGATGGCAACAAACTGGGGATTCTAAATTGTCCTTAAGTATGACTATGAGAGTGAATGGTTGACTGTCTGTCTGTGTTGGCCCTGCGATGGACTGGTGATCTGTCCAGGGTATACCCTGCCTCTCGCCCAAAGATGCTGGAATAGGCTCCAGCCCCTCTGTGACCCGAAAAGGATTAAGCGGAAGAAGATGGATGGATGGATGGATGGGTATCAAACCATATCAATAAAAGCATTTCAAACCATAATTGTTCATCACAGGGTCCATCCATATCTTCAATTGCTGATGTTGTCTGTGGAGAAGGATACGTTATTTAATTGTTCACAATTCATAGTTTAACTTCAGAGAGAAAACATTCAGTCCTCATGGAAAATGTTCCTATGTTATCCATAGGAGGGCAATGTTGGACTTTTAATTTTTTAATGAGAGGAATCTTGCTGGTCAAGAGTCTGTTGAGCATAAGGCCATAAACCTATCACTTTGGCATTCTTTTGGCAAATATTATTATTTTATTATTATTATTAATATTAATAATTAATATTAATATATATAATACTTATTAATATTATTATTTTATTATTATTATTTATTATTCAAATAATATTATTTTGGCGCAAGATGGCGGCGCGTGCACAACGCGAGGCTCAGCGTCCTTTCAGATTCTGGGGACTAGCAGTGTTATTTCTGCTCATTTCGGGTATGTTCGTTCAGAACAGCTCTGCTTTTACATCTTACACCCGAGATGAGCTTTTGAATATTGGTTTACAAAACAACGATAACAACCTTTTTATCAGCAACCTACGTCTGAACCTACGTCTCATACCGGAGCTCTGGAGAACTCCCGACGCTCGGCAGGCTTCCCGGCCGACCGGAAGTGCTCGCAGGCGGCGTAAAAACCGTAAACAAAGGAGGGGTAAGCGCGGTGGGCTAAGAGCTAAGCTAAAGCTAACACCGCACCGGCTATCGCTACCCAGTATTTTCCTTGCTAATGTACGGTCTCTGGCGAGCAAAATGAGTGAACTACGGCTTCGGATCACCAACAATAAGAAACTTATGAACTGCAATATCATGATTTTTACGGAAACATGGCTTCACAGTGGAATACCCGACAATGCTATCGAGCTAGCCGGCCTACACACGCTCCGGGCAGACAGAGCAGCAGTTGACTCTGGTAAGACAAGAGGGGGGGGATTGTGCATTTATATTAACAAGGCTTGGTGCATGAACTCTGTCACTGTTGAGAGACACTGCTCAGCTAACCTGGAGTTTCTCATGGTTAAATGTAGACCTTTCTATCTGCCACGCGAGTTCACTTGTACCATCATAACAGCCGCTTACATTTCTCCGGATGCTAATGCTAAGCTTGCTATGAAAGAACTGCATGCAGCTATTAGCAAACAACAAACTGCACACCCAGAGGCAGCATTTATTGTGGCGGGTGATTTTAACCACTCTAACCTCAAGACAGTGCTTCCTAAATTCTACCAGCATGTCTCCTGTCACACAAGAGGGGACAAAACATTGGACCATGTTTACACCAATATTGTGGGAGCCTACACAGCAACTCCCCTCCCCCACCTAGGTCAGTCTGATCATTTATCCTTGTTCCTTACCCCCAAGTATGTACCGCTCATCAACCGGGTGAAGCCATCAGTGAGGACCATCAAAGTGTGGCCAGAGGGGGTTGACTCTGTACTCCAGGAGAAGTTTAGGAACACAGACTGGAGTATGTTCACCTCTCAGGCTACCTGTGGCTCCCACATAAACATCAACTCTTACACCCACTCAGTCCTGGACCATATCAACACCACTATTGACAGTGTCACCACGGAAAGACAGATCACCACGTACCCAAATCAGAAGCCGTGGATGAACAGAGAAGTGCGACTTCTGCTCAAAGCACGCAACAATGCCTTTAGATCTGGTGATGCACAGGCCTACAGTTCATCCAGGGCAGATCTGAAGAGGGGCATCAAGAAGGCCAAGCACAGCTACAAGCTGAAGGTGGAGGAACATTTTGGGGACTCTGACCCCCGACGTATGTGGCAGGGCATTCAAGCTATCTCTGATTATAAGCCCAGCAACTCCATACCTATAGCCATGACTGTGCCCTTTCTCAATGAGCTAAATAACTTCTATGCTCGTTTTGACAAGGACAACAACGAAAAAACATCAATTTCCCACCCTCTGATGACCTCCACCACCTCACACTCACCCACACCGACGTCCGTAATGCACTAAGTCATGTCAACGTACGTAAGGCTGCTGGCCCTGATGGCATTCCTGGGCGTGTGCTGAGGGCATGCGCTGAGCAGCTGGCAGGGGTCTTCACAGACATCTTCAATCTGTCCCTGGCCCAGGCCGTGGTACCAGCGTGCTTCAAGACCACTTCAATAGTACCAGTGCCGAAACATTCAACACCATCGTGCCTAAATGACTATCGCCCTGTGGCACTGACGCCCATAGTCATGAAGTGCTTTGAGCGACTGGTCTTGGCACAGCTCAAAAAAAGCCTGCCCCCTACACTGGACCCTCATCAGTTTGCCTACCGGAGCAACAGGAGTACAGAGGATGCGGTTTCTACAGCGCTGCACTATGTACTCTCACACCTGGATGACAAGAACACCTATGCAAGAATGCTGTTTATTGACTTCAGCTCAGCATTCAACACAGTTATCCCCTCCAAGTTGCTCACTAAACTTGGGGACCTGGGAATCAGTACCTCCACTTGCAACTGGATCATGGATTTTCTGACCAACAGACCCCAGCATGTTAGGTCAGGCCCCAACCGTTCTTCCGTCATCACACTCAACACTGGTGTACCACAGGGCTGTGTGCTCAGCCCATTCCTCTACTCCCTCTACACCCATGACTGCAGGCCTATGTATGGATCCAATTCCATCATAAAGTTCGCAGATGACACCACGGTGATTGGACTCATCAGGGACAACGACGAGTCAGATTACAGGGCAGAGGTTGAGCACTTGGCTCCTTGGTGCGCTGACAATAACCTGCTCCTTAACACCAGCAAAACCAAGGAGCTCATAGTGGACTACAGGAAGGAGAGGGAAGAGACACATGACCCCATCCATATCAATGGCATAGCTGTTGAACATGTCCCCAGCTTCAAATTCCTGGGGACCCACATCTCGGAGGACCTGTCCTGGTCAGTTAACACCACCAGCCTGATCAAGAAGGCCCATCAGCGCCTCTTCTTCTTGAGGACACTGAAGAAGAACCATCTGTCAACTGACATCCTGGGCAACTTCTACCGCTGCGTGATAGAGAGCACCCTGACCAACTGTATCACAGTCTGGTATGGGAGCTGCTCTGTAGCTGACCGCAAGGTGCTGCAGCGGGTGGTGAAAACCACCCAACGCATCACAGGGACTCCACTTCCAGCTATAGAGGACATCTACAGGAAAAGATGTCTGCGCCGGGCACGCAGCATTCTTAGGGACTCCAACCATCCTGCTCATGGATTGTTCCAGCTTCTCCCCTCCAGAAGATGTTTCAGAAGCCTTCGGACTAGAACCAGCAGGTTTAGGAACAGTTTCTTTCCAACAGCTGTCACGTTATTGAACTTAGTTCCCCGCTGACTCTCTTACAATCATCTTTTACCATCCTCACCTGTACATAACTGCATAACTACATAACTACATCTAACTTATTGCACATTATTTGCACATAACAGTACTCTTAACTTTCTGCACTGCTGCATATATTTGCATATATTTGCTTAAATTGCACATACTGTTAATTACCGTATATACTGCACTGCTGAGCTTTGCACTTCTGATTGGATGCTAAACTGTGTTTCGTTACCTTGTATTCATACATGTGTAATGACAATAAAGTTGAATCTAATCTAATCTAATCTAAAATAGATTGGAGAGGAAATGACTCCAGGTCTTGAGCAGGGAGTAACTTATCCACTTTATGGCTGATGGCATAGGATTTCACAGCTCCGGTCTTGGGTGAAACAATTTCTCCTCAGCAAAGAATAATTTTATAAATTGGAATCCAGCTGATGATGCTACACGTCCAGTGACCTCTGAAAGGAGACATTTAATGACCAGACATGTGTGAGGTGCTAAAATACAGGAACAATGCAATCAATGACCCCTTTAAGAGGTATTTTAGAGTGGGGAAAATAAGTATTGAACACTTCAACAGTTTTCTCATGCGATATATTTCTGAAGGAGCCATTGACCTGAGATTTTCACCAGATATCAGGAACAACCCAAATAATCCATACATGCAAAGAAACCAAGGCAACTGTGTTCACAAAACAAGTTATATTTAATTAAGTAGAATGACACAGGGAATAAGTATTGAACACATGAAGAGAAAGAGGTGCAAAAAGGCATAGAAAGCAAAAAAAAAAATCAGCAGAAATCGATCAGAATTTAGGAGACCATCCCATCCCCCATCAGTGCAAATTAATTTCAGCTGGTTAAGTCCTGACTGATAGCCTTTAAAAAGGTCCTGTCATGAGCCGAGCCGGCTTGGCTTGGCTTTCCCCGGCTCGGCCCTTATCTCTCAGTGGGTTTTGGCTTTACTATTTATGTGCATTTTGTGTATTTTTGTACTTATTCCATATCCATAGCCACTGCCTGACCGGCAGCTGTTAGTCAGCCTCGGTGACCTACTTTCTCCCACGCTGCTGACAGTCTGTCGGTCCAGCCACGCCCCTCGCTCTCCCTCTGGTTTCCATCAACTGTTCCCAGCCCCAGTAATTATCTTTCCCGCGCCTCGCCAGGTGTGCCCAATTTGTGTGGCCAGCGGTGTTTGTATTTAAGTGTCTCCTTGCTAGACAAACACCGCTGGACCATTGTAAGGGTTAGACAGTTATTCTCCACCGTCTGACCGTCACGTCCTGAAGGATATTTCGTGTTTGTGCTTGCTGTCAGCCTTGGATGACTCGGACTGTTCCTGCATGGTAAGTAAGAGTTTTCCGCGTTTCTGTTTGCAGTTGTGCTGCTACGCTTGTCTGTAGCATTTTCTCTTGCAGCACAACTGCTACGCTCGGGTACTGCTGCCCGGCTCTTCTCCCATGCCAGTCGAGTATCCTTGAGAACTCCAAATTTACATGAGCATTTTGTCCTGTCAGTTTTTTGTGGCTACAGTGCACAGTGGTCTGCCTGCTGCATGCTATCTGTGTCAGCCTTTATGTGCACAACTGTTTCAGTTCTGTTAGTCTTTACTTTTTGAACTGTTTATGTCAATAAATGTGTGTTTGGTGAACCTTGCGCGTAAATCCTCATCTATCCTTCTCTTCATGCGCTGCAGAAAAGCACACGGGGAAGTTCATAACAGGTCTATGAATATCAGACTGTCACACGACAAAGAACTCATGATGGGTAGAAGCAAAGAGTTCTCTCTAGACTTTCACAACCTTATTGTTGCAAAACATAATGATGGTATTGGTTACAGGTGCATTTCTAAACTGCTGAATGTTTCTGTGAGCACTGTTGGAGACATTATCAAATCAAATCAACCTTTATTGTCATGTTGCTGTACATACAACTGTAGTGCAGGCAAGATGAAATTACGTTTCTCTAGGCATCCATATAAGTAAAAAGAACATAATTTAAGACACACTCACACACCCCCTCACCCCCCACCCCAACATAGCCATTCAGACATCCCTGAGACATACTTGAAACTAACTAGAACTATAGGCCTATACATATAATATACACAATGTCCATAAGGTGCAGTAGTATGTATGAAAGATTCCAGATCAACTGTTCAGCATCCTAACAGCTTGTGGAAGGAAGCTGTTAATTAGTCTGGTGGTTCTGCCTCTGATGCTCCGGAATCGTTTGCCAGATGGCAGCAGTTCAAAGTGTTTATGCAGAGGGTGAGAGTGGTCCTTGACAATGTTCAGTGCCCTGCTCCTACAACGGCTCTGAAAAAGTTCTTGGACAGAGGGGAGGGAAACTCCAATTACCCTCTCAGCTCCCTTAACTATCCTCTGCAGGGCTTTTTTTGTCTGACATACTGCAGCTGGAATACCATGTTGCAATGCAGTACGTCAGAACACTCTCCACCACACCTCTGTAGATGGTCCTGAGGATGCAGATGGGGAGAGAGGCCTGTTCGAGTTTCCTCAAGAAGTGCAGTCTCTGCCGGGACCGCTTCCTGATCCCCAAGGAATTCTTGCTCCAGGTCAGGTCTTGCGAGACCTGCACTCCGAGAAACTTGATGTTCTCCACTCTCTCCACCGAACGGCCGCTGATGCTGAGAGGGATGTGTTCAGGCCGTGACCACCAGAAGTAGATAATCATCTCCTTTGTTTTGTCCATGTTGAGCACCAGATTGTTCTCCCTGCACCAGCCCTCCAGGTCTCTAACTTCTTCCCTGTACATTGATTCCTCATCCCTCTGAATAAGTCCCACCACTGTGGTGTCATCCGCAAACTTAATAATCTGGTTCCCCTCATGTCTGGATACACAGTCATGTGTTAGAAGTGTGAACAACAGTGGACTGAGTACGCAGCTTTGAGGGGATCCGTTGCTCAGCGTGATAGAGTTGGAGATGTTGTTTCCAACACAGACAGACTGAGGTCTCTCGGTCAGGAAGTCCAGGATCCAGAGACATGTGGCGGTGTTCAGACCGAGAAGGAGTAATTTCTCCATCAGTCTCTGGGGAATAATGGTGTTGAATGCTGAACTGAAATCAATGTACAAGAGTCTGGCGTAGGTGTCTTTCTGATTCAGGTGGGTGATGACAGAGTGCAGGGTGGTGACTATAGCATCCTCTGTGGAGCGATTTGAATGATACGCAAACTGGAGCAGGTCATGTGATGCAGGGAGGCAGGCTGTGATGTGTGGTTTGACAAACTGTTCAAAACATTTCATCACAATTGGTGTCAGTGCAACAGGACAATAGTCATTCAGACAGGACACAACTGGTTTCTTTGCCACCGGTACTATGGTAGAGGTCTTAAAGCATCTGGGAACGATGGCCTGACTCAGGGAGATGTTATAAATGTCAGTCAGGACATCCGCCAACTCGCTCACGCAGACTCGGAGCACACATCCCGGGATGTTGTCCGGACCTGCAGCTTTACATGGGTTGACCCTAATTAGGGTCCTCCGTGTGTCCGCTGTGTTGATGATGATAGCTGGCCCAACAGATGGTGGAGATGGGCCAGCCCTCCCTCTGATTGTTGGGTTTGATGCTTCAAAACGTGCAAAGAAGTTGTTGAGCCTGTCTGGAAGCGAAGCGTCATCATCATCGACCCCCTGCCTAGACTTATAAACCGTCAGCGCTCAAACTCCCTGCCACATCCGTTTGGTGTTCCCTGTGTCACAGAGGTGTCCCTGGATTTTCTCCGCATAGGTGCACTTCGCCGTCTTAATTCCCTTTGAGAGCGCAGACCTGGCTGAGCGGAGGGCAATCCTGTCCTTTGCTCTGAAGGCTGCATCTCCGGCTGTGAGCAGCGAGCGCACCTCTGCAGTCATCCAGGGTTTATAGTTGCGCTGTGCAGTGAAAGTCTTCACTATAGTGACATCCTCTGTGCACTTCGTGTTGTAGCTGGTGACGATTTCAGCGTACTCCTCCACATCTGTCCTGTCTCCCTGGGAGGCTGCTATTTTGAAAACTTCCCAGTCTGTAAGCAGAAAATAGTCCTGAAGTGCCGAGGCTGCACCCTCTGGCCAAATCCTGATTTGTTTCTCTACTAGCCTGCTGCGCTTCAGTAAGGGTTTGTAGGCAGGCACCAGCATCATGGATAGGTGGTCAGAATGACTGAGGTGGGGGCAAGATGTTGCCTTATATGCATCTGGGAAGTTTGTATACACCAAGTCCAACATATTCTCTCCTCTGGTCTTAAAGTTCACACATTGTTTGAACTTGGGGAGCACAGTCTTTAAACTGGTGTGATTAAAATCCCCTGCAACCACCACAAAACTGTCCGGGTGTGAAGTTTGAAATTCACTGACAGCGTTGTGCAGCTCTCCGAGTGCCTTGTTAGTATTAGCTTTAGCATTAGCGCTAGGAGCTATGTAAACAGCAGCTACAAACACGTTGGTGAATTCCCTCAGGAGGTAGAATGGACGGCAATTCACGATAAGGTACTCCGCCAACGGAGAGCAGTGTTTAGTTACTAACGTGGTGTTAACACACCAGTTCTTGTTAATATAGATACACAGCCCCCCCCCCCCCCGGCTCTTACTGAAGCTAGCAGCCTCCCTGTCCGCCCAGAACGATGTCATCCCTTCCAGCTGAATGGCCACTTCAGGGATGTTGTCATGGAGCCAAGTCTCCGTAAATGCAAAGACATAGCTGTCCCTCCACTCTCTCCGGGTTTCTCTCAGCAGACGCAGCTCGTCCAGCTTGTTGTCGAGGGAGCAGATATTGGAAAGTAGGAGCGACGGTACTGCTGGTCTGGAGGGGTTAGCCTTTAGCCTACCATGAATCCCGGCTCTCTTTCCTCTCCTTTGTTTGTGTTCACACCACTTACGCTTCCTCCTCTCCCGGGTAGCTGCCAGCGAAACCTCCAATAGTATTTCATGCTGGCATAGAATGTCCAAGTCACACCCGAGCGCCACAGTTCTTGCAGCATGCATTACCTTGATGTTTAATAAGGTCTCACGGTTGTAAGTTTTACAGAATGTACGTCTGGGATGATTAAGACACTCAAAACTCTCACACTCACTGATGCCTAGAGGGGCCGCAGCGTCCATGCGCGCCGCCAGGTTCAGACTGAACATGTCTGTTTGGAATTGGAAAGATCATTTTACCATAAAGCAGCCACAACCAGGAGTTCCTCACAAGATTTCTGACAGAGGAGTCAAAAGAATTATCAGAAGAGTTATCCAAGAGCCAAAGGCCACTCGTGGAAAGGTCCAGAAAGGCCTGGAGTTAGCAGGTACTGCTGTTTCAAGGAAAACAATAAGTAATGCACTCAACCGACATGGGCTCTATGCCCACTCACCTTGCAAGACTCCATTGCTGAAGAAAAAGCATGTTGAAGCTCGTTTAAAGTTCGCTGCACAACATTTGGGTAAGCCAGTATTTATTTATTTAGCGAATGCAAAGTCCTTAAGCCAAGCAGTTGCCTCCTGGTTTGCTGTATGCAGGGTGTGTAATCCTCCTTCCAGTCTTTGGAGCGGGCAAGCCTCTATGATGTGTTCCATAGTTTGCTCCTCTCCACATGCGCACAGTGGGCTAGGGCTACTGCCCCATCTGTGAAGGCTGGCCAAGCAGGGGCCATGTCCAGTCCTGAAGCGATTGAGTGTAGACCACTGTCTCCTTGGGAGGTTGGTGCCCGGGACCTGTTGGTTGGGGTTTATCACCAGCTGTTTGTTTGGGACCTCCTTAGTCTCCCATTCCTCTTGCCAAGCTGTCTGGATGGTAAAGTCAGCTGGGGGAGGGTTTTTCCAAATCGGCCGTCTGGATGAAAGTCGGGCAGTGGGTGGGGTGTAGATATCTGCATGGATTGGTAAGTAAGGAAAATCTTTAACTTTTTGGAGCATCCTTTGAGTTAATGCTGCTCGCCGGATGTGTGGAGGGGCTATGTTTGACAGTACAGAGAGCCAGGGGAGTGGTGTTGAGCGGATTGTTCCAGTTATAGTTCTCATGGTTGAGTTGAGCTGGGTGTCTACATGGTGTGTGTAAGATGACCTGGACCAGACAGGGGCACAATATTCTGCTACAGAGTATGAAAGGGCCAGTGCTGAGGTGCGCAGGGTGGAGACTGCCGCCCCCCATTTTGCACCAGCGAGCTTGCAGAGCAGGTTGTTTCGTACTTTCACCTTAGCAGCCGTCCCCTTTAGATGTTCCTTGAAGGATAAGGTCCTATCAAGGGTCACTCCAAGATAAGTTGGATTTGGGGCATGCTTAAGCTTGAGTCCGCTCAGGTGGATGTTTAGTTCTCTGGCAGCTTTTGCATTGTGGAGATGAAATACACTGGAGACGGTTTTTGCTGGGCTTGGTTTTAGGCGCCAGATTTTGCAGAACTGGTCCAGTTTAGCAAGATCTTCCGTGAGCACCCGTTCCAGTGGTTCAAAGTCTGGTGCTTGGAATGCCAAACAGATGTCGTCTGCATAGATGAATTTGCGGGATTTTGTAGTAGGCAGGTCGTTTATGTAGAGGTTGAACAGAGTTGGAGCTAGAACTGAGCCTTGTGGGAGTCCATTTTTCTGCATTCTCCATGCACTTGTGTTCTGACTGAGGTGGACTCTGAACCTTCGGTTGGTCAGCAGGGTTTTTATAATTGCTGTTGCCCAAGCAGGGATCGCCTTTATAAGTTTCAGGAGGAGGCCTTTGTGCCAGACCGTATCATAGGCGGCTGTAAGATCGAGAAACACAGCCCCTGTCTTCAGTCTGCTCTCGAAGCCATTTTCAATGAAGGTGGTTAGGGCCAGTACTTGTTCTCCTGTACTGCGGTCCTTGCGGAAACCTGCTTGATCCACACTTAGAATATCCTCTATTTCTGGGGAAATGCGTTGCAGTATTAGGCGCTCCATGATTTTGTAAGGAACGCTGAGTAGGGAGATTGGGCGGTAGCTTGCTGGTAGTTTGTGGTCTTTGCCAGGTTTTGGGATGGCAATGACCTTTGCTGTCCGCCATTTCTTTGGGATCGAGTTCGTTTGTGTGATCCTTGTGTAGAATTGTGTCAACCAGGTTAGGGCTCGGGGGCCAAGATTTTTCATGAATTCTGGGAAGATGTTATCGTATCCTGCTGCCTTTCCACATTTCAGGCCCCGTAGGACTTTCTCCAGTTCAGCAGCTTCGAAGGGTTCAGGGTTCGTTTCCTCTACAGGCATTTTTTGGTGTTTTTTTAGCTCAGTTGTAACTGCTCTTCTGGTGTCTTTGTCTTGGGGTGCTTTGGCGATAGTCAGTAGGTGGGATGCAACTTGGTTGGGTGTGACGGATGCGCGGCTTTGGCTAGGGGGCTTCTGTGCAGCTCCTAGGCGACGGATGAGGCTCCAACATTTCCTGCTAGAGTGCGTAAAGCTCCAGTCAGCAACTGTCTCCTCCCATTTCTTTCGCCGGGCTGTATTTAGCGATTCAATGAGATGGTCTGCTATCTCTGGGTCCCCTGATGTTTGATAGGATTGTAGGAGGGCAGCACTTTCTCCGTCCAAACATGGGACATAGAGGGGTCGGTAGCCTCGTGGGATTGCAGTATGGGCAGCCTTGAAGATTGCGCTGCAGAAGCGGTTGTATGCTTCATCTACAGTGATGGTGTGGAGTGGGATGGTAACAACGCTCCGGTCCAGAGTTTCACTGAATTTCTTCCAGTTGGCTTTGCGGAAGTTCCAGCGCATCTTCCTTGGGCTGTATATGACTGGAAATTGTAGGCCAATGTGTACAAGCAGGGGCCGGTGTTGGCTGTGTGGAAAATCATCAAGAATGAGGATCTGTGTAGAATATGGCTCCCCATTCAAAGAGCTGACCCAACACAGGTCAGGAGAATAGTCCTTCTTCCACCTAGCAGAGTGGAAGGTTCCTCTTTGTTTGGGGTCGTATATCAAAGCGAGGTCATTTCTGGATGCCCAGTCTGAAAGTGCCTCCCCATCACTGTCCACTGCTGGGTACCCCCAGTCAGGGTGATGGCTGTTAAAGTCCCCCACATAGATGGCAGGGTGGGGTAGGGTGGGTAAGACCTGCAGATCCCAGTTGGCATTAGGGGGCTTGTACACATTGACAATATGGAAGCCACCAATGATTATGGTGTCTGAGAAATGTGTTGTTATCAGGTGATTTGCTTCAACTATGTCAGAACGCACATAGGTGGCACGTCCATGTTTAGCATGTAGAACATAGCACAGGAGGTCAAAGCCTTTGATGGTGAAGCGGCCAGCTTCCTCTGTGCCAATATGAGTCTCTTGGAGGCAGATTACATCAATCGAATGTTGGAAGGCGAGGACTTCGATAAGGCTTCGCTTGGCTGCAGATAGGCCTTCAACGTTTAGTTGTAATATGCGAAGGGCAGATCCTACCACAAAGTGCTCTTGGGGCTGTTTGCTTTCGGCTTTAGGACTGTGACTAGGATTCTTCTTTGACTTGGCACAGAGGCGTCGTCTCTTCGAATTTAGTCTGCTGGTAGGATCATTAGCTTCCCCAGGCGAGCCCGGGTACTGGCGGAGGGCGCGACGAGAACGCTGATCCATTGCCCCAGTAAAGTACTGGAAGAATATAGTCTGGTTAGATGAGACCAAAATTGAACTTTTTAGATGCCACAACATGCAGCAGGTTTGGAGGAGAAATGGCACTGCACATCCCATCATGGTGTGGGGGTGTTTTTCAGCACATGATACAGCAGACTTCAAATAACTGAAGGAAAGATGAATGGACAAATGTAGAGACATCCTTGATAAGAATCTGTTGCCGTCTGCCAAGATGCTAAAGATGAAACGAGGGTGGACATTTCAGCAAGACAATGATCCCAAACACACAGCCAAGGAAACTCTCAACTGGCTCCAGAGAAGGAAAATAAAGCTGCTAGAATGGCCCAGTCAATCACCTGACCTGAATCCAATTGAAAATCTATGGAACGAACTGAAAGTCAGAGTTCATAGAAGACACCCACGGAACCTTCAAGATTTGAAGACAGTTTGTGTGGAAGAATGGGCTAAGATCACTCCAAAGCAATGCCTGCACCTAGTTTCTCCATACAGGAGGCATCTGAAGCTGTTATTACCACCAAAGACTTTTCTACTAAATATTAAATGAATTTCACCAAACGCGTTCAATACTTACAGTATTCCATGTGTTATTCCACTTTATTAAATATAACTTGTTTTGTGAACACAGTTTCCTGGATTTCTTTGACTGTATGGATTATTTGGGTTGTTATTGATATCTGGTGAAAATCTCGGGTCAATGGCTCCATCAGGAATATATTTAGTCAGAAAAATGTTGATGTGTTTAACTTATTTTCCTGTTGTATATATAAAAAGCACTGCATTGATTTAGGGCATAAATAGGAACAAATATTCTCATAACAGAAGTTGGTATTTATTACTTTATCAAGTTTCACTAGCTTAATTATTGAGTTCTTTTGCTATGAAATTTAAAAAAACAACTAAAATGCTACAGGTATGGTTAATGCGGATGTATGTTACACCAGAGGAGTTAAATAAATATAACAAAAATATACCAGATACATGCACAAAATGCATGGAAAGTAAAGGAACTCTATTTCATTGTGTATGGGAATGTAGATTAATAAGAATGTTTTGGGAAGAGGTGAGGGTAACAATTGAAAAAATAATCTCAAAACAAATCATATTGAATCCTCAATTGTTTTTGTTGGGTCTGTACCCAGAAAAGCATAATTTTAATAAAAGTGAAAGAGCATTCATAGACCTCAGTTTGCTTTATGCCAAAAAATGCTCATAGACCAGATGTGACTCAGTGGTTAAGACAGATGTTAACAAACCTTCCATTAGAAAGAATAACATATACACTGAAATCAAAGGAAATTGTGTTTGAGAATATATGGAGACCTTTTATTGATTATGTAAAAAATTTAAACATAACTCTTGAAGAAGAAGGTGAATGATGTGCGTGGACCTTGTAAATTCCAAACTGGTGAACATAATATGTATACTTATGTATTGGATTGTCTAGACTAAACAGAGGAGCATTGTTGAAGATTTGATTTTGCTGGTGGTTGTTGGTGTTTTTAGTGCATCTTTTTTTTTTTTTGTAGTACTTTAGTGTTAGTGTTTGATTGTTTGTATCATGTTTGTTAAAAAAAAAAGGTTCAATAAAGATATTGTAGCGAACTCAATATGAGCACCCTACTTGGCTTGCCAAGTGGGTTGACCCTATTGGCGACACAGGTAGGGTGCGGGACTCCGGAGCGGGAGGCGTGAGTTCGAATCTCCCGGTGGGACGTCGCCATGTCGAGCAGCACGTTACATTGGTGTCAGAAGTGGGATCTCCTGTCCAAAGCAGTAATGGGGCGCTGACATCGGGACGATGTTGAGAACCAGAGGGGAGTAGTGTAGCAAACTCAATATGAGCACCCTACTTGGCTTGCCAAGTGGGTTGACCCTATTGGCGACACAGGTAGGGTGCGGGACTCCGGAGCAGGAGGCGTGAGTTCGAATCTCCCGGTGGGACGTCGCCATGTCGAGCAGCACGTTACAATATTGTGGGAAAAAAAATGCTACAGGTAGTTTTATCACTGATAAACAGACCTTGATATTTGAGCTTAATAAACAAAACATGAAGTGACGAAACACACCTCAGCAGAAATGAATAAAGTAGCTGCAGATTTAACCTTTCAACTTCAGTTCAGTCTGTTTAATCACAAGGCCGCTCCGCTGCGCACGGAGCCCACTTCACAGGAGGATGACTAACTCTGAACATGTGTCATATCTTGAGAACACACAAAAACACTTAAAGCACTCAGCAAAAACTTTGATATTAAAACTGCTGATGAGCATGTTGGAATTTTAACCGTGCTCCATTTGACATTTGACTGATGATGAATGTTTTAATGCGAGTACATTTTTTTGTGTCTTTTTAGGTCTTAGATGAAACATATTGATTGGCTTTTCCGTCCACATTCACTCAGATAAATCTAACACCATACCTGACAGATTTATAAACCCCGATTCCAGTGAAGTTGGGACGTTGTGTAAAATGTAAATTAAAAACAGGATACAATGATTTGCAAATTTTCAATCTATACTCAAATGAATATACTACAAAGAAGATATTTAATGTTCAAACTGATAAACTTTTTTTTTTTTTTGCAAATATTCCCTCATTTTGAATGTGATGCCTGCAACGCCTTCCAAAAAAGCTTGGACAGGGGCAACAAAAGACTGGGAAAGCTGAGGAATGATCAGAAAACACGTTTTTGGAACATTCCACAGGTGAACAGTGGTGGAGAACATTACAGATTATTTTATTCATTATATTCAATTTCAGTTAAACTAAAAGACTCATTGTCTTCAGTCTTAGAGTGCAGGTGGTAAAAGTTAAGAGCGGGTCGTTTCCTCTTGCCCAGCAGCTAAACAGGAAACACTGTAGATAAGGAAGTGTCCTCGCCTTAGGTCAAGCTGAGGTCACCTTATCCCCAGCCTTTCATCCTGGTTTATGTCCTGTTTTATGATCCTGTTTCTGTGTGCATATATGGAGCTGTGTAGTAAGACTCTGGGTTCTTTGCATTCTATATTAAGGTGCCTTCACTCCAAACGCAATCGGGTGGTGCGAATCCATACAAAATCAATGGAAAGAGGCGAGCGCACACGAAATCGCGCATTCGTGTGTTCACGTCCAAGGGGTAGCGCTAGCTTTGAGATTCTGCCATCATCAGAGGAAAAGTATCAACACTGGAGAGTAAACTAGTTTGAAAATTAGAAAAGCACTCGGAGAGCGCAGACCTCCGCCAAGCGCCACAGTTCCCCCCATACAGTGTTTGTGTGTACGTTTTCAGATTCCTTGAGCATGAAAACATATGACTAGCAATTGGATTGACAATGATTATTTGTTTATTTGAGAGGGACAGTGCAATAAACAGACAATTAATCAATGGCAATCAATGTTATAGTGATAGGATTAGTGGTTCAGTAGTAAAAGCATTGCCTCCTTGGCGGAGGTAATAAACTGAAGTGTTGCTGTTGTGTCCATCTCCTCCACTGACAGATGCAGATTGGGTAGACAGGTTGCCGTGGGTTTTATGTTATATTATTGGGGTTGCACTCCGTGGCAAAACAGAATTTAGAAGCTTCCCCGGCAGAGAGGTCGTTTTTGCGCAGCGCCTATGGCTGGCTGGTGATTTTCTGCCAAATGCACAGCGCCTATGGCTGGCCGGGGAATTTCTGGCAAATAATCCGGCGGCGGACAGCTGCCCATGTCAGGTTTTGCAGCTCTGCGCAAACACAGGCACGCTGGCGGGCCCAGGCCACCAGTGTTTTCCGCGTGCTTTTGTGCCTAAAACGTTGAAGAACGCGGAGTTTGTGTTGGTCAGACACGACGGCCAGCGCCCTCCATTGCGCCTGCGCACATGTTGAAAATGGCCGTATGTCACAGTGTTAAAAAATGCTTTAAAAAATTCCTGTATCCAGACGGTGATGTGGATCATCCCCAAAATTTAATCAGTTCTTCCTTGTACCATTTCCAACAACGCCTGAAAGTTTCATCGAAATCCGTCCAAAACTTTTTGAGTTATCTTGCTAACCAACAGACAAACAGACAGACAGACAAACAGACAAACACACAGACAAACCCCGGCAAGAACATAACCTCCTCCTGGCCTTTTCGGCCTGGCGGAGGTAATGAGACTGACACTGACCTGGAGACAGAAAGACCGGGAGCTCTTCAGCTGAATCGGGATGTTGGAGTTATTTACCCACGGATTCCTGCCACGGATGTGCTAACAAGGCTAGCAAGCTAGTAACATAAAAACCCATCAAGTTTTCGAGGCGGGCTGGAGCCTATCCCAGCATCTTTGGGTGAGAGGCAGGGTACACCCTGGACAGCTCGTCAGTCCATCGCAGGGCCAACACAGAGAGACAGACAACCATTCACTCTCACAGTCATACCGAAGGACAATTTAGAATCCCCAGTTTTGATGCCAATTAACCTAACGTGCATGTTTTTGGCATGTAGAAGGAAACCAGAGAAATCCCGGCGTAAACCCACGCAGACACGGGGAGAACATGCAAACTCCACACAGATCACTGTTGGTCGGGGGCTGGGATCAAACCCAGGTTTCCCCGGCCAAGGGTGAGTTGCTGTGCTTTTGCAGTGCTAACCACTCCAACACCGCACTGCGCAGGGACAACTTTTCAGGTGAATTTATGCAGGGACAACTTTTCAGGTGAATTCATGCAGGGACAATTTTTCAGGTGAATTCATGCAGGGACAACTTTTCAGGCAAATTCATGTCTATTCATGTGTTTACTGTAATCGTGCTGTGCAAAAAATTTGCCTGTTCGCGTTTGGTGTGAAGGTACCTTTACAGTGGCATCACCAAAAACACTCCATTAAAACTTGTTACAGACAGGTTAGCAAGCTCAATTTTTGGCTCAGTGTCACTTTAAGACAAAGGTTGTTTGGCTCAGGAGTAACCGGTCAAGTCAGCCCTAGCTTAGTCGGCTCCCAAGTCGGCCCCAGGATCTCCAATGGTGCAAGCAGAGAACCCCTGCAAAACTGTTTTGTTTTTTCTCAAACACCAACAAATGTAAGGAGTTTTGCAGAAATTCTCTGCCCATGCCACGAAAGATCCCGGGGCCGACCCGACCTTTATCCAAGCTAAAGGCTAGAAGCTAGCCAGACAATGTTAGCAATATGATGTAAGAGAGAGGGCGGAGTTTAATCCAGTCTGAAGATTTAAAAGTGTATACACTCAAAACAGGCCACTTTGGGAAATCCTGGAAAAACAAAAAACCAAATTTGTTTGCAGTAATTAAATAATTTAAGAAAATTTGAACAAAATATGTCACAAACATTTCATTTGTGAGCCAACTCCTGCCCTAAATGCTAAACTCTTTAGCAATTGTTGTTGTATTTGATTTCATATTCTAACAGTTTTGTGTTAAACGTAACTGCTGTTGTTCTTCGCCGTGGCACATCCACATAGCATCTCTCTTGTGGAGGTGATTCCAGCTTGGCAAGGCAGCAGATTTCCGCGCCGGCACATTAGCAGGCGGCTCGGCCCCTATAGCTGTTTGTGGCGTCCGCGCTCTGCAGTAAAAAAAAAAAAAAAAGTTTTTCACACACGCACAAACCCACTGCAAGAACACTGCAGTCTCTATCTGTATGTCACATAACCTCCGCCTACGCTCACTACGCCCACGCACATCCTTGCCCAAAACGCCCACACCGGTTTAATGTGTGGAAAGACGCGCACACACACACACACACACACCGCCCACGCAGGCACACACGTGTGCAGTCAGACATAAGCCGCTCATGCTACCCACACTTTCTCCACAGACACAAAAGTCAAAGACTGTGCAAACGCTGCAGAATGTGTCCTGCATGTAATAGAAAGGCAACCTGCAGGATTTACTCTATCGCTTCACTCCTCAGCCTTTTCTGTTAAGTCTGTTTAGAGGTGGCTATGACGACAGGAGACGCCCGACTCCCCGCACGAGACGAGCGTTTGTTCTTCTTTCAACTCGCTGCTTTTGGCACCGCCGCCGTCATCCTCTCTAACCCATGTTCCCTCCAAATGAAAAGGGACACTCCATGACAGGCACCGCCACCGCCTGGAGACTGAATCATGCCGCTCTGTTGTTCCTCCTTTTTTTTTTTTTAATTTCTTTTTCCTCCTAAAAGAGGAACTTGGATGAAAAGAGCTGCTTTTTTAGAGAGCAAAGTGTCGAGAATGTGGGTTGTTTGGGAAGGGGGGGAGGGGAGGGAGAAAAGGGGAGCAGAGCAGCAGCGTGGGCGCGCTGACAGGGCGAGGGGCTGACAGGCCCAGGCGTGGGCGTGTCATTGAAATGTGTTTCTACTCCGGAGGGGGGGGGGGGGGGGGGGGAAGAGAAGACGAAGGGAAAAAGTTGCAAAGAATAAGGGGGGGAAAAAAAAAACAGAGGCGAGAGAGAAATTAGACGAGCAGGCGTCTCACGAAAATGAAATATGAAGAGACTCCCTGCCAAATGAGATACATCCAGTGTTGGGAGGCTCGGGGAGGGGAGGACAGGAGCAAAATAAAGAAATAAATTTTTTAAAAAAAGTGACGCCTACTCTTTGGAGGTGATTGACAGCGCGACATGAAAGCAGATTGGCGTCGTCGCGCGGAAACCAAGCTCCCGCTCTCTGTTTTCTTTTTTATGTTTTTAGGACTAAATTGGAGGAGTTGGTGAAAACATTTTATGAGATAAAGGGAGGGGGGCAAACGATGGTGAACTAAGAGTTAAAACCGGAATCAGAGAAAGCTGATATCACTGATTGATAAGCTCCTTGTTGACACGCACAACTTTCTATTAAACAGTCTAGAACTGAAAGGGTCGGGGTCATTAAAGCTCCTGTTCACTGAAGCATGGTGTGTTTGAGGGTTTTAACCTTCTGAAATGATTTCTTGGGCCATATGACTGCAGTCAAAATGTTAAAATCTGTCTTCAGTTGATAATGATTATATTTTAACATTTTGACATAATGGGAAGAAGCTCGTTTTGTTCTTGCAGATCTTTCTTCCTCTCACATCTAAATAAAGAATTTCAGAGAAGTTAGAGGTGGTTAATCTATTCTTTAATCCAAAGAGTTCGAAAAGCATCACAGCACAATACAATTCTTTAAATACCAACATATTTTAGAAGAGTGGGAAGGGGAGAGAGAGGAGAAGGTGAAACCTCTGCCAGGTCATCTGATCTTCAAGGTCAAAGCCCTTCATTTGAAACATTCATTCATTCATCTTCTTCTGCTTAATCCTTTTCGGGTCGCGGGAGGGCTGGAGCCTATCCCAGCATCTTTGGGCGAGAGGCAGAGTACACCCTGGACAGATCGCCAGTCCATCGCAGGGCCAACACAGAGAGAAAGACAACCATTCACTCTCACAGTCATACCTAAGGACAATTTAGAATCCCCAGTTTGATGCTAATTAACCTAACTTGCATGTTTTTGGCATGTGGGAGGAAACCAGAGAAATCCCGGAGTAAACCCATGCAGACACGGGGAGAACATGCAAACTCCACACAGATCACTGTTGGTCAGGGGCTGGGATCGAACCAGGGATCCCCCAGCCAAGGGTGAGTTGCTGTGCTGCCGCAGTGCTAACCACTGCGCCACCGCGCTGCCCCTCATTTGAAACAATAGATAGAAAATACACTGAACTCGAATGAACTCAGATCTAAATCTACGGTCACAAAGATTCTTACGAACAATGGGTTCATAAGAATCTCCCAGTTCCTACGAATTCTGGAGTTCGCAGAGATTCATGGAGGGGGGCATAGTTTCTTACAACTGTCATTCAATTCGCAAGAGCAACTTGAGGCATTCTTGAGAAATGAGGTGCTTTTCTGTCGTACGATGACCCTAGAGTTCTTATGTTGTTAAGGGTAACGGTAAGCTCCCAAGGCACATAAGGGTGCCTTGGAATCTTCTTCTGGGATACTTACTGCCATCTTACAATTCTTGTTTTGCAACTCATGGCACTCAAGTTGTTGGTAGGAAGATCTTATGGCTTTTGGCACATTTTGTCGTCACAAATGTCTCAGGAATGACATACTTATGAGCACTTCACTATCACCTTATACACGCTGTAGCAAGCTCCGTATGAACGGGGATTCGTACGGCGTTTCCTACAACTGCTGTAAGGGGTCCTCAAGAACAACTTAAGGCAGGGGTCCCCAAACTTTTTCCTGTGAGGGCCACATAACTTTTGCCTTCTCTGATGGGGGCCGGGGTCAGTTTGTAACAGAAAAATTGAGACGATCGCAGGGGTGCCTAAACGTAAACATTTATTGTTTTCCAGAAAGCCACACATAACCAAATATTAATAACCCTTTCCGGGATCTTCACAGGAAAAAAAGTCAGAAAATAAATAATAACACTATTAATGAATGAATGAATGAATGAATTAAATTAATTAAATCGCCCTTTATTGTCATTCAACTGTACAACCAATCATGTACAGTAGAACGAGATTGTGTTTTACCTATCTACAGTGTTAATCACACACACCCCAAGTGTAGAATCAGAGGGCCGCTGCCATGCAAGGCACCGAAATAAATAACACTATTTATGAAATAAATAATAACCAAATAACCCTCTCTGGTTCTTCTCAGAAAAAAAGTCCATGGAACATTAACTTTCTGTTGTGCCGTGCGCAATCTTAGCAGGTAAAAGTTCAGCTTAGTTGTCAGAGCAGAATCTCTTCCTTAAACTCTTACCTCTACTTTGCTGAAAATATCCTCCCCGTCGTAATCCCTGTGAGACTTTGGAGGGCTGCCAGCTCCTCGCACATTTCAAAGTTTGCGCTAACTCCACGAATGAAAATGAGCAGCTGCGCTGTGTCCTGCACGTCCGTGCTCTCATCCAGTGCTAATGAAAAAAAGTCAAATTCTTTCGTCTTCTGCTGCAGCTGGGCAATGTGTCTGGTGATTGTACTCGCCGACAGACTCACGGCATTAAAGACATCTTTCTTCTCACGACACACCTCCTCCGCGACAGCATTCAAACATTTCTTGACAAATTCTCCATCAGTGAAAGGTTTACCGCTGCTTGCTATCAGTTGAGCAACCCGAAAGCTGGCCCCAACGGATGACTGGTTCAGCTGAGCTTGGCGTACAAATGTATTCTGCTGAGCTAACAGTCCACTTTTTAGCTTTGAGAGTTTGTCTGCTCACATTTGGCCTTGCAAGCTATCATACTTGTCTTTGTGACGGGATTCATAGTGTCGGCGCAGATTGTATTCTTTGAATACCGCCACAGCCTCTTGACAGATGAGACAAGCAGCCTTTTCTTTGCATTGAACAAAAAATAATCATTTGTCCACTGCAGGTTAAATACCCTGCATTCTGAATCAATTTTTCTCTTGCCTAACCTTTTCGCCATTATTCCGTTTGACAGGGGTGAGTCTAGTGTTGTAGGATGTGTCTGGTTCGTGTGTTTAGATAGGGCACCTCAGTGCATGAACGTGAGTGAGTGAGTGGGTGCGCGCAGCCGAGGCACGCCCCCGTGTGAGTGGCCCCGCGGAGCGGACGGTGTGTGTGAAGTGTGAGGGTGAGTAGAGAGAGAGGCGACCGGAGCAGGTAGCGAACTAGAATTGCTGTTGAAAGGTGGAATAGAAGGGTGGACTAGAATGTCACATTCTATGCGTGTATTAGTCTCGATCCCGTTGCCAAACTGAAAAAAAAAAAATCATAATGCATCTCTGGTATTGTTCAGGGGGCCGGGCCAAATGTGGAGGCGGGCCGTATCCGGCCCGCAGGCCGTAATTTGGGGACCACTGACTTAAGGTGTCCCTGAGGCATACTTACGGCCAACATCTTGCATAGTTACTGTATGTTGTTCATATGGCATTCGTACGCCCACCCTACAACAAGGGCTTTTCATGGGGTGTTCGTCAAAATCTTGGACAAGAACATTGACCTGGCCACAAACTTACGAATGGTATACGCACACAGGATTCTCCTATGGCCACCTTAAATTCGTCATTGACTGCACTTTTTCCACATTTTAACAGCTCACTCATGTCTTAATGAAATGTTTGTGACATATTCTCACCAACCATCCACAAACAGTCAGACTTTGCTCCCACCACTCCTCCACACTGTCTCTCAGCACTGCCTCCCCCCAGGGCTGCGTGCTAAGTCCTCTACTGTACTCCCTGTACACCTTTGACTGTATTCCAACCCTCTGAACTACCATCATCATGAAATATGCGGACAACACCACCTTGGTTGGATTCATCACCGATGAGAATGAGAAGGCATACAGGGCGGAGTTAGAGAATCTGCTGCTGTAGTGCCAAGCAAACAACCTGAAACTGAATGTCGAAAAACCCGAAGAACTCACATTGGACTTCAGGAAGAACAGACAGGACCACCCCCCTTCTCATAAATGGCGACCGCGTGGAAAACGTCCCTGCCTTCAGGTTCCTGGCCACCCACATCTCCTCTGACCTCTCCTGCGCTGTCAACACCAAGGCCCTGGTGAAGAAAGCCCAGCAGCAGCTGCACTTCCTCCGTGTCCTCAGGAAGAACAACCTGCACCAGAAGCTGCTGCTGGCCTCCTATCGCTGCTCAGTGGAGAGCGTCCTCACCTACTGTCTGTGTGTGTGGTACGTCGGCTCCACGACCAAGAACAGGGAGGCTGTGCAGAGGGTCATTGACACCGCCCAAAAAATTATTGGCGGCCCTCTGCCCTCCCTGGAAAACATCTCCAGACCCTCCTGTCTCAGAAGGATCAAGGCCATCACAGGAGACCCCTCACATCCTGCCCACCACCTGTTTGTGTCACCATGGGTTGGGATGCCGTCTCGGCACTCAGCCCATGTTTTCCCTTTTCCCATTGAGCAGCGTCTCAGCAGGCTCCCAGCTGGCAGCATTACGGACGGCTGGGGCCAATTAGTCCTCATCAGCTGGGGCGCTGCCAATGAGGATAAATAGGAGCAGCCTCGATGACTCGGGGCTGCGACATAAACACATTGCTAAGCTGAAGCCCCTTCATCTGGTGTCAGCTTATACTCCTCTTGCAGCATTCCTGTGTTTGTATCCCGCTGTGAGTATGTACGTCTTGTTACCCCCACGTCCGGTACGAGCTGCTTACCTCTGCGCTGTGCAACCTGTGAGTGTACCTCTGCATGAGTATCTGTGCTCTCCTCATCCCTTATCCCTTACCCAAAATAAACCATCACGACTCACTGGCTTGTCCCTGGCTCTGATTGCCCGGCTCCCTAGAGCCGGATATGACAGTATGTCGCAGCCAGAAGAGTTGCCGGCGGCCGTGAGTCACTGTGGAAATGTACCTTTCTGTCCGGGTGTCAGCGCTGCTAGCATGCCGTTTCCCAGGAGTCACTTCCGGCGCCAGGGCGACGAGCTGAGGTCCATCTCGGAGGCTGTCGACGGGACATTTTTCACCCTGCACGACGCCTCCAACGCGAGACGCTGGCATCCGGGCCGTGCTGAGGAACTCCTGGACTGTCACCCTCACTCTCTGTCCCATCTGGAGGACAGTGCCAGGATAGACGCTGCAGGTACACAGCGAGAGAAGCTCCACGGGGTGGATGGAAATCCCGGCAGGGAGTCGAAGTGGGCGACGTCTTTCCCCGCTTCGGAGTCCCGTTCCTGCCGTCATTCCAGTCCGGGAGTTCGCGCCAACCAGAGGACTTCCCCCGACCTGCGCCACGTCACTCGGGATTCCCTTCAAGGAGCCGCAGCTGACAGCAGTTATGTCTGGGGTCGAGTGGCTGTCGCGAGCTCCACTGTGTTTCCTGTCACCACCTCCAGGCATGTGGCGGCGGCAGTTTTTATTTAGCGAATGCAAAGTCCTTAAGCCAAGCAGTTGCCTCCTGGTTTGCTGTATGGAGGGTGTGTAATCCTCCTTCCAGTCTTTGGAGCGGGCAAGCCTCTATGATGTGTTCCATTGTTTGCTCCTCTCCACATGCGCACAGAGGGCTAGGGCTACTGCCCCATCTGTAAAGGCTGGCCAAGCAGGGGCCATGTCCAGTCCTGAAGCGATTGAGTGTAGACCACTGTCTCCTTGGGAGGTTGGTGCCCGGGACCTGTTGGTTGGGGTTTATCACCAGCTGTTTGTTCGGGACCTCCTTGGTCTCCCATTCCTCTTGCCAAGCTGTCTGGATGGTAAAGTCAGCTGGGGGAGGGTTTTTCCAAATCGGCCGTCTGGATGAAAGTCGGGCAGTGGGTGGAGTGTAGATATCTGCATGGATTGGTAAGTGAGGAGAATCTTTAACTTTTTGGAGCATCCTTTGAGTTAATGCTGCTCGCCGGATGTGTGGAGGGGCTATGTTTGACAGTACAGAGAGCCAGGGGAGTGGTGTTGAGCGGATTGTTCCAGTTATAGTTCTCATGGTTGTGTTGAGCTGGGTGTCTACATGGTGTGTGTAAGATGACCTGGACCAGACAGGGGCACAATATTCTGCTACAGAGTATGAAAGGGCCAGTGCTGAGGTGCGCAGGGTGGAGACTGCCGCGGCGGCAGTGAGGTTGATGGAGAGGACTTCAGGGCTACGAAGCTTTCCCGTGCTCGGCGCCTTCCTCGCCTCGATCTCCAATCTGGAGCGGCGAATCCTGGGTTTCCCCCTCGCTTCGTTCCCCGGGAATAGCCGCCATCACATCGCCGAGTCACCTCTGCACGAACCTCGTCCGGATCCAGTTCTGGGCCATCGTCAGGACAGTTCCTCCCACGCAGCTGTCACCTCTTCGCCTCGTCTGTGTGGAGATTCTACAGCCCCGTTCCCTGAGCCTCGTTTCCCCGCTGTCATTCCTGGACATTCGGGCTGGCTCACCCCGGCTGTTTTCCCCTCCTCCTCGACGCGCTTTCTGACTGCTGTGTGTGCCTGGAATTCCGGTCTGGTGAGCTCTCTGCTGGAGACAACGCGAGCGATCCTCAGACGAACTCCCGGGGGGTCCTCCGTTATCGCCGGGCGGGGAGAGGAAGAAGCAGAATCCACTACAGCAGGCGATACTCAACCTCCAGGGGGCAGGCAAGTCATTGTTTTTTCACACCTGCTTAATGATTTGCTCTGTCACATCCCTGGAGAAGTTCAGGGTTCGCAGCTCCCTGAACTCTCCCCACCTGCTGTAACCTGTATTCCTAATCCCGCATCCTCTGTGTCTCTCTCCGCCGAGCGGTCCCCGGCTCCGGGTCAACGTGGTGGGATATGGAGAGGGCCTGTGGTTCCGCAGCTACATTGCGGACGGAGGAGGGGGACTGACTGCTGCGTGGAGTCTACGCCGACGATTGAGCGTCCCCGGGTCTCCACGGAGGAGCGGTTCGGTCCAGCGGGACGAGATTCTTCTGGCTTCACGCCGAGTGGATCGTCGGCGGGGTCACCGGAGCTGGAGGAATCTCAAGCTGCGCTGACCATCGTGCTGGCTGCGGGGCCCGATGCGGCTAGATGGGAGCCTGACAACGACCTGACGACGGATCCTGGATCTTCGCAGTCCTGGACGGCGTCAGAACCCGAGATCAGGCGAGTGCTCTCCTTTCTTTTCTCTCTTTTTATCTTTGAGCACTTCAGCCTATCTCCAGGGGAGACGAGCAGGGTGCAGCCGCCCGCTGCGTCTGAGCTCGTCTCGCCGGGTTCTGGCGCTGCCGGTGATCCTGATCCCAGTTCTGTTTTCTCTTCTGAGCCTTCTTCCAGGGTCACCGGCGAGGAGTTGCTGTTCCTCGTGGTGCTGGAGGGTCCGGGTTCAACGTTGGAGGTCGGTTCTGGTGCAGTGTCCAACGTGGGTTCGCCCGAGACCCAATCGGGGTCCAACGTGGGTTCGCCTGAGGCCCGATCGGGGTCCGACGTGGGTGCTGCCCCAGTATTGTCCAGGTCCGGTGAGGAGGTGGCCGTTTCCCTGCGGCCTGACGCCCGCCGCCCTCGTCATCGGCTCTCCCCAGAGCCTCTTCCACCGGGATCCGCTCTGATCCTTCGCCCGTCTCAACGGTCCTGGTGGTTGAGTGATGCGGGTCGACGACCCGACCCACAGAACTTTCGGTTCGGTGATCTGGTTCCCCCACTGGTCTGTGTTTCCCTCTGGGCAGCCTGGTTCGGCTGCCGGTGGACTGGATTCCTGGGATCTGGGTCCGGAGTTCGCCGTCCGAACACTTCTCTTTCCCTGATTCGCCAACGGGACGATGGGCGGGGAGATCTCCGGAGCCATCTCGGCTATTTGTGGACTCTGCCTGCCATGTTCCTCGGGTGTCGCTTTTTCTTTTATCTTTGTGAAGGTCACTCGGGTGTAATATTTTGTCCTGTTGGTGGATTCGTTTTTATAGTGCTGTGTTTTCCATCGCTCGTGCTCAGCATTTTACTTTTTGTGCCATGTTTTTAGCCTCGTTTTTTCATTGTAGAGTTATGTTTTGTTTCCTTTCAGACCATGCTCTGCAGTTATCCATTTATTCCAGTCACTTTCATTTCTTTAGGTGGCTGTGGGTATTTATATATTCGTGTGTGTGGGTTTTTCTTTGCCTGCACTCAGTATTTCTTTTTTATGCCCTGTTGGTTCATTATAGAGTCATGTGCCTTGTTTTCCGTAACACCATGCTCTGTAATTGTCCATTTGTTCCAGTCACCCTCACTTTTCTTGGTGACTGTGTGTGTATGTACTTAAATTAGCGCTGTGTATAGTTTCCCCTTTATTTAACCATACTCAGCATTTTTGCCCTGTACCTTTTTGGTATTTTTTTTTTCCTTGTTCTGGGTCACGCATTGTTGGTACTCTCTGAGTAGTGTGTAACCGGCGTGCTGACCCAGTTCTTCTCCCCATCTGCACTTGGGTTAATTATTCCCTGTTTTGTCAGTGTTGTATTTGGGTTTTTTTTTCTCCCGCTACCCTACATTGCCCCATTGGTGTTGTCCTTCCCTTGGCTTCTTCCCCTCCGGTCCTGCCTCCCTTCCCCCCACCCTAGGTGGGGGGGGGGGGCTGGGATGTTCCTGGTCGTTCAGGAGCCCGACCTTGAGGGGGGGGGGGCTCTGTCACCATGGGTTGGGATGCCGTCTCGGCACTCAGCCCATGTTTTCCCTTTTCCCATTGAGCAGCGTCTCAGCAGGCTCCCAGCTGGCAGCATTACGGACGGCTGGGGCCAATTAGTCCTCATCAGCTGGGGCGCTGCCAATGAGGATAAATAGGAGCAGCCTCGATGACTCGGGGCTGCGACATAAACACATTGCTAAGCTGAAGCCCCTTCGTCTGGTGTCAGCTTATACTCCTCTTGCAGCATTCTTGTGTTTGTATCCCGCTGTGAGTATGTACGTCTTGTTACCCCCACGTCCGGTACGAGCTGCTTACCTCTGCGCTGTGCAACCTGTGAGTGTACCTCTGCATGAGTATCTGTGCTCTCCTCATCCCTTATCCCTTACCCAAAATAAACCATCACGACTCACTGGCTTGTCCCTGGCTCTGATTGCCCGGCTCCCTAGAGCCGGATATGACAGTTTGACCTGCTTCCCTCTGGACAACGGTTCAGATCGATCAGGTCCCACACCTCCAGAATGAAACAGTTTCTTCCCCTGGGCCATCCAAACTGCAAACAGTTAGAGGCCCCACCCTCCTCCCTCCAAACGCTCACGTGCTCAGAACTGAGGACCTTTTAATTATCACAATAACTCACCCGTCTTTGCACTCTGCACTCTCACGTTCATTGACCAATTCGTGATACCACTACTGCATATATTTTCCATAATCCTTAGGCCACAGTGTTTCCTCTGGCTTAAAGACCTTGGCGCGGTGGCAACCCCCCCCCCCCCGAAGGCAGTAAACATATGTTAATTTTATACTATTTATTTCTTTTTAAAATTTTACACAGTAACGTTGCATATGGAACTTACCATTTGAAGTACTGTACAACCGAGGCTTGAGTATTGGGCCAGTTGGGGTCCCATCCAGATATCCTGTGTTTAGACTTTTTAGTGGTGTTATCCTTCTCTCCTTCCTCTGCCTGAACACTTCCATCTCCTTGGCTCCTCTCTTCTGTCTCATCTTGCCCTCTCTGAGCTCTGTCTAATTCAGGTTCTCTCTCTGTCTATGGTGGAATACAAACAGGTTAGAAAATATCAAGTGTCAGGTTTTGTCCTGCAGGATTTTTTTGTCATGGTTTACATAAATGACAATATGTGTATTTTTTGTATTTTTAATCTAGTGTTTCTTTTTTTCCATTGAGAGAGGAGGGAAGGGAAAGAAACATTCATAATAGTGATGTACTCATGCATACTTAAATTATATGATCAGGTGGGTATAATAACCAAAAATTCTACTCATGTAAAAGCAGTGCTTTGAAATTAATAATTAAAAGTAGACAACCAAAAATTTCTAGTTGAGTTAAGGGTACAAAGAGCAGCCACTTAAAAACTTGAGTAATGACTTCAGTCTTGAAGGTTTGAGGTTTTTCTCAAAAATTTATAACAATTTTCTTACAGTTTTCTACTTTCTCTATTAATTTATTTAAATTTGAAACCATTTTCCTCAAATTTATAAATTCCTCTTGTAAAATTGACTTTTCTTGTACATTTGAAACTTTTTTATAAATTTTGTGGATTATTTTATGACTAATTTTTGTATGTTTTTTAAAATTAAATTAGTGTTTTTAGATAAATTTGAAACAAACTGTGGTATTTTTTTTTTTACTTTTTCCTTATAACAATTTACATTTTTGACCATAATTTTAAAGTCAGAACAGAAGAACAATAATTTAACTCTGATTACAAAGAAAAAATATTAATAAAATTGTATTTAATGAAAAAAATTAACTTAAATAACCAAGGATGCAGTTATTTCTGTTATATTTCTTTATAGTTTTTTTTTTGTTTTTTTTTTAGAAATCTCCTCACCCCCCAGACAGCAGGATAAACCTCCCTTATTTTGAGATCAAATGTTGGCACGTTTAGTTTAGTTTGTCTGAAGGCTGCTGTGATGATTTAGCAGTGGTCCCCAAACTATGGCCCGCGGGCCGGATACGGCCCGCCTCCACATTTGGCCCGGCCCCCTGAACAATACCAGAGACGCATTATGATTTTTATTTTTTTTTTTTCAGTCTGGCAACGCGATTGAGACTAATACACGCATAGAACGTGACATTCTAGTCCACCCTTCTATTCCACCTTTCAACAGCAATTCTAGTTCGCTACCTGCTCCGGTCGCCTCTCTCTCTACTCACCCGCACACTTCACACACACCGTCCGCTCTGCGGGGCCACTCACACGGGGGCGTGCCTCGGCTGCGCGCACCCACTCACTCACTCACGTTCATGCACTGAGGTGCCCTATCTAAACACATGAACCAGACACATACTAGACTCACCCCTGTCAAACGGAATAATGGCGAAAAGGTTAGGCAAGAGAAAAATTGATTCAGAATGCAGGGTATTTAACCTGCAGTGGACAAACGATTATTTTTTGTTCAATGCAAAGAAAAGGCTGCTTGTCTCATCTGTCAAGAGGCTGTGGCGGTATTCAAAGAATACAATCTGCGCCGACACTATGAATCCCGTCACAAAGACAAGTATGATAGCTTGCAAGGCCAAATGTGAGCAGACAAACTCTCAAAGCTAAAAAGTGGACTGTTAGCTCAGCAGAATACATTTGTACGCCAAGCTCAGCTGAACCAGTCATCCGTTGGGGCCAGCTTTCGGGTTGCTCAACTGATAGCAAGCAGCGGTAAACCTTTCACTGATGGAGAATTTGTCAAGAAATGTTTGAATGCTGTCGCGGAGGAGGTGTGTCGTGAGAAGAAAGATGTCTTTAATGCCGTGAGTCTGTCGGCGAGTACAATCACCAGACACATTGCCCAGCTGCAGCAGAAGACGAAAGAATTTGACTTTTTTTCATTAGCACTGGATGAGAGCACGGACGTGCAGGACACAGCGCAGCTGCTCATTTTTATTCGTGGAGTTAGCGCAAACTTTGAAATGTGCGAGGAGCTGGCAGCCCTCCAAAGTCTCACAGGGATTACGACGGGGAGGATATTTTCAGCAAAGTAGAGGTAAGAGTTTAAGGAAGAGATTCTGCTCTGACAACTAAGCTGAACTTTTACCTGCTAAGATTGCGCACGGCACAACAGAAAGTTAATGTTCCATGGACTTTTTTTCTGAGAAGAACCAGAGAGGGTTATTTGGTTATTATTTATTTCATAAATAGTGTTATTTATTTCGGTGCCTTGCATGGCAGCGGCCCTCTGATTCTACACTTGGGGTGTGTGTGATTAACACTGTAGATAGGTAAAACACAATCTCGTTCTACTGTACATGATTGGTTGTACAGTTGAATGACAATAAAGGGTGATTTAATTAATTTAATTCATTCATTCATTCATTCATTAATAGTGTTATTTATTTTCTGACTTTTTTTTCCTGTGAAGATCCCGGAAAGGGTTATTAATATTTGGTTATGTGTGGCTTTCTGGAAAACAATAAATGTTTACGTTTAGGCACCCCTGCGATCGTCTCAATTTTTCTGTTACAAACTGACCCCGGCCCCCATCAGAGAAGGCAAAAGTTATGTGGCCCTCACAGGAAAAAGTTTGGGGACCCCTGATTTAGAGTGAAGTACGTGGTGGTAATGCACCTGTAAGCTGGTTGCCAACTGCCGATCAAATAAGATAAGATAAGATAAGCCTTTATTAGTCCCACAATGGGGAAATTCCAGGATTGCAACAGCACAGGGATAGCAACACTCAGAGCAATAATTAAGAAGATAAGAAAAATAAGAGCAGTGAATATACATACGTACACATAAATACATAAATATATATACACAGTGCGGAGCATTGTAGCTAGATGGAATAAACAGCATAACCGTCTACTTAGTTATCCTACATAGTAAGAATATGTACCCATACATTTTGTCACCCTCCGTAGCGACTGATATTGTCCTAGTTGTATACTGGAGGGGACCATTTGTGTAAGTCTATTGCGTCTTTTGCATTCAATACTATTAGGTCGTCACATTTTTTTTTTTTTTTTTGCTATCTCTGCGAGCAGCCCTGCTTAGGTTATACAGTCTGACAGCCGTAGGTAGGAAGGACCTGCGAAACCTCTCGGTTGCGCACCTAGGATGATGTAGTCTGCTGCTAAATGAGCTCCTCAGTGCGTTCAGTATGTCTTGCATAGGGTGGGACTCGGACTCCAGCAGAGATGACAGTTTAGCCACCATCCTTCTCTCTCCTATCTCCTCCACTGGGTCAAGGCGTTGCCCCAGGACAGAGCTAGCTTTCTTCATCATTTTGTTCAGTCTCTTCCTATCGGCTGCTGTAATGCCACTGCCCCAGCAGACCACTCCAAAAGTGATGGCTGATGCCAGTGTCATAGAATGTCTTCAGCAGCGCCCCTTGTACACCAAAAGACCTGAGCCTTCTCAGTAGGAACAGCCTGCGCTGTCCCTTCTTGTAGAGTGCGTCGGTATTGTGTGACTAGTCTAGTTTATTGTTCAGATGAACACCCAGGTACTTGTAAAATCTAAAAGAAGAAGAAGAAATCTCTGTCAGTTTGTGTGTAAATCTGGAAATCTTACACCCATTTGAAGCAGTACATCATTGCTATGCCATCATCAAAGATCATAGGACCAAGGACATCTTCAGAGATCAAACGCAGGCACGACCCATGATCATAGCACTCGCCACAACATCATCACAGATCATAGGACTCACCAAGACACCATCAAAGATCAAAGGCAGGCACCACTGAACGAGTGCTGACGCACCCGACCATGAAATGAATTTCATCATGTGTGTTCAATACTTATTCCCTATGCCATTCCACTTTATTAACTATAACTTCTTTTGTGAACACAGTTGCCTTGATTTCACTTTATGTATGGATTACTTGGGTTGTAACTGATATCTGGTGAAAATTTCAGGTCAATGGCTCCATCAGAAATATGTTTAATGAGAAACGTCCTCAACGTCCTTAAGATCCGAAGTAGACGTGATGGACACTGCACGATATGCCCATAGTTTTCTTCTCCAGAGGTCTTTGTCGTGGGCATCGGCGGCAGTAAAGCCCCATTCCTTCAGGTCTCGCTTAACGGTTTCTCCCCAGGTCTTATGTGGGTGCCCTCTCTTGTTGGAACCCTCCACTGGTAGATCTACAATGCGTCTGGTAGCAATACTACTTCTGTGAACATGGCCAAACCAGTGGAGGCGTCAGTAACGCATATCGAGCTCCACAGAGGCTAGCTCAAGCCTACTGCAGAGACTGTTGTAGCTGACATCGTCATCTGCTTTAATGCAACACATCCATCTTAGTATGGCTCTCTCATTTCTTTCTGTTTCATGTCATCTCTCTTTACCAGCCAACACTCGCTGCTATACACAAAAGCAGTTCTCACACAGGTGTTAAAAATACGCACATGGGTACTATAGGTCAAGGTCCTGCATGATAGGAGGGGTAATAACTCCTTAAACTTCCCCCAGGCTGTTCTGGCTCTAGTAATGGTGGCGAGTTCACAGCCTCCATCAGCACATAGCATGTTTCCCAGGTAACAGCCACATGCATTTCATACTATTTGCCAACCAGTAACTTGTCAAGGTGCTTCCCATCAATCAGACGTACTAGATCAAAGCACTGGCTGCAACTGAAGGATGGGTCAAGGATGAGTCGTCCACAAATGGTAGAACACCTCTTATGCACCCAGTGCTGGCAATTGTTGCAAAAGATAGAATTAGATGACATGAAGAGGATGATGAAATAAAGGCAGCGTTGGATTTTTAAATAGCTTTATTAACACCTGCCTTCATCAGAACTCGGCCGCAGCCCATGGCTTGAGCAGGCTGCAGCTTCATTCCTCCAGCTCTCAAAGAGGGGGGGACACACGGTGTGTGTGTCCAGCAGTACCAGTTGTAGAATCAAAATGAGAGGCAGATTTACAGCACAGTGCAGCATATATACTCAACTCAGACAATACATCAAAGACCTTCACAGCAGTCAATCTGGGCATTTGCATATCAGAGGTACAGACAGGATGCATGAACACAATGCATGGATGACACTTTAACCTCACAGCTGTAAACGCAGCATGCAGCGGAAAAAACCCAGGAGTGCGAGCTGACTGTCTCTGTGTTCTGTCTCTGTGTTGTGGGGGTTGGATCAAACCGCTACACTGCCCCCCCACAGAGGGCACGGTAGGGGACCGTGACCTCGATGTTGCAGTTTGGGCAGCGAGCAGGGAAAAGCTCTGTGCAGGAGGAGGGGGGGTAGCAAATGCTGACCGGGCGCGGGAAAATCGTTCGAGTCGCGCCAAAAGTGTTTGCTGCTCCGCGATGTCCCGCCTGAACATGCGGAGATCAGAAGAAGAAAAATTTGTCTCTGACTCCTCTCGTGGCCATGAAGAAAAGCAGGAGCGGCTGTAAGAAAAAAAAAAGAAACAAAAGCAGAGGGACTGGCATGTTGGCTTTAGGTGCAGGAGCAACCCCAAAGCCCCCCGGGAACAGCTGACTGCTGAATTCCCCTTGTGTGCCGTGGCTAAGACCATAAAATCCAGTGAGCAAACTGCGGGCCTCAGGTGTACAAGCAAGCCTGAAGGGCCAGTGTGCAGCAGAAGGAAGGCGGTCAGTGAAGCCATTATTGTCCCGTGCGTGGTGTGCCGTCCTCGTAACCCCCGGTGCGCGTGCCGGGGCTCCGTGCGTGGGTGGGCCCGCTGGAGAGGAAATCAGGGTCGGAAACTTGGTGGAGATCGGCGCAGTCTGCGCCGAAAAACATCTGACGAGCCGTGGCTGCAGATTAGTCATGGTGAGTTCAGGTCCACGTGTGCTCCGTCGGCCACGGGAGTCGCCCGCATGTGCTCTGATGTGGAGGAGCTGCGCGGCCGGTCCCGCGTGGATGTGCCGATCTCGGCGAGGGCGCGCCATGACGTTCTCTGCCGCTTACCCGGTCTTGGTTGATGTCCTGAGAGCAGCTCGCCCGCCGTGGGCTCTGCGTCGAGGCCTCCCTGAGGCAGCAGGGAGGGCAGACCAGTCAGGCCGCTGCAACGGAGCATTCATGCCCGGGTGCTGCGTTCGCTGGCCGCTCGTTTTCTTCAGTCTCGGGTCGCCAGCGTGGCTGTTCAGATCAGAAGGTTGCGTTTGCACAAAACGTGTGCATTCTGGGGTCACCAGTGAAGAGGATGATAAAATAAAGGTAGCGTTGGATTTTTAAATAGCTTTATTAACACCTGCCTTCATCAGAACTCGGCCGCAGCCCATGGCTTGAGCAGGCTGCAGCTTCATTCCTCCAGCTCTCAAAGAGGGGGGGACACATGGTGTGTGTGTCCAGCAGTACCAGTTGCAGAATCAAAATGAGAGGCAGATTTACAGCACAGTGCAGCATATATACTCAACTCAGACAATACATCAAAGACCTTCACAGCAGTCAATCTGGGCATTTGCATATCAGAGGTACAGACAGGATGCATGAACACAATGCATGGATGACACTTTAACCTCACAGCTGTAAACGCAGCATGCAGCGGAAAAAACCCAGGAGTGCGAGCTGACTGTCTCTGTGTTCTGTCTCTGTGTTGTGGGGGTTGGATCAAACCGCTACAGACACGTCTTTCCTGCAGAAAGAGCATGGGTGCTTCCCAGAATCTCTCAGGGTGTTGAGGTTGGGACCCGATATCATAACCTTGGTTTTGCGCATGTTTACTCTTAAACCACTTGACTCCAAGCCATTCTTCCAGACAAGAATCATCTACTTCAGCTCATCCAATGATTCAGCCACAATGACTACACCCCGTTCCAAATTATTATGCAAATGATATTTTTCTCTGATTTTCCTAAATAGTCGATGCAAATGACAGTGTAATTTTCAAGTCATCAACCGTTAGAGCATAAGTCAAATTTTGTTGAACAAACCTTCCAATGATAACCATTTTTTTTTCAAAAATTAAAAAAAAAACCTCAAAATGCACTGTTCCAAATTATTATGTACAACAGAATTTCAAAACATTTTATTGGTTGAGATCCTTTATTGAGAGAGATCCTTTTTCTTTCCCATATTGCTTGAAACAATATGGGAAAGAAAAAGGATCTCTCTGCTGCTGAAAAGCATCAAATAGTGCAATGCCCTGGACAAGATATGAACACATTAGATATTTCATGAAAACTTAAGTGTGATTATTATACTGTGAAGAAATTTGTGGTTGATGCTGGGATAGGCTCCAGCCCCCCCCCCCCCCCGTGACCCGTAAAGGATTAAGCGGAAGAAGATGGATGGATGGATATTGCTTGAAACCTGTGGCATCATGCTTAATAATGTGGAACATCCTTCTTAAGTAGTTTTCTTTTAACTGGGCTCACCTGGCAAACAAATTTTGACAGATGTCTGAGATTGATATCAGTGATCCAAAGAGCCCTGAGACACAATACCATCCATAAGTTTAACTGACCCCCCCCCCAAAAAAAAATGAATGTTTATGACACTAAAATCCTATTTGCATAATAATTTGGAATGTGGTGTAAATTATCTGCATGATCAAGTGTGTGTGTGTGTGTGTGTGTGTGTGTGTGTGTGTGTGTGTGTGTGTGTGTGTGTGTGTGTGTGTGTGTGTGTGTGTGTGTGGTGCGGAAAATAAGTATTGAACACATCAACATTTTTCTCATTAAACATATTTCTGATGGAGCCAATGACCTGAGATTTTCACCAGATATCAATAGCAACCCAAGTAATCCATACATAAAAAGAAATCAAGGCAACTGTGTTCACAAGTTATTTTTAGTAAAGTGGAATGACACAGGGAATAAGCATGAACACATGAAGAAAAAGAGGTGCAAAAAGGCATAGAAAGCCAAGATACCAGCTGAAATCCATCAGAATTTAGGAAGACATCCCATCCCCCATCAGTGCAAATTAATTTAAGCTGGTTAAGTCCTGACTGACAGCCTTTAAAAAAGTCTGTGAATATCAGATTGTCACACCACAAAGAACTCATGACGGGTAGAAACAAAAAGCTCTCTCTAGACCTTCGCAACCTTATTATTGCAAAACATAATGATGGCATTGGTTACAGGCGCATTTCTAAACTGCTGAATGTTCCTGTGAGCACTGTTGGAGCCATCATTTGGAAGTGGAAAGAACATCATTTGACCACAAACCGGCCACGACCAGGAGCTCCTCGCAAGATTTCTGACAGAGGAGTCAAAAGAATTATCAGAAGAGTTGTCCAAGAACCAAAGATGACTCATGGAGAGTTCCAGAAAGATCTGGAGGTAGCAGGTGCTGCTGTTCAAAAAAAAAACAATAAGTAATGCACTCAACCGACATGGGCTCTATGCACACTCAGCTCGCAAGACTCCATTGCTGAAGATAAAGCATGATTAAGCTCATTTAAAGTTTGGTGTACAACATTTGGGCAAGCCAGTAAAATACTGGGAGAATATAGTCTGGTAAGATGAGATCAAAATTGAACTTTTTGGATGCTACAACATATTTACATATACAACAGCATGTTTGTAGGCGAAATGGCACTGCACATCCCATCATGATGTGGGGCTGTTTTTCACCACATGGTACAGGCAGATTCAGGTTCAGGTTCAGGTTACTTTATTTGTCCCCGTAGGTGGATTTGTTTTGCAGTCAGGTGACATCCATATTTACAAACCACAATTACATTCAACATGAACACAAACACAGGCACACATGAAGCTGACTATAAACATGATAAAAGTACTCAAGGCTCCACCAATCAGGACATAGGACAAAGAGATAAGAGAAAAAACAAAGAGATAAGAGAGATGGGTCATATTAAAAAGTTAAAGACTAGTCATAGAGGTTAAAAACTCAAAAGTCTAAAACCCAATAAAAGATTTAGAGCCCAAATAAAAAACCTACAAAAATAAGTAAATATAAGTAAAATTAATAAATAGGTAACTAAATTATGTGCTATATGTTGTTACATCTTGTTCAACTCTTTGACAGCAGCAGGAACAAAGCTGCTTTTGTAGCGCTGGGTTTTACTTTTTGGGACAACAAACCTCCGTCTGGAGGGAAGAAGCTGAAAGTGGCAGTGCAAAGGGTGGGAGTCATCATTTAAAATGGAGGTAGCAATCCTCTGTACCTGTCTGGTGTACAGGGATGTCAGGCTCAGCTGTGACTCACCAAGCAAACGACTGGACCATCTAACTACCTGATCCAAGGATTTCCTCTGTTTCAGTTTTATCTGACCAAACCATGACACTAAAGAAAAGGATAAAACAGATTCAATAAAAGCCCGATAAAACATTGTCATTATGGTTCGGTCAATTTGGAAGTGTGCAAGTTTCCTTAAACAATGCAACTGTTGCTGACCCTTTTTGCACACCCTTTCACAGTTCTCTTCAAAGATTAAATTACTATCAATAATCGTCCCAAGATATTTGTAGGATTGGACACATTCAGTGGTCTGGCCTTTTAGTACAGTGACTTCGTGCCTGGGAGTTTTCCTCTTAAAGTCAATAATCATATCTTTAGTTTTTGTCGTATTCAGCTGCAGGTAGGAATCCTCACACCAGTGAACAAAATCATCAACTACTGGGCTGTGGCCACTCTCACCATCCTGGAGGAGACTGACAACAACTGAATCATCAGCATACTTTATAATGTGTCTGTTGTCTTGTCTGCTCTGACACATGTTTGTGTACAGGATGAAGAGTAGTGGTGACAACACACACCCCTGCGGAGAGCCAGTAGAAGAACACTTTTGGTCAGACAATGTACCATTGACCCTTACTCTCTGTGTCCTGTTGGATAAAAAATCCAGAATCCAACCCACCAGATTATTCCTCAAATCAAATTGTTGCAGGAGCCTTCAACTAAAATATGAGGTTGGATTGTATTAAAGGCGGAAGAAAAGTCCACAAATAAAAGCCTGGCGTGTGTCCCATTAAAATCCAGATGTTCAAAAAGCATGTTAAGCAGAGTGACAGTGGCATCCTCCACTCCTCTGTGAGGCCTATAGGCAAACTGCAAAGGATCCAATGCATGCTCAGTCTGTTTTAGGACCTCAAATCTGACCAGTTTTTTAAAAATTTTCATTAAAATTGAAGTCAAAGCAACTGGTCTAAAATCATTTACCGTTTTAGGACAGCTGGATTTTGGAACGGGGACAACCACAGCATCTTTCCAGATCTTAGGCACATGTTGTGTCTGTAAGGACTTATTGAAAATGTAGTGAAATACAGGACTCAATTCATGTGCACAGGACTTTACCAAGCGCCCACATACACTACCGTTCAAAAGTTTGGGGTCACTTAGAAATTTCCTTATTTTTGAATGAAAAGCACTGTTTTTTCAATGAAGATAACTTTAAACTAATCAGAAATACACTCTATACTGTCACAACTCGCTCCCGCCTGTCATCCGCTTCAGCCGTGCGCACACCTGGGCTTCACCAGGCTGCCGCTATTTAACCTGCTCTGCCTGCAGCCTCGGCCTGGAGCCGTCAGCTCTTCTCCACGCTCAAGCTCTGCGTTCACCCACTCTTCTCGGCCAACGCCCCAACACGTCGCCCTCAAGTAAGGTACTCTTACCTGTTCTCCTCAGTTCTTCCCCTGTGCACAGGTGGACCCTCCTGGCGGCGGAATTTTCCTTCGTCGCCTTTCCTCTCATCCTCACAGCATTGAGCGCAGCAGGGCACTGTCTCCAAGGCGGGAGCTTCTCTTGCCAATGCCAGCCACCAGAACATCTGCAAGTAAGCCATACTATTACTTTCACCACCTTGCTGAGACAATTGCTCATCCTCTGTTCTCTGTTCTGTCCTCAGGGGTGCCTGGCTGTACGGTGTCTGTTCTGCCCTCGGTGCTCTCCTGTCCCCAAGACAACATTCACATCTCCCGCTCATTCATCCATACACCTGCTGTTGAATAAAACTCTTAAATCTCACCCGAGCCTGTGTGCATGTTTCCTGGGCCAGAAATCATGTCATATACATTGTTAATGTGGTAAATGACTATTCTAGCTGCAAATGTCTGGTTTTTGGTGCAATATCTACATAGGTGTATAGAGGCCCATTTCCAGCAACTATCACTCCAGTCAGAATCAGAATCAGAATCAGAATGAACTTTATTGCCAAGCATGTTTACACATACGAGGAATTTGACTTGACATTAGGTGCGTACATAGGCGCACACTAATGACGCGGCAGCCGTACAAGGCGCCTGATACAGTGGGGGTAAAGAGGGAGAGGGGAAGGGGATGACACATTGGGCAGAGAGAAAAAAACATAGTTATCAGAATAGCGCTCGAGTGAGCAAGATTATGATCACAAGAAAAAAAACCCTCAATGCACATTTAGCAGACAAGTTACAATACACACGTTAACAAAGGAGAGGAGAGAGACCAGTGTGTGTATATCAGTCATATGATATCAGTGTGAGTGCAGTGTGAATGTATCAGTTACTGGTGCACAGCAAAAATCGGCTCCTAGGCAACGGCTAGTTGTTATGACCATGTATTCTAAACATAGATAAACATGTCCACAGAGTTCATCTCTCTTCATGCCAGATGGTAAAATTTCATGTTAGTCGCATGATAACGCTGTCCTTGGAGAGTTCAGATTGTTGTACAACAGCAGTTGTTTGGGTAAAGAGAAGCCAAAACTCCCTTCGGCTTTATCTCTTCTCCTGGAGGAATGAGTTCTTACAAGGACGCCGAATCAAGGCCAAATGAGCACAGTTCACTTACAGCATAGAAATTTCCTCACTCATGCGATTCTGTGCATCACAATTTACATACATAGGCTTTAAAATCATTCCCTGGAGAGCACCCAGCGACTCCAAGATGTTTTCCACCTTCCAATACAGTTCACCAAACATAGATAAACATGTCCACAGAGTCCATCACTCTTCAGTGCATGCCAGATGGTAAATTCCATGTTAGTCACATATTTGCCGCTATCAGTGCTCTCCCCAGCTGGTCGAAATTGTTGAAGGAGCTTCGCCGGGTCCGCATTTTGATTAGCTCATCCAACTTCTTTAATTTTCGATACACCAGGAAAACTCCAGAGCCAATCAGCAGAAATCCTGTGATGAAGCCAAAACAGGTAAATGTCTTCCACATCTTCAATCGAATCACGCAGACACATGAGTTCCAATTATTCCATGAGTCACTCCACTTGGGCTCCCCCTGGCCCGATTTTCTGTTAAAAAGTGGTGTCAATAGCATTAAAGCCCAGCTCACCAATTCCATAATTTCTGTTTGGGTCGAGATGCAGCAGAAGAAGAGCGAGACACAGACAGGATGCAGCAAGCTGGGATCAGTAAGGGGACGAGGAGAAGGGAGAGGAGAAGAAATGCGTCTGCTCTCTCTGATAGCCGGAAGAAGGTTAAGAAGGTTCTAATGGTACAATGTGTTTGCTCATTGCATCAGAATTCTCCAGATTACCTCAACAAATTAACAGCTAGAATGCCAAAGGTCTGCAATGCTGTAATTGCTGCAAATGGAGGATTCTTTGACAAAAGCAAAGTCTGAAGGAAAAAATTATTATTTCAAATACAAATCATTATTTCTAACCTGGTCAATGTCTTGACTATATTTTCTATTCATTTTACAACTCATGGTGGTAAATAAAAGTGTTGTGGAGAATGTGTTGAAGGATGAGACTGAGTTTATTCCTCAGGTTCAGCTTTATTCACAATCACATACTCCAACAATTTCAAAGCAAGAAAAAGAGGATGAATCTTCTCACATCTGTCCTTTATACCCCGGACATCAAAACTACAGTCACATGGTGTTTAATCAAACATACAGTCACATGGTACTTAATCCCACTCACAATGTAACTCCTCAGATCTTCACACCATCCGCCCTCTAGTCTCCGGTGGTTAGGAAATCTCTTCAGGTCGTCTCCTTGAAACAAAAGGTAAAATCTCACACTCTCCCGTTACCCCTAGGAGGCTCAGCTCCTTTGTTCCCTGAGATGTGCAGCACACAATAAACACACAGCAATATATTTGTGGAGCATATGTGACCAACATATGTGTCCACAGTGTGACTTTTCATGGAAAACACAAAATTGTCTGGGTGACCCCAAACTTTTGAACGGTAGTGTATATTATCAGGGCCCTGACTTTTGTTCACTTTTACAGCACAGAATGCCCTTTTAACATCCTGCACCTCAATATTAAAGTGCTGATTGTCTTTGAGTTTCTGTTTCAAACGTTGGGTTTCTGTGCTAAAATCAAAGGAGTCAAAACGACCATAAAAACAATTAAGAGCATTAGCCAGCTCTGTGTCTGAATTAAAACCATCTAAAAACACACGATTACTGCACTCTGTGCTCTGAAGGCCTGCAATAGTTTTCATACTGGCCCAGGCTGAACCAAGTCTCTTTGTTGCCATCTTACTTTCCAACTCTGATTTATAATTCTGTTTTGCTCTTAAAATTTCAGCCTTCTGCTCTTTTGTGGCAACCTGCAGCTCAGAAACAACCCCTGTTTAAAGGCAAGTGCTTTCCTCTGTAAGCAGGATTTAACTGATTTTGTAACCCATGGCTTGTTGTTGGGATATATTTTGATACGTTTACGTGGAACGAGCATGTCTCTACAGAAAGCCATGTATGAGCATGTCACATCCACTAAAGAGTCAAATCTTCTCCGCAGTCTAGCATGAACACCTCCCAGTCCGTACAGTTAAAGCATTCCTGGAGGCAGTGCGCTGAATCCTCTGTCCACACGTTTATGTCTCTGGTCTTCGCCTTGTCTCTTCTGAGAGCAGTTTTATATATAGGCAGCAAATGTACACAGTTGTGATCTGAGGATCCTAAAGGGGGAAGGGGAAGAGATTTATATGCCCTCTCAATGGATCCATAGCACAGGTCCAATGTTTTTTTTTTTTTCACCTGGTTGGCCAGGAGACATACTGATAAAAGTTTTTAAGTGTCTTCTTTAAAGAAACATGGTTAAAATCCCCAAGGATAAAATTTGGAACCTCTGGGGAAATCGACTGCAACCGATGTACCACATCAAAGACGGTGCTGGAGGCGGAGTCAGCATCTGCATTCGGGTCAATGTACACAGTCGTTATGAAAAGTTGGGGGAACTCACGGGGCAGATAAAAAGGGCGTAGTGACACGGACAGAAGCTCCACATCTGGTGTACAGATGCGCGCTCTGACCGTGACAGATGTACAGTACTGTTTATTAATATATAAACATACGCCGCCCCCCTGACGTTTCCCCGTTACCTCTTCCTGCCGATCCGAGCGAAGTGGGGCTCCAAAGCCGTCAATCCACAGGTCCGCATCCCGGTCATGCGAAGTAAGCCATGTCTCCGTGTAAGCCATGACACAGCAGTTCTTGAAATCCTTCTGATATTGTACATTCCCTTGAATTTCATCCACTTTATTTCTCAAGGATTGTATGTTCCCCATAATAATGGAAGGAAGAGGTTAAGCTGACGCCTCCTCAGGCTTAATTTTATGTCTCCACGCTTTCCGTGTTTCCTCCTCTTGTCTCTCTTTTCATCGCTGTGTCCATGAAAATCTCTTAAAATAAAGTCCAGCAGTTGCGGCACAGACTCAAACATACAGTAGATGCTGCATTATCCATGTTTAAATCCAGTAACATTTCTCTGGAATACTGCGTTCTTCCCGGCGTGATCGCGATCGCGCTTACCTCCAAGACAAAGAGCCGGAAGGAAAGAAACCACAATGCAAAAACAAGAGGGAAATCCATACTGATGGAACCAGGGAGCTCTTCGTTATATAGTCCACAAACATTCAAGGACAAAAACGACACAGAGAATTACGTTGAAACACATTAAAGTGCATAAAAACAAAGACGCAGACGTCGAACTTTTTTCACCCGCTGCCGGTCGCTGTGTGTGCATGCGCACGCAGCGCATGCGCCCTGATTTCATATAATTGAAGGAAAGATGAATGGACAAATGTACAGAGACATTCTGGATAAGAACCTATTGCCATCTGCCAAGATGCTGAAGATAAAGTGAGGCAAGACAATGATGGAATAGACAATGATGGAATAGAATAGACTTTATTGTAATCGTACAGTTGCACAGTACAACGAAACTGTGGTTGCTCCACCAGGCTACTGCGCAATAAAGTAAGAAAGAATTTGAATAAAACACAGTTACAGAACGCATGATTAAACATATGACTGAAATAAAAATAATAGCCCATAGGTACTGTATATACACAAGTATGGTAGTGGCTTCACAGATGGAACTATGTACATCAGAGTGCAGAGGCCAGAACACACAATTGAGTGAAATGACCTAAGGATGATGGAGAATATGAACAGCAGTGATCCCAAACACACAGCCAAGGAAACTCTCAACTGGCTCCAGAGAAGGAAAATAAAGCTGCTAGAATGGCCCAATCAGTCACCTCACCTGAATCCAATTGAAAATCTATGGAATGAACTGAAGATCAGAGCTCATAGATGACACCTACGGAACCTTCAAGATTTCACAGTTTATGTGGAAGAATGGGCTAAAATCACTCTTGAGCAATGCCTGTGCCTAGTTTCTCCATACAGGACGTGTCTGGAAGCTGTTATTACCGACAAAAGCTTTTCAACTAAATATGAAATTAATTTCACCAAGTGTGTTCAATACTTATTCCCTGTGTCATTCCACGTTATTGAATATAACTTGTTTTGTGAACACAGTTGCCTTGATTTCTTTGTATGTATGGATTAAATGGTATATGTCGTTCACTTATATAGCACTTTTTCCTCATCTCTAGATGACCAAAGTGCTTTACAGCTCCTGCCATCCACCTATTCACACACACACATTCACACACTGACGGCGGCGGAGCTGCCATGCACCAAAGCTGGCCTGACCCACCAGGAGAAACTGTGGGCTCAGTGTCTTGCTCAAGGACACTTCGACATGCAAACTGCAGACAGAGCGGGAATCGAACCCCTGACCCTCCAATCAGTCGTCGGCCACACTACACAGCCGATTACTTGGGTTGTTATTGATATCTCATGAAAATCTCAGGTCAGTGGCTCCATCACATATACTGTATGTTTAATGAGAAAAATGCTGACGTGTTCACTACTTATTTTCCCAAATAGATAGATACGCGCACGCACTCACACACACATATATTAGTTCTGGGCATCGCTTTAAAATTTTTAAACTAATTAATCACACCCATTTTCAAAATTAGATATCAGTTAATCCTGAGTAATTTTTAGTTAACTGTGCTCAATCTCAGGAGAAACTGGGAAGTGAGGGTGGATAATTTTTTTCCAATACATACACTTCTGTACCTCAGAATCAGTTTTTAAACATATTTGGTCTGCCTGCCATGGCATTCAGCCTCAACTATGACAGCACTGCTTTGAGAGCTCTTGTGTGAAAATCTGAAGGAAGTCAATATGATATTGGCAGTACTCTCCTTGCAGTCATAATCATCATAATCATCCAGCTCTGATTAGACAGCATCTGTACCAAACAAACAGTTAAAGGAGACTCATTTTCATATTGAAATCCTTACATATTTATTTCAGAGCATTTTTACAATCGTAAAATCTCAACTATGAAAATTTGTGCCTTGTTCTTTTGTTTTCTTTGGCCGTTCATTACAACAGCTGTATGCAGCGCAAACATCTGGCATCTTCGTTGATCTGAATGATTAGTTCGAGCTTTGAAACCCCATACAGTGGTGTGAAAAAGTGTTTGCCCCCTTCCTGATTTCTCATTTTTTTGTGTTTGTCACACTTAAATGTTTCAGATCATCAAACAAATTTAGATATTAGACAAAGATAACACAAGTAAACACGAAATGCAGTTTTTAAATGAAGGTGTTTATTATTAAGGGTAAAAAAGACATCCAAACCTACATAGCCCTGTGAGAAAAAGTGACCCCCCCCAAAAAAAAAACCAAAACAAAACATAAAGTAACTGTGGTTTATCACATCTTTGGAAAGATGAGTTCAATTTCTCTAGCCACACCCAGGCCTGATTACTGCCACACCTGTTCTCAATCAAGAAATCACTTAAATAGAATCTGCCTGACAAAGTGAAGTAGACCAAAAGATTCTCAAAAGTTAGACATCATGCTGTGATCCAAAGAAATTCAGGAACAAATGAGAAACAGAGTAATTGAGATCTATCAGTCTGAAAAAGGTTATAAAGCCATTTCTAAAGCTTTGGGACTCCAGCGAACCACAGTGAGAGACATTATCCACAAATGGTGAAAACATGGAACAGTGGTGAACCTTCCCAGGAGTGGCCGGCCAACCAAAATTCCCCCAAGAGCACAGTGACGACTCAGCCAAGAGGTCACAAAAGACCGCACAACAACATCCAAAGAACTGCAAGCCTCACTTGCCTCAGTTAAGGTCAGTGTTCATGACTCCACCATAAGAAAGAGACTGGGCAAAAATGGCCTGCATGGCAGAGTTCCAAGACGAAAATCACTGCTGAGCAAAAAGAACATAAAGCAGGGGTGTCCAATAATGTGCCATGGAGGGCCAAGACCCTGCAGGTTTTCTCTTCTACCCAGTCTCTTCAGCAGGTGTTTTCATTTATCAGCAATCAGTGGGAAGAAATTCACTGGAATCTGTCATTGAAGACACTGGTTGGAGGTAAAACCTGCAGGGTCTTGGCCCTCCATGGCACATGATTTGACATCCCTGACATAAAGGCTCATCTCAGTTTTGCCAGAAAACATCTTGATGATCCCCAAGACTTTTGGGAAAATATTCTGTGGACTGATGAAACTAAAGTTGAACTTTTTGGAAGGTGTGTGTCCCATTACATCCAGCGCAAAAGTAATACAGCATTTCAGAAAAGGAACATCATACCAACAGTAAAATATGGTGGTGGTATTGTGATGGTCTGGGGCTGTTTTGCTGCTTCAGGATTTAGAAGACTTGCTGTGGTAAATGGAACCATGAATTCTGCTGTCTACTAAAAAATCCTGAAGGAGAATGTCCAGCCATCTGTTTGTGACCTCAAGCTGGTGCGCACTTGAGTTCTGCAGCAGGACAATGATCCAAAACACACCAGCAAGTCCACCTCTGAATGGCTTAAGAAAAACCAAATGAAGACTTTGGAGTGGTCTAGTCAAAGTCCTGACCTGAATCTGATTGAGATGCTGTGGCATGACCTTAAAAAGGCGGTTCATGCTCAAAAACCCTCCAATGTGGCTGAATTGCAACAATTCTGCAAAGATGAGTGGGCCAAAACTCCTCCACAGCACTGTAAAATACTCATTACCAGTAATCGCAAACGCTTGATTGCAGTTGTTGCTGCTAAGGGTGGCCCAACCAGTTATTAGGTTTAGAGGGGAATCACTTTTTCACACAGGGCCATGTAGGTTTGGATTTTTTCCCCTTAATAATTGATACCTTAATTTAAAAACTGCATTTTGTGTTTGTGTTATCTTTGTTTAATATTTAAATTTGTTTGATGATCTGAAACATTTAAGTGTGACAAACATACAAAAAAAATGAGAAATCAGGAAGGGGTAAACACTTTTTCACACCACTGTACCAATATGGTGGCAGTATTGATGCTTTCTGAGAAGCTGCTCCCGACAAGTAGCTCATTTCACTGTATAATTAAATGAATGAATGAATGAATGAATGAATCTTTATTTCGGATAGTACAGGTTAAAAGAAACTGAATAATATAACAAAGGGGTAAAGAAAATCCAACAAGGTCAAATTAGACAATAACTCCTCTGATTATACAATTCAACGTAAGTTATCCGAAATGGGTGATGGCTGAAGCCACAGCTTATATTGCCCACCCATATTCCATCCAAGAATTCAAAAGAGAAAAAAAGAGAAGGAAAAAAAAACAAAAAACAAGACAAGAGCTATTACAATTCAAAAACAAAGCTAAGACAAAATGTGACAGAAAAAAAAACTAAGCTAAGCAAAGCTAAGCGATTACAATTCAAAAACAAAGCTAAGACAAAATGTGACAGAAAAAAAGAAAAAAAAAACTAAGCTACAACACAACACAGGCTGGATATGACAATCCTTATGTGATTTTACATGTCATCTTGTATATTTGTTTGGAGTATTTCTTCCTTTAGTTTTTGTTTAAATTGTCCAAGCGTTATACATGATTTTAATTCAGGTCCAAAAGCGTTCCATAATCTGACTCCTTGCACTGAAACACAGTGTTGCTTGGTGGTAGTTCTCACTGAAGGTTTTTGAAATATACATGTTCCTCTAAAATGGTATTGATTCTCCCTTATTTGGAACAACTTTTGGATATTTGCCGGCAGTGATAGATTCTTCACTTTAAACATTATTATTGCAGTTTTAAAGTCAACCAGATCTTTCAACTTGAGAGCTTTTAATTTAAGAAAAAGTGGGTTTGTTGGTTCCCTGTAAGCTGCTTTGTTTATTATTCTAATAGCTCTCTTCTGAAGCATAAAGAGTGAATATATGTTTGTTTTATATGTATTTCCCCATACTTCATTACAATATGTCATGTATGGGAGTATTAATGAATGATACAAGGTATATAGTGTGGGTTGATTCAGCAAATATTTCACTCTGTGTAATATTGCAATTGATTTGGATATTTTACCTTTAATATAATTAATATGTGACTTCCAACACAGTTTATTATCAATTATTACTCCAAGAAATTTAGTTTCGGATACCCTTTCAATCTCTACACCATTTACACTGAGTTTAGATACTGAGTTGTTGTGATGGTTGTTAAAGACTATAAATTTTGTCTTACTTAAATTGAGCGTTAATTTGTTTGAATCAAATCACAGTTTAAGTTTTCCTAATTCCTTTCCGAGTGTATCCAGAAGTTGTTCCAGATTGCTTCCACTGCATAATAGATTAGTGTCATCAGCAAACAATATTAAGTCCATTTTTTCTGAAACTTTACATATATCATTTATATACATATTGAATAATAATGGCCCCAAAACTGAACCCTGTGGGACTCCACAAGTAACCTTCAGCAACTGTGAGTTTTCGTTACCAACACATACATACTGATATCTATTCTTTAAGTAACTACTTAACCAGGACAGTGCTACTCCTCTAATACCACAATTTTGTAGTTTCTTTAATAATAAATTATGATCCACTGTATCAAATGCTTTTTTAAGATCCAGGAATACCCCAACTGAATACTCTTTATTTTCAATGGCAGTTGATATTTTTTCTATAAATTCCATTAGAGCAAATGCAGTTGTCCTCTTGTGTCTGAACCCACATTGCTGCTCACACAATAAATTATTCTTCAGTAAAATTCTTCAGTAAATTATTCTTCAATTAAATGTAAACTACAGTCCAAATATCTACATAGTATGACTGCAATACTTCAGCAAACTGATGTGTGATATAAGATAAGATAAGATAAGATAAGATAAGCCTTTATTAGTCCCACAATGGGGAAATTCCAGGATTGCAACAGCATAGGGATAGCAACACTCAGAGCAACAATCAGAAGGCAAGAAAAAAACAACATCTAGTAAACATATGTCCATATATATATATATACTGTATATGATGAACATATGATAAACATATGTCCATATATATGATGTGTAGCTTATTTTTGTAATACCATAGAGGTAATGAAATAAATCAGCAACTTCACATTTCAAAACAGGATTTTAAATAGACTTTTTTCAAAAAAAAAAAATCTTTCATCACTGTATATTAGCTTGAGGTTAATTGGCTAACAGAGGGATTTAGTGAATGAAGTCATGTATTGTGGGTAAAATCAGTCTGAGCACAATTGTGATTCATGGCTTTTATATATAATTTCAGCATGATTCAGTTACAGTACACAGGATCCTGAAACTGTTGCCATAAATCTAAATGTAGCTACTTCACAAAGGGTAAAAATGAGAACTTTTTAATTTAAGGCCATCGTGGTAGCTGTGCAAAGCATTTTGCACAAATGTGAAACTTCTGAGTGAACCAGAATTACTAAACTTTGATGAGAAGTTTGATATTTTAATTCTTTCAAACTTGCACCTATTTTGATGTTATATTATTAATTTAATTTCCGAAATTTTAATCTTTCATCCTGCTTTATGAGCCTTTTATTTACTATTTCAGTCTATTTTTTTTCTGTTGTTTTTCCTCATTTAATCACTTTGAACTTCACTGATCTGCATGAAAGGTCCTGTAAAAATAAAGTTTGGTTAATTGATATTTTTATTAGAAGTCGGACAAAAATTGGTCTTGCTTAAAAATATAGTTGTGCATCTTAGTAAATTAAGATAAGATAAGATAAGATAAGATAAGCCTTTATGAGTCCCACAATGGGGAAATTCCAGGATTGCAACAGCACAGGGATACAGTAGCAGCACTCAGAACAATAATTCAGAAGATAAGATAATAAGAGCAGTGAATATACATATGTACACAGAAATATACACAGTGCGGAGCATTGTAGCTAGATGGAATAAACAGCATAATGGTCTATTCAGTTACCCCACATAGTATGAATATGCACCCATACAGTATATTTTGTATTTGAATGAGCCTAGTTGTCACTCTCTGTAGCGATTGATATTGTCCTAGTGTTTCCCTGTTCTCCCTGTATCTGCGTGGGTTTACTCCAGGATTTCTCCGGTTTCTTCCCACATGCCAAAAACATGCAAGTTAGGTTAACTGGCATCAAAACTGGGGATTATAAATTGTCCTTAGGTATGACTGTGAGAGTGAATGGTTGTCTGTCTCTCTGTGTTGGCCCTGCGATGGACTGGTGATCTGTCCAGGGTGTGCCCTGCCTCTCACCCAAAGATGCTGGGATAGGCTCCAGCCCCCCCCCCCCCCCCCGCGACCCAAAAAGGATTAAGCAGAAGAAGATGGATGGATAGTTGTATAATGGAGGGGACCATTATTGTACAAGTTTGTTACGTTTTGTGCATTCAATACGACCTCTACCAGCAGCCCTGCTTAGGCTATAAAGTCTGACAGCCGTGGGTAGGAAGGACCTGCGAAACCTCTCAGTCGCGCACCTAAGATGGTACAGCCTACTGCTAAATGAGCTCCTCAGTGCGTTCAGTGTGTCCTGCATGGGGTGGGACTCGGACTCCAGCAGAGATGACAGCTTAGCCATCATCCTCCTCTCTCCTATCTCCTCCACTGGGTTGAAGCGCTGCCCCAGAACAGAGCTAGCTTTTTTGATCAGTCTATTCAGTCTCTTCCTGTCAGCTGCCATGATGCCGTTGCCCCAGCAGACCACTCCAAATGTGATGGCTGATGCCACCACCGAATCGTAGGTCTTCAGGAGTGCCCCTTGTACACTAAAAGACCTGAGCCTCCTCAGGAGGAGCAGCCTGTGCTGTCCCTTCTTGTAGAGTGTGTCGGTATTGTGTGACCAGTCCAGTTTTTTGTTCAAATGAACACCCAGGTACTTGTAAGATGTCACCATCTCAATGTCTGTTCCCTGTATGTTTACTGGTGCTGTGAGGGGTTGTCCTCGCCTGCGGCAGTCCACCACCAGTTCCTTAGTTTTTCTCGCATTGATCTGGAGGCAGTGCCAATGGCACCAGTCCACAAAATCCTGAATAAGTCCTCTGTAGTCTGCATCATCTCCATCAGATGAGGCCGACGATTGCAGAGTCGTCAGAGAACTTCTGTAGATGGCAGTGTGGTGTGTTGTGTGAAAAGTCCGCAGTATAAAGGGTGAACAGGAGGGGAACCAGAACTGTTCCCGGGGTGGCCCCCGTACTACAGATGATAGTGTCGGACACACAATCCTGGGTTCTCACAAACTGTGGCCGGTTTGTGAGGTAGTCCAGGATCCACAATGACAGATGCTGGTCCACCCCTGTTCACAGTAGCTTGTCCTTCAGGATCACCGGTTAGATGGTGTTGAAAGCACTGGAGAAATCAAAGAACATGATCCTCACTGTGCTCCCAGGCTTCTCCAGGTGGGACAGGGAACGGTGTAGGAGGAAGATCACTGCATCCTCCACCCCGATGCCATGCTGGTAGATGAACTGGAGTGAATTCATCGCTGGTCCCACCAGGGGGCAGAGGTGGGCAAGGAGCAGCCTCACCAGGGTCTTCATTAGGTGTGATGTGAGGGCCACTGGTCTGTAGCTGTTCAAGTCTCCGGGGTGGGAAGTCTTTGGTACGAGTGCCACACAGGATATTTTCCACAGCTGTGGTACCCTCCCCAGCTTCAGGCTCAGGTTGAAGGTGTGCTTCACAATCCCACACAGCTGGTCTGCGCAGGACTTGAGGAGTTTCGAGCTGATGCAGTCTGGACCTGAGGCCTTCCTCGCCTTGATCTTCCTCAGCTCCGCCCTCACCTGGGTTTTAGTGAGGGTCAGGTTGGGGCAAGGGGGCTGTGTGCTGGGAGTGGGGGGTGTTGGTGGAGGGGGGGTGGACAGCAGGACTAGATGACGGTAGAGGCAGCAGTGGTTGGTGTGAAGGCAGAGGGGAGGGCAGTTGGTCAAACTTGTTAAAAAACAGGTTCAGGTTGTTCACCCATTCCCTGCCCCCCGTGGCCTGGGAGAAGGTATTCTGGAGCCCAGAGATGGTTTTGCGGCTTCTCCAGACCCTGCTGATGTCACTCTGTTGCAGCTTGTCCTCCATCTTCTTCCTGTAGCTGCCCTTACCCTCTCTGATCTTTCTCCTCAGCTCCCTCTGTACGGACTTCAGCTCCACCCTGTTTCCCAACCTGAAGATCTTTTTCTTTTCTTTCAGTAGGGACATTATCTCAGGGTTGATCCAGGGTTTGTTGTTTGAGCAACACCGTATGGTCTTGGTGGGTACGGTATTGTCCACACAGAAGTTGATGTAGTCTGTGATGGTGTGTGTGTGAGGCTGTTGATATCTTCACCATGTGGATCGCAGAGCCGCTCCCATGCAGTGATTTCAAAACAGTCCTTTAGAGCGTCCATTGCCTCCTCAGACCATACCTTCACTGTGAGCGTAACCAAAGGTTGTCTGTGTACTAGGGGCTTGTACACAGGCAGGAGATAAACCAAGTTGTGATCCGATCTCCCGAGCGGGGGGAGTGGCAATGAGGTGTACGCCTCCTTCGCATTTGCATAAAATGAGTCCAGTGTTTTATTGTCTCTGGTCTGGCACGTGACCTACTGGGTGAACGTGGGCAGAATGGACAGTGAAGTATGGTTAAAATCACCCGAGATGAGGAGGAGAACATTTGGGTGTTGTGTCAGCAGCCTGCCAGTGACTGAGTGGATGGCATCACGCGCTGCCCCGGTGTTCGCAGACGGATTTGCATAAATAACAATGCAGATTACATGTGAGTATTCCCTAGGGAGGTAAACAGGCCACATGCTAACAGCTAGCAACTCAATGTCTTTGCTGCAGTGTTGCTCTTTAACTGTGATGTGCCCAGGGTTACACCATCTGTTATTCACATACATTTTCACCGCTCCATCCCTTGTCTTCCCACTGTCTGGCGTCCGGTCTGCCCGTATTGCGTGGAAACCCTCCAGTCCGATGTTAGCATCTGTTACTAGTTCTGTTAGCCACGTCTCAGTAAACAACATCATGCTAATCTCTCTGAAGACGCTCTCATAACGGGACATGGACGCTAGCTCATCTGTCTTATTAAGTAGCGATCGTATATTCCCCATGATAATGGATGGAAGGTCTGGTCTGTACCTTATGTTCCTCACTCGTCACCTTACTCCAGCCCAAGATCCGTGTCGTTTCCGCCTGATTTCTCTTAGTATGTTGAGATTTTGTGTTAGCACAGTGGGGCGGTTAAGTGCTAACAGCTGATTCCTGCCGTACCATCTCCTGCTGTAAACAATGGCTTCATGCGCCGGCTCGGGAAACATTTGGTATATGAGCCAAATATCAGATTGATATCAGCACCAGTGCGGCGATCTGTGTGTCCGTTATGGATAAGGTGTCGCAGGATCAGAAAGTTTGACCAGAAAAAGACAGATAGTAAATAAAAACAAGAAAAACTGAGAATTGAGCCACTGTTGCAAAGAGGCAGCCAACTCGTGTGGTGCCAGAACTGTAGCAAATTATAATATTATGAAAAAGTTGTTTTTTTTTCATAATTCAAAAGAGATAAATGTTCATATACTTCATAATTATTACAGGTAACACAGAATATTTTAATCACTTTTTATTTAATTTTGATGATTATGGTTATATTTTTTAAGTTAAATTAGAGATCATGATAGTCTAATTTACTGAGATGTACTAGTATTACCACCATAATACCAGCCTATACTTCATACTATACTCTATCATTTGTCACTCTAGCTGCATACTTTTATTATTTGTGATTTTTTTTTTTAGTTTTAATGCATTTAAATGGGAGGAAAGTATTTTGCTCCTCCTGCTCTGCATTAGAACAGGAATCTTCTCACATCAGCATTTCAACAAAATAAAACACTGTACATTTTCACGTTTTTACTGCCTGGTGATGCAGCGGGATGTGGACTGTAGGTGGCAGTAAAGTTGGCTCGAATGAATCTGTGAAACAAACTGAAACATATCTTACTCCCTGTTGTTATCCAGCCTCATTTTATTATTATCTTGTGTGCAGCATCCCTGGGTTATTGCTGTTGGTGTTGCGGTTAGCTTCCCTCCTCTGGCAGCTGCCCTCCGGACCACAATGATGGGTGTCCTTTCTGCTCCCCTTGTTGGAAAATCAGGAGGCCCTCGATTGGAGAAAGGCAACAGAGAAGCATGGGGGCTAACCTGCTGCAGATAGATACTGCTGGAAGAATACATTACTAGGTGGTTAACCATTAGCAATCAAGGACTGTAGCAGTTGTGGCTGGTGTTCGAAGATGTAACCAAACTGCAGCTTTACTTTGGTTTGAGAGTGAAGCTTTAGTGCAACATCCAGTGGGGGAGAAGAATCCTGACTGGTTTCTTTAAGAAATAATAACTATTTTACTTGCGTCGGAAAAAAATTCTCAGTGGCCTAATGGTGCAAAATGTACAAGGAATACTGCAACTTGGTTAATTAAATATGTAAATTATCATATTAAGAGCTGGCACCAAATCAGTCACAATAATGAACTTTTTATTCAACTTATGTTTTGACAAAGTGCGAACAAGTGCTGTCATTAGTGTAAAGGGTGTGTCGTGCCAGTCGTTGCTCTAGATGTACAGTTGTCACACATTAGAGGAACTCACTAAACAGAAATCAGTGAAGTTGTGACGCAGTGTTTTACTTTTTCATGCAAGTTCGAGATTACTGTTTCACTGAAACGTTTGCATATCGGTAAAATGTAGCGTTGTTCTAGCATATTTATTAGACTTCAGAAGCAGTCGTTTTCAACAACAATGTATGGGCATATATCCTTACATATGAAAGTTGCGTCAACCTCCGTTACTTTTTTGGGCAGGCTGAGAAGTGGATGCTAGTATCACTGCAGATGTCTTTTCCAGTGCATGTTGTTTCTGGTCGAGCATTTTTGCTAGTGTCATGTTTGGATGCCTGTAGTATTTCCATAATATTTCACCTCCACTTTGCAAATCTTACATTTGACTTTGGTTTTGTCAAGCCCTTCACTATCTTCACAGTTCTTGAATCCGAAATATTATCACATATCTGCCGCCAGGTTTGACAGCAATGCAATGATGACCCACACTCACTTGCGGCTAAACTCCCATGTGAATGTTGAATTACAAGAGAGTTCAGCCGCCCCAGAGACTTCTTGCAAGTTTCACAGATGTAGAAAAGGGTTATTTTTCGATCCACGGATTTTGCAAATCAATATCAGCTCATTCAAACAGGAATTGATCTGAATTGTACAATCAATCTTTTGAACACACCCCTGCATACTGTAATGATAATTTCCCTTAGTGAGTCAATATTGAATTGAATCAATGCAGAAACTCAAAAATTGGAATCGATTCTGCAAATTATTGATGATTCCCAGCAGAGGCGATTCGAGTACCTGGAACAGTTAGGGTTTAGGGCCTTGCTCAAGGGCACCACAGCGGGACTAAGGTGGGTGGGGCAAACACTGCTATGTCATCTGTCCCACCCAGATCTGATCCTGCCGGTCCTGGGATTGAACCAGCGATCATCCGCTCACCAGTCCACATCCCTAACCATTAGGGGCAGCAGTGGCTCAGGAGGTAGAGCAGGTCGTCCAATAACCGGATGGTTGGCAGTTCGAATCCTGCTCTCCCCAGACATCCTGCTGTTGTGTCCCTGGGCAAGACACTTTACCCGCCTTGCCTCCAGTGTCCATAACACTGGGTATAAATATTCGGCAGTCGTCGGAGAGGCCATTGGCAGGGATTGGCAGCCATGTTTCCGTCAGTCTGCCCCAGGGCAGCTGTGACTACAGTAGTAGCTTGCCACTACCATTGTCTGTCTGGAGTGAATGAATAATGTATCTATTTGTAAAGTGTCTATAATAAAGTGCTTTATAAATCTGATGCATTATTATTCGGCCACCACTGCCTGAGTATATATGTGTGTGTGTGTGTGTGTGTGTGTGTGTGTGTGTGTGTGTGTGTGTGTGTTTGGGGTCACTTAGAAATTTCCTTATTTTTGAATGAAAAGCACTGTTTTTTTCAATGAAGATAACTTTAAACTAATCAGAAATACACTCTATACATTGCTAATGTGATAAATGACTATTCTAGCTGCAAATGTCTGGTTTTTGGTGCAATATCTACATAGGTGTATAGAGGCCCATTTCTAACAACTATCACTCCAGTGTTCTAATGGTACAATGTGTTTGCTCATTGCGTCAGAATTCTCCAGATTACCTCAACAAATTAACAGCTAGAATGCCAAAGGTCTGCAATGCTGTAATTGCTGCAAATGGAGGATTCTTTGACGAAAGCAAAGTTTGAAGGAAAAAATTATTATTTCAAATACAAATCATTATTTCTAACCTTGTCAATGTCTTGACTATATTTTCTATTCATTTTACAACTCATGGTGGTAAATAAAAGTGTGACTTTACATGGAAAACACAAAATTGTCTGGGTGACCCCAAACTTTTGAACGGTAGTATATATATATATATATATATATATATATATATATATATATATATATATATATATACACAGTGGGGCAAAAAAGTATTTAGTCAGCCACCAATTGTGCAAGTTCTCCCACTTAAAAGATGAGAGAGGTCTCCAATTTTCATCATAGGTATACCTCAACTATGAGAGACAAAATGAGAAAAAAAAATCCAGAAAATCACATTGAAGGATTTTTAATGAATTAATTGGTAAATTCCTCAGTAAAATAAGTATTTGGTCACCTACAAACAAGCAAGATTTCTGGCTCTCACAGACCTGTAACTTCTTCTTTATGAGGCTCCTCTGTCCTCCACTCGTTACCTGTATTAATGGCACCTGTTTGAACTCGTTATCAGTATAAAAGACACCTGTCCACAACCTCAAACAGTCAGACTCCAAACTCCACTATGGCCAAGATCAAAGAGCTGTCAAAGGACACCAGAAACAAAATTGTAGACCTGCACCAGGCTGGGAAGACTGAATCTGCAATAGGTAAGCAGCTTGGCGTGAAGAAATCAACTGTGGGAGCAATTATTAGAAAATGGAAGACATACAAGACCACTGATAATCTCCCTCGATCTGGGGCTCCACGCAAGATCTCACCCCGTGGGGTCAAAATTATCACGAGAACGGTGAGCAAAAATCCCAGAACCACATGGGGAGACCTAGTGAATGACCTGCAGAGAGCTGGGACCAAAGTAACAAAGGCTACATCAGAAACACACTACGCCGCCAGGGACTCAAATCCTGCAGTGCCAGACGTATCCCCCTGCTTAAGCCAGTACATGTCCAGGCCCATCTGAAGTTTGCTAGAGAGCATTTGGATGATCCAGAAGAGGATTGGGAGAATGTCATATGGTCAGATGAAACCAAAATAGAACTTTTTGGTAAAAACTCAACTTGTCGTGTTTGGAGGAGAAAGAACACCATACCTACTGTCAAGCATGGGGGTGGAAACGTCGTGCTTTGGGGCTGTTTTTCTGCAAAGGGACCAGGACGACTGATCCGTGTAAAGTAAAGAATGAATGGGGCCATGTATCGTGAGATTTTGAGTGAAAACCTCCTTCCACCAGCAAGGGCATTGAAGATGAAACGTGGCTGGGTCTTTCAGCATGATAATGATCCCAAGCACACCGCCTGGGCAACGAAGGAGTGGCTTCGTAAGAAGCATTTCAAGGTCCTGGAGTGGCCTAGCCAGTCTCCAGATCTCAACCTCATAGAAAATCTTTGGAGGGAGTTGAAAGTCTGTGTTGCCCAGCGACAGCCCCAAAACATCACTGCTCTAAATACCAAATACCAAAATACCAGCAATAGTGTGTGAAAACCTTGTGAAAACTTACAGAAAACGTTTGACCTCTGTCATTGCCAACAAAGGGTATATAACAAAGTATTGAGATGAACTTTTGTTATTGACCAAATACTTATTTTACAGAGGAATTTACCAATTAATTCATTAAAAATCCTTCATTGTGATTTTCTGGATTTTTTTTTCTCATTTTGTCTCTCATAGTTGAGGTATACCTATGATGAAAATTGGAGACCTCTCTCATCTTTTAAGTGGGAGAACTTGCACAATTGGTGGCTGACAAAATACTTTTTTACCCCACTGTATATATATATCCATCCATCCATCCATCTTCTACCGCTTTTCTGGAGGTCCGGGTCGCGGAGGCAGCAGTTCAAGCAGAGAAGCCCAGACTTCCCTCTCCCCAGCCACCTGCTCCAGCTCTTCAGAGAAGATACCAAGGCGTTCCCAGACCAGCTGGGAGACATAGTCTCTCCACCGAGTCCTGGGTCTGCCCCGGGGTCTCCTCCCAGTGGGACGTGCCTGAAACACCTCAAGTGGGAGGCGTCCAGGAGGCATCCTAATCAGATGCCCATACCACCTCAACTGACTCCTTTCAATGTGGAGGAGCAGCGGTTCTACTCTGAGCCTCTCCCGGATGACTGAGCTCCTCACCCTATCTCTGAGGGTGAGTCCAGCAATCCTACGGAGAAAGCTCATTTCAGCCACTTGTATCCGCGATCTCGTTCTTTCGGTCATTACCCAAAGCTCGTGACCATAGGTGAGAGTAGGAACGTAGATTGACTGGTAAATCGACAGCTTTGCCTTAGAACTAAGCTCCCTCTTCACCACAACAGACCGGTACAACGTCCGCATCACTGCAGATGCTGCTCCAATCCGTCTGTCGATCTCTCGCTCCATTTTCCCCTCACTCGTGAACAAGACCCCAAGATACTGAAACTCCTCCACTTGGGGCAGGAGCCTGTCCCCAACCCGGAGAGGACAATCCACCTTTTTCCGGCTGAGGACCATGGACTCGGACTTGGAGGTGCTGATTCTCATCCCAGCCGCTTCACACTCAGTGGCAAACCGTCCCAGCAAGAGCTGTAGGTCATTGCTGGATGAAGCCAACAGGACAACATCATCTGCAAACAACAGAGATGAGATCCTGTGGTCACCAAGCATGACACCCTCCATTCCCTGGCTGCGCCTAGAAATCCTGTCCATAAAAATTATGAACAGGATCGGTGACAAAGGGCAGCCCTGGCGGAGTCCAACTCTCACTGGGAATGACTCCGACCGAGTGTTGGCAATACGAACTAAACTCTCACAACGGTCGTACAGAGACCGAATAGCTCGTAACAACAAGCCCGATACCCCATACTCCCGAAGCACCCCCCACAAAGATCCACGAGGGACGCGGTCAAATGCCTTCTCCAAGTCCACAAAACACATGTAAACTGGTTGGGCAAACTCCCATGAACCCTCAAGAATTCTCGAGAGGGTAAAGAGCTGGTCCGATGTGCCACGGCCAGGACGAAAACCACATTGCTTCTCCTGAATCCGAGGTTCGACCAACGGCCGGACTCTCCTCTCCAGTACCTTGGCATAGACCTTGGCATAGACCCTATATATATATACAGTATATATATATATATATATATATACACACACACACACACACACACACACATACATACATACACACACACACACACACACACACATACATACACACACACACACACATATATACATACATATATATATATATATATATATATATATATATATGTTCAGGTTCAGGTTCAGGTTACTTTATTTGTACCCGTAGGTAGATTTGTTTTGCAGTTGGTGACATCCATATTTACAAGCCACTAATTACATTCAACATAGACACAAACACAGGCACACATCTTACAAAATAGGTAAATATAAAATATGTACAATATAATTTTTATAGCTTGTTCAACTCTTTGACAGCAGCAGGGACAAAGCTGTTTTTGTAGCGCTGGGTTCTACTTTTTGGGACAGCAAGCCTCCGTCTGGAGGGAAGAAGCTGAAAGTTGCAGTGCAACAGATATATATACATTTATATATATTTGGTGTATATATACAGTATATATATATATATATATATATATATATATATATATATATATTTGGTGTGTATATATATATATATATATATATATATACTGTATATATATATATAAAATTGTTGGTACCCCTCTGTTTATGAAAGAAAAACCCACAATGGTCACAGAAATAACTTGAATCTGACAAAAGTGGTAATAAATAAAAATTCTATGAAAATTAACCAATGAAAATCAGACAATGCTTTTGAATTGTGGTTCAACAGAATTATTTTAGATAGCTGGTACCTCATAGTTAGCATACCAGCAATTTAGCACACTTTGCTGACTTTTCTTTGCATTTTCAGATGAAACAAGATATTGTGGTTTGTTAATTGAGACAATAAATCAAACTCTAGCACTGCCTATATTTTTAAACAGACGTGAAATAGCTAAATGATAGCTTAATGAGCTTTATGATTGAAGGGTAGACAGATAGGTAGAAACAGTTTGTTTTTTTTGTTTGTTTTTTTTTTCAAAAGGGTGGGACTTCCGGGTCACGGATGCATAATTTCTTGACAAACAGCGCCTCATTGTGGAAATTAAGATATCCAAAACAGTACTGCAATTGTCAGAGAGTTGATAGTAAATTACTGTTAGTAATTAAGGGTTATATGAACACCTTTGAAGTCGAGTGATACATATCCAGTGAAACTGGAGTACAATTATCGTGGAATATAGTAACTCCTGGAATCCCTATTGTCCAGTCAAATTGCTTGGTTGGAACTAACTGTTGTATGTATATGTGTATATATATATACACACACACACACACACACACACACACACATATACATGATCTGTTCACACTCCGACAGGCAGCGAAAAGTAAGCTAGGAGCAGGAAGAAAAAAGAAGAGGAAAACAGCAGCCTTGTGTGTAGCAGAATGGAATGTACGCACTCTGTTGTACAGAACAACATCACAGCACCCAGAAAGACAGACCGTGCTTGTGGCCCTGGAAATGAGCAGGTACAATGTAGACATAGCTGCACTTAGTGAAACAAGATTGCCTGGATATGACAGCTTGGAAGACCATGGGTACATCTTCTTTTGGAGTGGGAAATCAACTCAAGAAAGGAAAGAAGCAGGAGTGGGCTTTGCAGTTAGAAAGGAGGTAGCAGCAATGCTTGATGAGGAACCGGTGCCAATCAATGACAGGATAATGACTATGAGACTCTCACTACAACGGAAGATGTATGCCACACTCATCAGTGTATATGCCCCAACAATGACCAACACAGAGGAGGTGAAGGAAGAGTTCTACAGTGATTTACGTGAGACTATCAGGCGTGTACTGACTGATGACAGACTGCTACTTGTTGGAGATTTTAATGCCAGAGTTGGTTTGGACACTGAGAAATGGAAAGGAGTGCTAGGCAGTCATGGAGTAGGCGAGTGCAATGCTAATGGAGAACTTCTACTTGCACTATGTTCAGAGTACAACCTTGTGATAACCAACACTCTATTTAAGCACAAGGACACACTCAAGAAGACATGGATGCACCCAAGATCCAAGCACTGGCACCTGTTAGACTACATCATAGTCAGGCAGAGAGACATAAGGGATGTATTGGACACCAGAGCAATGAGAGGTGCGGACTGTGGTACTGATCATGTTATGCTGAGATCTAGATTAAGGATTTGCAGACAAAAACAGCACTGCAGGACGGGTGCGAAGCCACCACAGAAGCTAAACACTAGTGCACTGAAAGGCCAAAAGAAGCAGGAAGAACTTACACAGGAAACAGATGAAAACTTGAAAGACTGGGACAGCAACAACTCAGAGAATGACATAGAAGAGAAATGGACAACACTGAAGGATACGGTGTATCAGACTGCAAGTGATGTATTAGGTCACCCTGAGAGGAAACATCAAGATTGGTTTGATAAGCATGATGAACATCTGAAGAAACTACTAGAAGCGAGGAATACAGCTAGGCAGGAAAACCTACAGTGTAACACAAGGTCGAAGAAGAAGAAATACTCAAAGGCTCAGAGTGAGCTACAGAAGTACACCAGAGAGATGATTTCCAACTGGTGGGATGAAAAAGCGGAGGAACTTCAAACTGCAGCAGACAGGAAGGACATGAAAACATTCTTCACAGGTTTGAGAGAAATCTACGGCCCTAAACCAAGAGGATTGGTCCAACTAAAGGCTATGGATGGTGAAATGGTTTTGCAAGAGAAAGACAAGCTCCTGGACAGATTTGCAGACCACTTTGACCAACTACTAAACAACCCTGGAGATCTCACTGAAGAGGCTAAAGAAGCTCTAGTGCAGCAACCAGCTGTATCGAGTCTGGATGAACTACCAAATCTTGATGAACTAATGGCAGCTATCAGGGCAACACAGGATGGTAAAGCTCCAGGAAGGGATGGAATTCCAGCAGAAGTGTGGAAATTAGGTGGTGTCCAACTGACCAACTGCCTGCACAAGCTCATCCAAGAGATATGGGATGCCCACAAAGTACCTCAAGACTAGAAGGATGCAAGTATTGTGCCTTTGTTCAAGAAAGGTGACAGGAAAGATTGTGAAAATTACCAAGGTATATCACTGCTAACCACTGTTGGTAAGATTCTCTCACATGTACTCCTGAACAGACTCAATGAACACATCTCGCAGAATGTACTACCGGAAACTCAGCGCAGCTTTAGAAGTGGAAGAAGCACAATGGACATGATTTTCTGCTTGAAACAGGTTCAAGAAAACTGTATCAAGCAGAACATGCCACTTTATGTAGTCTTCATAGACTTCAGTAAAGCCTTCAATACTGTTTTGCAACAAGGACTTTGGCAGGTACTCAAGAAATATGGCTGTACAGAGAAGTTTGTCAGCCTGATTGAGGCACTCCATACAGGTATGCAAGCAATCATGGCAATGAGTGGTTCAGTATCTAAAGACTTTTCAGTAAGCAACAGGGAGAAACAAGGGTGTGTGCTGGCACCTACACTCTTCTCGCTATATCTGGCAGCCATGCTTGAGGTGGCCTTCAAAAACACTTCAGAAGGAGTATACATTCAAACAAAGAAAGAAGCAGACTTATTCAATGTGGCACAGTTTAAAGCCAAGAGTAAGACATCGATAAAGGTAGTTAAGAGAAATGCTCTATGCTGACGACAGTGCTCTAGTTGCACACAGTGCGGAAGATATGCAACCTTTAGTGGAGAAATTTGCAAGAGCAGCTCACCAATTCAGCCTCCAAATCAACATCAAGAAGACAGAGTGCCTTTATCAACTACCAGAGTTCCAGTTATCAACATCAAGAGAAGAGATCAACATTGGTACAGAGCCACTTGTCAAGTGCAAGACTTTCAAGTATCTAGGGAGTATTGTTTCAGAGAATGCAAGGCTGGAGGATGAACTATCTCTCAGAATGGGAAGAGCGAGCGCTGTGTTTGGAAACTTGAGGGAGAGACTATGGAACAATCGACACATGTCTATCCGTGTGAAATGCAAAGTGTACAGAACGACAGCACTGGCTACTCTATTGTATGGTGCTGAAACTTGGACTGTCCACAGAGTGCAGGTAAAGAAACTCCACGCGTACATGATGAGACACCTTTGAGCCATAATGAACATCTCATGGAAAGACAAGATAACCAACATAGAAGTGTTGAAACGAGCTGGTCTATCATCAATGGAGGACATGCTAATACAGATGAACCTGAGATGGCTCGGACATGGTGAGAGGATGGACCACCAGCGTTCCCCTCGGCAGTTACTCTACTCACAGTTATGCGAGGGCAAATGCAATCAGGGTCGGCCAAGACTCAGATTTAAAGACACTGAAAAAAGAAACTTGAAGAAGCTGGATACAGACAGGAGTTCCTGGCAGCGGAAGGCTAAGGACAGAGCTGTGTGGAGGAATCTGATCAGACCTAAATGAAACAGTCATTGTCGCCCACGATAGACTGCTATGATATACTATACACACACACATATACATATATATATATATATATATATATATATAGTATATATATAGTATATACAGTATATATATATATATATATATATACAGTATATACATACACTACCGTTCAAAAGTTTGGGGTCACCCAGACAATTGCTTTGTGTTTTCCATGAAAAGTCACACTTATTTACCACCATGAGTTGTAAAATGAATAGAAAATATAGTCAAGACATTGACAAGGTTAGAAATAATGATTTGGATTTGAAATAATAATTTTTTCCTTCAAACTTTGCTTTCGTCAAAGAATCCTCCATTTGCAGCTATTACAGCATTGCAGACCTAACATGATTGCACAAGGGTTTTCTAATCATCCATTAGCCTTCTGACGCAATGAGCAAACACATTGTACCATGAGAACACTGGAGTGATAGTTGCTGGAAATGGGCCTCTATACACCTATGTAGATATTACACCAAAAACCAGACATTTGCAGCTAGAATAGTCATTTACCACATTAGCAATGTATAGAGTGTATTTCTGATTAGTTTAAAGTTATCTTCAGTGAAAAAAAGTGTTTTTCTTTCAAAAATAAGGAAATTTCTAAGTGACCCCAAACTTTTGAACGGTAGTGTTTACATATATATATATATATATATATATATATATATATATGCGCTCCCCACTTGTCAGCAGCTTTTGGCTCCTGTTGAGGCCGGCTGCCTTCCCTCTGTGTCAGTGCTCTGCCCGCTGTTCTTGTATTTGTTGCTGCTTCTGCACTTGTGCACTTGCTCTGAGCTGGGTTGGCTGCCTCTGCTCGTGCTGCCTGGTGCTTGCAGTTTTCTGTTCAGGCTTGCTGCTGCCATTGCTGCCACTGCTGCCACTCATGTTCCAGTCACAGGCATGCAGTCACTGGGTTAGCTAGTGACTGGTTTTTTTTGTCTCATGCATCCTACACGCACACACACCACTGACACTTACAGACATATTTATGTTCTTTAAAGAAACTTTTGTTAATTGGCTCCTCTGTGTGGTCTCCCTTTTTGTCCAGCCTTGAATCGGGTTGTGACAATATTTATTGTTACAAACCACTATCCCAAACGAGATCCCATATGTCACAAGCCCGGCTCCAGGCTCTGACAAAGAAGGGGATGATTTGAACATAAAAGGAAGACCACACTGAGGTGCCAATTTAAACAATAATTTATTTATTTAAAAACAAACAAAATAGAAAAGTGTCTGTGAAATCAGTGGTGTCGATGTGTGTATGAGTGTGTGAAACAAAAGAAACTAATCTGCGGATTTGCGGATGACACAAATATCCTTTGCACTGGTGAGAATTTGCAGCAGGTTTTAGAGGTGGTCACAACTGAAATGAAAAAGTTAAAGCAGTGGTTCAACAAAAATAAATTATCTCTAAATCTGAAAAAAACAAAGATTATGTTGTTTGGAAATTATAAAATAAATCATGAAATAATGGTAACGATAGATGATACCAGAATAGAAACAGTACAGGAAAATAAGTTTCTGGGGGTGACGCTAGACAGTAAAATCTGCTGGAAACCTCACATCAGTCACATCCGGGCCAAGTTAGCAAAATGTATAGGCATACTGGGGAAGACACGACACATCTTGAACTATAAATCATTGTTCTTACTGTACAATTCACTGTTTCTACCTTATCTTAACTACTGTGTAGAAGTCTGGGGAAACACCTACAAGACCAACCTACAGTCAATATGCACATTACAAAAAAAGCTATAAGGATAATAAATAATGTAGGATATAGAGACCATACCAATTCGTTGTTTATAAAGTCACATGTTAGGTTAATTGGCATCAAACTGGGGATTCTAAATTGTCCTTAGGTATGACTGTGAGAGTGAATGGTTGTGTGTCTCTCTGTGTTGGCCCTGTGATGGACTGGCGATCTGTCCAGGGTGTACCCTGCCTCTCGCCCAAAGATGCTGGGATAGGCTCCAGCCCCCCCGCGACCCGAAAAGGATTAAGCGGAAGAAGATGAATGAATGAATGAATGAATAAAGTCACATGTCATAAAGTTCATCGATTTAGTTAAATTTGACAGCACAAGTCATGTACAGGGCAATTAATAATTAACTCCCAACTAATATACAAAAAATATTTAAAAAAGAGACAATGGTTATAATTTGAGAGGAGACTTAAACTTTACAAAACCCAAGATACGAACAACCAAGAAAAGTCTGTGCATATCTGTCTGTGGGGTGAATTTGTGGAACAGTCTGGAGCCGGAACTGAAACTATGTACAAACAGAAATCAGTTCAAAAAGAGGTATAAACATTATTTGCTGAAAGGATATATGTTAGAAGGGTAGTATTTATATGTACGATTCACTATGCTCACTCTGAGACACTATGGAATGGTGGGTGGGACAGTGCTGTGCATATCTGTGTTGTTTGAGGCTGGTTTTGATGTATGGACATCAATGTATGTTAGGATGGGTGGGTGTTAATGTTGATATGTACAAAATACAGTTAATTGTTTACTTGGGGTCTTAAATGTGGTAATTTGTATATAATTCCCATGGGTGTATTTATGGAAAAGAGGAGTTGGAATTAATAAGTATTCACTTCTTCCTTCTCCCTTTCGAACACTGTATACTGTTACTTTATTGCATTTGTCATTTGTTTTACTTTTTTGTTCAAAATAAAGTATGTATCTATCTATCTAATCAATGGCCAATCCACACCTCTGTCAAGGGCTGCAATAATGCCCAGCGGCACACCCTTAAACCAGAAAGCCTCCAGGCTACAAACCACAACCAGGGGGCCGCCAGTGCAACCCCGACCAAGCGACAAGCAGCACCAAAACCATGCAGCAGGCAGAGCAGACAGAAGGCGACCGGCCTCAAAGGGAGCAGAACGCTACTGAGAGGCACACAGAGATAGATGGCTTTTACAGGCACCTCCCAGCCAGGGGCGGTCCCTCACAGCTCCATCCACAGCACAGGGAAAAAACACACATAGAGCACCCACTTTCAAGAGGAGCGGGGCCGTAACAGTTTATATATATATGTAGAGTATATATATAAATTCTTTAACTTGGCATTTTTAGCTTGACAGTTAACCACTTGCACTCCGGGCAATTTTCCTAAAAATGCCCAAAAATAACGTGCCCAAAGTAAATCGAAAGCTGTTATTCAACCCTTTGCAGCATCTTCATGGGGTTGGTCTCATTTAAAAGAAAACACTTTGAATTTTTTGGCAAAAAAAACATAATCTCTCTACGTGCTCCGGCCACTGAGTTACAGTCATCTAAACATACTGAACTTGAAGAAAAAAAAATTGGACACAGTGTTTTTTTGGATACAAATGCTTGTAAATAACACACAGCTGTCCGATCCGGCTGGAAAATGCAACAGAAATGTAGAACCAAGTGTTATCCAGCTGAGATCCAAATTTGGTAACAATAACACAAAAAATGAATATTTTACACAGCTTTGTTCTCAGGCTGTTCCCAGGCGTTTTGGAACTGTGCCAAATTGTGCCAAATGGCACAGTTTGGAAAAACGTCTGTAACTTTTGAATAATTCAATGTAGAATCTTCATTTTAGGCTCTAATGAAAGGTCACACTCAGGGCTGTGTCTGTGTGTGTGTGTGTGGGCGGGGGGTCGTCCCCCCCCCCCCGCTACCAAGGACCAAATTCGGCCCTCGCTACATGACGGAAAACACTCTTTTTTTTTTTTTCCTTGCATGTTTTCACAGCGGCTCCCCCCCCCCTCGCTACTGTGTGTGTGTGGGGGGGGGGAACCGTGAACGGACCGTGAACGCTCCCCCCCTCGATACAGAAGAGGGCCATCGCTACATGATGGAATAGACTGATATGCTTCCTCCCCCGGACCGGGGAGCGTTCGGACCGTGCCCCCCCCCCGCTCCTCTTCTGCAGCGGGGGGGGGGGGCGTTCACGGTCCGAACACGGCAAATGAACCGTTTATCGCGGCGCACGCACTTCGTATTTCGTGCGCAGTACAGTTGTAATTTACCGATCGGTCAAAAGTCATTTTTGGATTACAGTTTTCAGGGATAAATAATAATTTAGCTTATAACACCTTACCTCTTCAAAGCAGCAGAGTCGTGGCGAACAGCTCTTCCCACGCGTCAGACGAACGCGACGCTGCTCCGCTCGTGGATCCCGATCAATATAATTCCATTATTGCCGTTTTGGCGAATGATTTACGACTTTTGTCGTCGGCCTCCGTCTATTCTGCTGGAATGAGTGCAGGTCCCACTTGTGGGTGTTCTCCATGCTGCTGGGTGAGCCTGGGTCTGTAGGAGATTCGTATAGAGTCCTTCTGCAGCAGTAAATATCGCTTCACCCAGCCAGAATTTCTGTGCTTCAATTGGCTCCTGCGTTCACAGTAGGCGGGTCCTCCTTCCTAAATTTTCATTCATTGGTTCTTCAAGGTTTCAGAAACCCAATTCAAGGCTCTTATTAGTCGAATGAGAGGTCAATCAGATGAACTAATCTGTTCGCGGCTGTCTCTGCAGTTTTTTTTTGAGTGGCGCTTGGACGCTACTACATCACCATCACCACCATCATGCGTCATGCGCACGAGGGCGCACGAGCGCGCTCTTGCGCGCCCTCGTGCATCATAGGATGCAGAGACTTGCCCGCCCACGGAACAACGGAGCGCAAGTGGTTAAGCTTGGCTGGACTCAGCTTTCAGTTGATAACTAAATAAAAAGCATTGTCCAAGTTAGCTGTTTTTATTTTCAGCCTACTAGCTGAGCAAACAAGATGAGTACTGATGTCCTTACTGATACACCCAGGTTCTCAACACGGTCACAATCAGGACACACTAAGCTGCTCTGAGCTAAATTAACTACTGTATTATTTGCACTACTTACCACTGTCTTCACTTCTTTTCTCTTCTTCCTCTTTTTTCTTCCTTCTCTTCTTCCTCTTTTTTAGCAACAGAGGAGCTAGCTGAGGCCCCAGCCAGATCCGAGGTCAGCTGGACCAGATACCGACAACACCAGCAGAAATAATCCTGCTATCATCAGGTCAGTAAAAAATGCCACCAAAGAAAGAGGAAATGGAAGAAATTAAAAAAATCTCTGAACTTCATGTCAGAAGAACTTACCACAGCGGCCAATCAGTAGTCCAAATTATTAGGGCAAATGAAGGAAGTCCGAGAGTTGAAATTAACAATTAAGGAAAGAGACAAAAAAATTGCAGACTTAGAGCAACACATCGAGGATCTTGAACAATATACTCGTATGGATGATTTAATCATTAGTGGACTAGACATTAAATATCAATCATATGCTCATGCTACAGCACGAATGAAAGGTGAGGAGGCTCCCCCAAGCGAATCAGTCTCCTTGGAAAACCAGGTGCTTCAGTTCCTTGAAAGCAGAAACATAAAGGTTGATGTAAATGCAATTTCAGCCTGCCATACTCTACCCAGAAAGGATAATAAAACAAAGAAATCAATTGTGATGCACTTTATGAACAGAAGGGTAAAAAATGACATACTGAGGTAGGCCAGAAAGCTGTGGGGAACAGAAGTTTACCTAAATGAACACTGAACAAAGACTAATGCTGAAATAGCATGGCAAGTACAGATGCTGAAAAGACAAAACAAGATACAGGCAACATGGACAAGAAACTGTAGAGTCTGGATTAAACTAAATGGAACACCTGAGGAAGCAAAGGCCATAATAATAAGAGCTCTCACTGACTTAAATAAATATAGATGAACACTGATTAAGAAAATTAAGAGACTACAATAATCCATATCCACACACAGGGCAAGAACAGTCCTTTTGTGACATAACATGATAACGTACTTTAAAAAACAAAACAAAACTCATGACTGACTTTAGTAGACGTCAATCATCCCCAATTGGAGGAAGTCATTTGACACAGAGAGAGGAAATTCAGACTCTGAAAATATCTCATTATGCTAAACACAAACTACAAGAGATGGACAATGATACTGATCCTGACAATCACTTCTTCAATAATATTCATAATCACTGTGAATATTACACTGAAAAGCAATTCAAAAGTCAAGTGCAAGTAGATGGTAAATTATCAATAATGCACTTTAACAGCAGAAGTCTTAACAAAAACTTTCCACAGATTCAGGACTATTTAAAACAGCTAGATAGAAAATTTACAGCTATCGCAGTCTCTGAAACTTGGATCAATGAAGAGCAGGCTTCTTTGATGGCAATAGAGGGATATCAGATGTTTGATATTAACAGATCTCAAAAAAGGGTGGTAGTATTGCACTGTACATTGATGAACTGTATAGGTGTAAACTTATAAATGGAATGTCCTTTGCACTACCAGGGATTCTGGAATGTGTTACTGTTGAGATTGACCAAGATAAAACAAAAAATCTAATTATAAGTTGTATACAGTGGTACCTCTACTTACGAACGTCTCTACATACGAAATTTTCAGGTTACGAGACGCCTCAACGGGAAAATATTGCCTCTAGTTACGAACAAAATTTCAGGATACGAAAGGCAAAAAAAGTACGCGCTCCTCGCAGCTCCCGTATTTTACCGAACGTAAACATACCTGTAACTGCTCTGCCATTGGCTATCGCCTAGCATCTTCCTGGTATCCCATTGGCCACGAATGGGTGCGTTTGGTTGATCTCGCTTTATCTTATTATTATTTACTATTCTTACTACTTTATTTTATCCTTCTTACCTCTTGTAAGACTGTTGACTGAACTACACAATTTAGAGAAAAAAAAATTGTTAACTGCCATGTTTATCACCATCTACGTTATAACTCTGTACTTTCACCTTGTTCTTAATAAAGTTTTGGGAGAAAAAAAAACAACATCAACGATCAGCACGGTATTAAAACAAAAGGAAGCCCTTACAAGCCGATAAAAGCAAACGTCCTTGGATCGTTTCATCACAAAACGTCAGGCAAAAACCACTGATGAGACAGAACATGAACCAAAGAAGGCAAAAGGTGACGCTGACGCCGACGCCGACGATCGCAGTTAAAAGGTAAATGAACATAATTTTTATTATTCTCTTTTATTATTCTTTCTCTCATTTTAAACTCTCATTTTATGTTTATTGTGCAGTAATCTAATTGTAACATGTATTTGTTACATGTTTTGATGCGTTTTTACGATTTATAAAAAATTTATGCCCGAATTTTGGGGGCTTGGAACGGATTACGGCATTTACATGTAAAATGCGCCTCTACTTACGAATTTTTCACGTTACGAGAATTCTTCCGGAACGAATTAAATTCGTAAGTAGAGGTACCACTGTATATAGAATGCCGGGAACTTGCGTTGAGACATTCAGAGATAAGTTAGTCGAGCTGTACAATATATAACTAATAAGAAAATGGTTGTAATCTGTGGAGACTTCAATATTGATTTACTAAATCCATTTCAACAAAATGTAATTACAGAGTTCATGAATTCTATGTACAGTATGAGTCTATATCCTACAATAACACATCCCGGTAGAATTACAGTCCACACTGCTACACTTATTGACAACCTGTTTGTTAATATTATTGATAAGAAAATAGAAAGTGGATTATTGATAAATGACATAAGTGACCATCTGCCAGTCTTTGCACTTATCCATGGCCACACAGGGGCCAATACAGAAAAAACTTTAAAATCTTTCAGATACAAATCACAAAATGCAATCAGTTCTTTTAAAGACGACCTGCTGAAGCAAGACTGGACAAAAGTCTATGTAGCAGATGCAAATGAAGCCTACGGTACATTCATGAACATTGTAACCACTCTTTATGAAAAAAAATTGTCCATTAGCAAAGAAAAAGCTTAAACAGAAATTTGTCGACAAGCCATGGTTAACCAAGGGATTACAAATATCATGTAAAAAGAAAAATTCACTATATAAAGTTTTTCTAAAGAAAAGGACAAAAGAAGCAGAGCAGCGGTATACGTAAAACATACAAAAATAAGTTAATATATATCATGAGATGTAGTAAAAGAGACTATTACAGTAAAGAACTGGAGCAAAACAGAGATAACACTAAAAATACATGGACAATACTTTACAATATTCTTGGAAATAAAAACAGCAATACAAGCTACCCAACCAATCTTTCAAAAAAAAAAAATGACTCAGAGTGTGAAAGCAGTCTCACCTGCAGATAAATTTAATAAATTTTTTGTTAACATTGGTCCTAATTTGGCATGAGAAATACCCATTACGACACCTACAGTTGATACAATAAGCTGTAATATACGTTGCTATAAAAGACTCCATCTTCATAAAGAACACAGATGAGAAAGAGGTCATTGAAACTGTTAAATCGTTTAAAAGTAAAACATCTACAGATTGTGATGGTACTGACATGCTTTTAGTCAAAACTATCATTGAATGCTTAGTGAAGCCACTGATGTATATCTGAAACCTGTCTCTCCAAACAGGTGTATTTCCCAATACAATGAAAATAGCCAAAGTAATTCTGATATACAAGACAGGTGACAGAGGGGAATTTTCAAACTATAGGCCTATTTCACTATTGCCGCAATTTTCTGATACTCAAAAAAATATTCTGTGAGAGAAGTGACAACTTTATAATGAAGAATAATTTATTGTGTGAGCAACAATATTGGTTCAGACACAAGAGGACAACAGCATTAACTCTAAAGGAATTTATAGAAAAAGTATCAACTGCTGTAGAAAATAAAGAGTATTCAGCTGGGGTACTCCTGGATCTTAAAAAAACATTGATACAGTGGATCATAAATTTTTGTTAAAGAAACTACAAAATTGTGGTATTGGGGGGTAGCACTGTCCTGGTTATGTAGTTATTTAAAGAACAGATATCAGTATGTATGTGATGGTAGCAAAAACTCACTGTTACTGAAGGTTACTTGCAGAGTCCCAAAGGGTTCAATTTTGGGGCCATTGTTATTCAATATGTATATAAATGATATATGTAAAGTTTTGGAAAAAATGGATTTAATACTGTTTGCAGATGACACAAATTTATTATGCAGTGGAAGCAATTTGGAACAACTTTTGGATATACTAGGAAAGGAATTAGGAAAGCTCAAACTGTGGTTTGATTCAAACAAATTAACGCTCAATTTAAGTAAGACAAAACTTATCATTTTTAACAACCATCACAACAACTCAGTATCTAAACTCAGTGTAAATGGTGTAGAGATTGAAAGGGTATCCAAAATTAAATTCCTTGGCGTAATAATTGACTGGTGACCCAAGACATATTATGGAACACGAGGCAAGATCCCCGGAGCCGGCCGGGTCAGGAAGCTACAGTGAGGCGGCAGCCATCTCACAGACAGCCCGGACTGGAACCTCCAGCCACGCGTGTGTGGTTGCAGTCAAGCTACCGGATTTCTGGCAGCATAACCCGCGCTCTTGGTTCCACCTCACCGAGGCCCGTTCACCCTCCGGGGAGTAACGGCAGATGACACCAGATTCTACCATGTGGTCGCAGCGCTCGACGCCTGCACAGCTCAACAGGTAGCGAGCCTGCTCGATCAGCCGCCAGCCAGCAACAGATACGAGGCGCTCAAGGCTGCGCTCATCCAGCGCTACACGCTCTCGGACTGTGACCTGATGGAGAAGATGCTGGTGTTAATGGGCACGGACGACGGGCACTTTCTGTTTGCCCACCTCTTCCTCCGGAACCTTCCGACAGTAGCGAGAGCGGTTCTGGCCAATTCGCCGTGGCTGGCCGCGTGAGACTACCGTGTGCTAGCCCAGGAGGCAGACCGGATCATCATCACCACCAGGGCGATCATAGTCAACGCGGCAGCGACGGAGCCCAGCGAGACGACCAGAGGAGGCGAGGAGCCACCGACGGTAGCAGCAGCGGGGGCCAAGGAGCACCAGAGAGACAAGCTCTGTTCCTACCACCGCCGCTTCGGAGAGAACGCACGCAGATGTGCGCCCCCGTGCCAATTCCAGCGCTCGGGAAAACGCCAAGGCCGGGGGTCGGTAGCAGCAGCGACCCTCGGTGAAGAGAACAAGCTGCTCTACCTAACAGACGCACGCTCGGGGAGGCGTTTCCTCGTGGACACCGGAGCCCAGAAGAGCTTCATCTGGCCGACCTACGCTGACCGGCTGGCAGGATCTAGCGGCCCCGGGATGTTGGCAGCAAACGGCTTGGATATTAAGACCTTTGGTGAGAGGACTCTGCTCTTATCTCTACATGGCCGTACATATGAGTGGACTTTTGTCATAGCAGCACTGAATTACCATATACTGGGGGCTGATTTTCTGTGTGCACATGGTTTACTGGTTGATGTTGCTAACAGGCGCCTGGTTAATGCACTGTCCTTTGACTCTCTCCCCTGTATAGCTCGAGTGACCCAGCCAACAGCACAAGCCAACGTCACAGCTACAGGCGGTAAGTTCCACACACTGCTCACTCAGTTCCCAACACTCACGGTCCCGACGTTTTCCGCGGCCATCACTAAACACGGGGTGGAGCACTTTATCACCACCACCGGGCCGCCCGTTTTTGCAAGACCTCGGCGCTTGGACGCAGCTAAACTGGCCATAGCGCACGAGGAGTTCGCCAACCTGGAAAGGTTGGGCATCATCAGGTGCTCGAACAGCCCATGGGCATCCCTGCTACACATGGTCCCTAAGGCTGAGGGATCGTGGCGACCGTGCGGTGATTTCCGCAGGTTGAACAATGCCACGGCGTACGACCACTACCCGATTCCCCACATGCAGGATTTTTCCGTTCACCTCGCCGGGGCACGCATTTTTTCCAAAATAGACCTGGTCCGCAGTTACCACCAAGTCCCAGTGTGCACTGAGGACGTACCCAAAACAGCGGTAACTAGAAAAGCACTCGGAGAGCGCAGACCTCCGCCAAGCGCCACAATTCCCCCCATACAGTGTTTGTGTGTACGTTTTCAGATTCCTTGAGCATGTAAACATATGACTAGCAATTGGATTCACAATGATTATTTGTTTATTTGACAGGGACAGTGCAATAAACACACAATTAATCAATGACAATCAATCTGATAGTGATAGGATTAGTGGTTCAGTAGTAAAAGCATTGCCTCCTTGGCGGAGGTAATAAACTGAAGTGTTGCTGTTGTGTCCATCTCCTCCACTGACGGATGCAAATTGGGTAGACAGGTTGCCGTGGGTTTTATATTATATTATTTTGGGGTTTCGCTCCGCGGCAAACGAGAATTTAGAAGCTTCGCCGGCAGAGAGCTCGTTATTGCGCAGCGCGTATGGCTGGCCGGGGAATTTCTGCCAAATGCGCAGCTCCTATGGCTGGCCGGGGAATTTCTGCCAAATGCGCAGCGCCTATGGCTGGCCGGGGAATTTCTGCCAAATGCGCAGCGCCTATGGCTGGCCGGGGAATTTCTGCTAAATGCGCAGCTCCCATGGCTGGCCGGTGAATTTCTGCTAAATGCGCAGCTCCCATGGCTGGCCGGTGAATTTCTGCCAAATGCGCAGCGCCTATGGCTGGCCGGGGAATTTCTGCTAAATGCGCAGCTCCCATGGCTGGCCGGTGAATTTCTGCCAAATGCGCAGCGCCTATGGCTGGCCGGGGAATTTCTGCCAAATGCGCAGCTCCTATGGCTGGCCGGGGAATTTCTGCCAAAGAATCCGTCGGCGGACAGCTGCCCGTGTGAGGTTTTGCAGTTGCGCGCAAACACAAGCACGCTGGCGGGCCCAGGCCAGCAGTGTTTTCCGCGTGCTTTTGTGCCTAAAACGTTGAAGAACGCAGAGTTTGTGTTGCAGACACGACGACCAGCGCCCTCCATTGCGCCTGCGCACATGTTGAAAATGGCCCTATGTCACAGTGTTGAAAAATGCTTTAAAAAAATTCCTGTATCCAGACGGTGAACCGGATCACCCCCAAAATTTAATCAGTTCTTCCTTGTACCATTTCCAACAACGCCTAAAAGTTTCATGCAAATCCGTCCAAGACTTTTTGAGTTATCTTGCTAACCAACAGACAAACAGACAGACAGACAGACAGACAGACAAACAGACAGACAAACAGACAAACACACAAACCCTGGCAAAAACATAACCTCCTCCTGGCCTTTTCGGCCTGGCGGAGGTAATAACTCCGTTCAGTCTATTCGAGTTCCTGCGCATGCCATTTGGGTTAAAAGGAGCGGCACAGACGTTCCAGCGCATGATGGATGCAGTGCTGCGCGATCTCCCGTTCGTGTTCGTCTACCTGGACGATATCCTGGTAGCCAGCGCGTCCGAAGACGAACACGAAACCCACCTCACAACGGTTTTCCGGAGGTTGGAGGAGTACGGGTTAATAATCAACCCAGCAAAATGCCAGTTCGGCGTGACGGAGATTGATTTTTTGGGGCACCGCGTCTCTCCAGAAGGAGCAATCCCGCTGCCCGACAAAGTGCGCGCTGTGGCGGATTTTCCCCGGCGTCAGACGGTCAGGGCGCTGCAAGAATTTTTGGGAATGGTGAACTTTTATAACCGTTTCCTTCCCCGCGCGGCGCAGCTCATGCAACCATTGTACGCCGCGCTCAAAAAACAGAAACCCGCGGATAGGGTTGAATGGACCCCGGAGCGAGAGCGGGTGTTCTCGGAAGTTAAAGCAGCCCTGGCAAACGCCGCACTGCTGGCACATCCAGACCCGACGGCCCGCATAGCGCTCACCACCGACGCTTCAGACGTGGCCATAGGGGCTGTCGTGGAGCAGCGCGTCGCCGAGGCTTGGCAGCCGCTCGCCTTTTTCAGCAGAACTTTGCGTGACAGCGAACGTAAATACAGCGCGTTCGACAGAGAGTTGCTGGCTCTCCACCTGGCCATTCGCCACTTCCAGTTCTGGCTGGAAGGGCGCAGCTTCACCGCGTTCGTGAACCACAAGCCGCTAACATTCGCGATGGCCAAGGTTTCAGAACCGTGGTCGGGCCGGCAGCAGAGACAGCTGGCCACGATCTCAGAGTTTACTACCGATATTCAGCATGTGTCGGGTAAACTGAATGTAGTGGCGGACTGCCTCTCGCGCACCGTGGTGGCCCCGGTCTTCGTGGGGATAGATTATACAGCCATGGCCGTGGAGCAGATTAGCGATGCAGACGTGCGCGCGCTCCAGTCTGGACCAACAGGGTTAAGGCTGGAGAGCAGGGTGCTGCAAGACGGCATGCCCCCCCTAATCTGCGATGTCTCCACGGGTCGCCCGCGTCCCGTGGTCCCAGCCGCGTGGCGCCGCCGTGTGTTTGAGTTGGTTCACACTCTGGCTTACCCAGGAGTGTGCGCGTCGGTCAAAATGGTAGAGAGAAGTTTGTGTGGCTGAGCCTACGCAAACAAGTGAAAGAGTGGGCTGCAGCCTGCGTGGTGTGCCAACGAGCCAAGGTACACAGACACACGAAGGCTCCCTTGGAGCCGTTTCGTATTCCGGCTAAGAGGTTCGACCATGTTCACTTGGACCTCAGAATGATCAGAATCAGAATCAGATTTATTGCCATTGTTCATGTAGTACACAAACTAGGAATTTGTCTCGGTGTCTCGTGGGCCCCCTCCCGCCATCACAGGGGTGCACGCACCTCCTGACAATGGTGGACCTCACCACGCGCTGGCCAGAAGCGGTTCCGCTGGTGGCAACCACGTCCACAGACGTAGCGCGCTCTTTTTTAACAGCATGGGTGGCGCATTTTAGAGTCCCGTCGGACATTACGTCCGACAGGGGCCCTCAATTTGTTTCAGAATTCTGGTCCGCGATGGCCCGCAGCCTGGGTGTTACAATTCACCGCACAACTGCGTACAACCCACAGGCCAATGGGTTATGCGAGCGTTTTCATAGATCACTGAAAGCAGCACTCAGGGCTTCATTGACGGATGCAAATTGGGTAGACAGGCTGCCGTGGGTTTTATTGGGGTTGCGCTCCGCGCTGAAAGAGGATCCCGGGGAATTTCTACCAGATAATCCCGCTCCGGGCAGCTCCTCGTCTCAGCTTTTGCAGCGTATCGCAAACACAGGCACGCTGCCGGGCCCTGCCCACCACAGTTTTCCGCATGTTTTTGTGCCTAAAACTTTGAAGAGCGCGGAGTTCATGTTTGTCAGACACGATGCCCACCGCCCTCCATTGCGTCCACCCTATGATGGACCGTTCAGAGTGTTGGAAACAGGGGATAAGCATTTTTTGCTAGACTTGGGGGGTAGGAGGGAAAAAATTGGCATAGACAGACTCAAACCCGCTTTCGTTGTGGTGGACGAGCAAGTGCTGTTGGCTAGGGCCCCTCGGCGTGGAAGACCCCCACAGAGAGCTCCCCAGGGAAACGATTCACCAGAGCAGCCACACAGACAGACCGAAGTGGCCCCCCTCCCAACAGCCTCCCACCGGCACAACAGCGCCGCGGAGGCGGTAAAACCCAGTTACAGCAGATACGGGAGGAGACGGAAGCCCAAACAGCATGTGGACTGATGTACTGTTGTTCTATCACAGCATGTGGACTGTTATTCTATTGTCCTATCTAAGATGCTGAGGGGGGGGGGGTATTTGTAGCACCTTGGGAGAGCCAGATTTCTAGCATCTCAGACAGGAGACAGTGGATAAGCATGGGAGATCAAAGAGCAGGAGGCTCCTGGTGAGATAACAGGAAGGAGTCAAGAATGTAGGGGGTTGAATGCAGTGTGATGCAAATGTCCTGTTGTGTGTGATGTAATTCAATTCAATTCAACTTTATTTATATAGCGCCATTTCACAACAACAGTCATCTCATAGCACTATCAACTGTAGGGGGGAACCCCCACAGTTGCAGAAAGACCCCAGCAATCAGGCGATCCCCTGTGAGCAAGCACTTGGCGACGGTGGAGAGGAAAAACTCCCTTTTAACAGGAAGAAACCTCCAGCAGAACCAGGCTCAGGGAGGGGCAGTCATCTGCTGCGACTGGCTGGGGGGTGAGGGGACAGAGAAGATGAAAAGAACAGACATGTAGAGAGCAAACAGCACGATGGGGACTCAATCTATGGGAGAGAACAAACAAATGTTAATGACCAGCAAAAAAAAAATATTTCATAGAGAGTGAGGAAAGGAGTGAGGCCCAGTGCATTACTGGAGGTCCCCCGGCTGACTAAACCTATTAGCAGCATAACTAAGGGAGGGTTCAGAAACACATGATCCCTCCCTAATTGTAGGCTATATCAAAAAGGTAGGTTTTAACCCTAATCTTAAAAACAGAGATCGAGTCTGACTCCCGAATCCAGATTGGCAGCTGATTCCACAGGAGAGGAGCTTGATAACTGAAGGCTCTGCCTCCCATTGTACTTTTGGAGATTCTAGGTATTACAAGTAATCCTGCATTTTGGGAGCGTAGTGCTCTGTTAGGATAATACGGTAGTATCAGATCTTTTAAATAAAAAGGAGCCTGATTGTTTAGAGCTTTGTAAGTAAGAAGAAGGATTTTAAACTTAATTCTAAACTCTATGGGAAGCCAATGAAGGGAGGCCAGAACCGGAGAGATATGATCTCTCTTTCTAGTACCTGTTAAAACTCTTGCTGCAGCATTTTGGATCAGCTGAAGACTTTTTAAAGATGTTTTAGGACAACCTGATAATAAAGAATTACAATAATCTAATCTCGAGCTAACAAAAGCGTGGATCAGTTTCTCAGCATCACTCTGAGACAAGATGCTACTAATCTTGGCAATATTACGCAAATGATAGAAGGCAGTCTTAGAAACAAATTTAATATGTGAATTGAAGGACAAATCCTGATCAAAAATAACTCCAAGGTTCCTCACAGAGCTATTAAGAGAAAGAGTAACTGCATCCAAACTGAAAGTTTGATTTGGAAAGGAATTTCTAAGGTTTTTTGGACCAACAAGAATGACTTCAGTCTTATCTGAATTTAATAGCAGGAAATTACAAGTCATCCAAGCTTTGATTTCCTTAAGACAGGCTTCTAACTTGGCTAATTGATTACTATCATCTGGCTTCATTGACAGGTATAATTGTGTGTCATCTGCATAACAATGAAAATGTATACAGTGCTTTCTAATAATGTTGCCTAACGGAAGCATATATAAACTAAAAAGAGTAGGGCCTAGCACAGATCCCTGTGGAACTCCATGACTAAGCTTTGAGTTGAAAGAAAACTCATTATTTACATGAACAAACTGGAACCTATCAGATAAATAAGATCTAAACCACTGCAACGAAGTTCCATTCAGTCCAACATAGTGTTCTAATCTATCAAGTAGAATATTATGATCGATAGTATCAAAAGCTGCACTAAGGTCTAAAAGGACAAGTACAGAAACTAGTCCATTATCAGATGCAATGAGGAGGTCGTTAGTGACCTTCGCTAAGGCTGTTTCAGTACTATGATGGATTCTAAACCCAGATTGAAACTCTTCAAGTAAACCATTTCCCTGCAGGTGGTCGAATAATTGCGTAGCAACAACTCTTTCTAAGATTTTTGAAATGAAAGGGAGATTAGAGATTGGTCTATAGTTAGCTAAAGCTCCTGGATCTAGCGTTGGCTTTTTGAGTAAGGGTTTAATTACAGCTGTTTTAAAAGCCTGCGGTACATGGCCTAAAGTTAATGAAGAATTGATTATATGAAGAATAAAGCTACCAATAAGTGGGAAGACTTCTTTAAATAACCTAGTAGGAATAGGGTCTAAAAGACAAGTTGAAGGTTTGGATGAGGAAACTATTTTGTCTAACTCACAAAGGTCGATTGGGGTAAACTCATCAAGACAGACATCAAAAGAAGGAGTTGTAGTAGTTACAGTATTTAAGTTAACTGTGGGAAGAATCTGATTGATTTTATCTCTGATGGATGAAATTTTATTATTGAAAAAGTTCATAATGCCATAATGCCATGAAACTTAAGAGGAGAGTCTCTGATAAAAAGTTCATTCTGTTCTGTGCTCGTGAGATGTGAGTGTGCAATAAATCATTTGAAATGAATCTGCTTCTGATTTCACACATTCCACAATATATACAAAATGATATGTGAATAAATGAATGAATGAATGAATGAATCTTTATTTCGGATAGTACAGGTTAAAAGAAACTGAATAATATAACAAAGGGGGAAAGAAAATCCAACAAGGTCAAATTAGACAATAACTCCTCTGATTATACAATTCAACATAAGTTATCCGAAATGGGTGATGGCTGAAGCCGCAGCTTATATTGTCCACCCATATTCCATCCAAGAATTCAAAAGAAAAAAAAAACAAGACAAGAGCGATTACAATTCAGAACGAAGCTAAGACAAAATGTGACAAAAAAAAAAAACTAAGCTACAACACAACACAGGCTGGATATGACAATCCTTATGTGATTTTACATGTCATCTTGTATATATGTTTGTGTAAAATCACATAAGGATTATCATGTCCACTCTGTGTTGTGCTGTTGCTTAGTTTTTGTCACGTTTTGTCTTGGCTTTGTTCTGATTTGTAATCACTTTTATTTTATTTTCCTTTTGATTTCTTAGATGGAACATGGGTGGGCAATATAAGTTGCGACTTCAGCCATCACCCATTTCGGATAACTTATGTTCAATTGTATACAGTGATCCCTCACTTATTGCGGTTAATGGGTTCCAGAACCGACCGCGAAAAGTGAAAAACCCCAAAGTAGCGTCACCCCTAAATAATACGTACGTTCATTCTCTCACTCTCTCTCTCATATGATACGTGTGTGTGTGTGTGTGTGTGTGTGTGTGTGTGTGTGTGTGTGTGTGTAAGTGTACATACATACGTAGATGTAAATAAAGTGTACATAAATATGTTTTTAGAACTCTGTTATTCTTATAACAAGATACGTAACTCAAGATGAAGATGATTTACTGCACAGGTTAATGAGAGCTTTACTGCTCCTCAGGTGACGCCTCATCGTCAGGTGCTAGAGGCGCAGCATCGTCGAGGGCAGCTTCCGATAGAGCTGGAGAAGCTGCAGGAGGCGGCGTAGTGGCTCGACGGGAAGACTGTTTCGCACAAAAAGGCACAAGAGAACAGCGAAAAGTTCCACGCGGCGAGACTAAGCAACACGAGCGATAAAGAACAATGAATGCGGCCTTCCTTCGCTGGGTATGGGCACTCGGCAGGGAAAGAAGCTGGGTAAAACGTCTCAGCCAATCAGCTTGCGAGATTCCCGAGCCGAGCCGATCATCACCACCCCTCTCCTGGACCCGCTGCAGTTTGCCTACCGAGCCAACAGGTCTGTAGACGATGCAGTCAACCTGGCCCTCCACTCCATCCTGCAGCACCTGGACTCCCCGGGAACCTACGCCAGGATCCTGTTTGTGGACTTCAGCTCCGCATTCAACACCATCCGCCCCGCTCTGCTCCGGGACAAGCTGTCCCTGCTCAACGTGCCTGACTCCCTCTGCAGGTGGATCATCGACTTCCTGACGGACCGGAGGCAGCATGTGCGGCTGGGAAAGACTGTCTCAGACTATACTAGCATCAGCACCGGATCACCCCAGGGCTGTGTACTTTCCCCCCTACTCTTCTCCCTTTACACCAACTCCTGCACCTCCAGCCACCAGTCTGTCAAGTTGATCAAGTTTGCGGACGACACCACCCTCATCGGGCTCATCTCCAACGGCGACGAGTCCGCCTACAGGAGAGAGGTGGCCCAGCTGGCGTCCTGGTGCAGCAATAACAACCTGCAGCTGAACGCTCTGAAGACAGTGGAGATGATTGTAGACTTCAGGAAAGTCACTACTCCTCTGCCCCCCCTCACCCTCTCAGGCTCTCCCATCACCACTGCTGATTCCTTCCGCTTCCTAGGCACTACCATCACCAGGGACCTCAAATGGGAGCTGACCATCAGCTCACTCATCAAAAAAGCCCAGCAGAGGATGTTCTTCCTGCGGCAGCTGAGGAAGCTCAAGCTACCCACCAAGATGTTAGTGCAGTTCTACACAGCCATCATCGAGTCCATCCTCACCACCTCCATAACCGTGTGGTACGCAGGAGCCACTGCCAGGGACAGACTAAGGCTGCAGCGCGTCGTGCGCACTGCTGAGAAGGTGATCGGCTGCAAGCTCCCATCTCTCCAGGATCTGTACATCTCCAGGACCCGGAGGCGTGCTGGCCGGATCATAGCCGATCCTTCACACCCTGGTCACGTACTGTTTGCCCCCCTCCCCTCTGGTAGAAGACTTCGGTCCATCCAGACTAAAACCTCCCGTCACATGAACAGCTTCTTCCCCTCTGCCATTAGACTGCTGAACACTAAGTGACTCTCGTGCACCATGTACAGCAGCTCAACCAGACTCATGTCAATCATCACTGTTTTCTTCCTGCATTACCGACTGCACTATATAGTTCTCCACAGTATCTGCTGCTGGCTAATATATATTTTAACTGTTGACCAGTATCACTTAATCTTATCCTACACTTTATTACATGTATAGTTTATTTCTCTTATCTTATCATGTTTAATGTTGCAGCATTGTACCGAGACAAATTCCTAGTTTGTGTACTACATGAACAATGGCAATAAACCTGATTCTGATTCTGATTCTGAGCCAACACGAGAACAGCGAACAGAGAGGTGGATTTCGAGTTGTGCGGGCTCTCCGTGTTGATACCTGATGTTCTAATGTAGTCTCCCTGCCTTCTGCTAGCGCCCGCCCATTTTTTCTCAATTTTGAATTTTTGATGAATATTTTTGAAAAATCCGCGATGCACTGAGGGCGCGAAAGGTGAGGCGCGAAGTAGTGAGGGATCACTGTAATCCGAGGAGTTATTGTTTAATTTGACCTTGTTGGATTTTTTTTCCCCTTTGTTATATTATTTTGTTCCTTTCTTTTAATCTTTTAATCGAATCTATCCAAAATAAAGAGTCATTCATTCATTCTTCTTTTGTCACTGCAAAGCTGATCACTTCATTTTGATACAGCCACTCTCACGGCGCAGTGGTTAGCACTGCGGCAGCACAGTTTACCCTTGGCCGGGGGATTGTGGGGATCGTGGGATCGTGGGTTCGATCCCAGCCCCCGACCAACAGTGATCTGTGTGGAGTTTGCATGTTCTCCCCGTGTTGCGTGGGTTTACTCCGGGATTTCTCCGGTTTCCTCCCACATGCCAAAAACATGCATGTTAGGTTAATTGGCTGTTCTAAATTGTCCCTAGATATCTGTTTCCTATAGGCCCTTAGAATAGAGGGTTAGTATTAATGAAAGCGCTTTGAGTGGTCTTTGTGACTAGAAAAGCGCTATATAAGTGCAGGTTAGTTAGTTAGTTAGTTTGTTTACATAAGACATGCACCAGTACTTGTGAGAGTGAGAGGTTGCATCAGCCTACCACTGTTATTGTAAACTCTCCACATTGTCACTCCTGTAGTGATTCAAAGTTTGTCAGCCCTTGGGGGGGGGGGCTCTTTTCTCAGCATGGGGCCCCAAGCATTTGCCTGCCTTGCTGGCTGGCACGCAACTCCTCTGGTTCCAATTCATCCATCTATCTTCTACTGCTTATCCGGGGGTGCAAGTCATAGAGGCAGCAGTCCAAGTAGAGCAGCCCAGTTCACATAGCACCATGATCCTCATGATCCCTCCTCCAGGTAATGAGCCTACTGGAGGGTGGACCTGTGTTTGGGTACATTGGGCTTTTGATGTAACTTTTTTCATGGGGAACTACTGGACCATTTTAAAGTTTATTGCTCCATTATCTCCCAAAAAGACAGTCCATGACCTTTAAAATTTGAATCAACCTTTTCCACCAACTCTGAGCATTTTCCAAAATATACAGCTATTCTTAAACACTGTTCAGTGAATTGTTCTTTTTATATAAGTTGGGAAAAATCACACAGCTTTGATCAGACAAACCTCCACACACAGAAGAAAACCAGAGGAGTGTTAGAACCCCGGCAGCTGTGTAAATGAAGGTAAAGTGGGAAACTGGGACTTGTGGGAACAGGCAGGCTGGGTGTAGACCTACCTCAGTGTGTGGGTGGACATCTTATTTCCTGCCAGGGTTTTAATTCACTCTTGTTTCATTCTTGTTGTTGGATAGCAAGCAGTGTGTGAGGAGAAGCAGGAGGAGAGTGGGAGCGTGGAGGGAAGTGGGTGAGGAGTGAAGGAGGTCACAACGGGGGAGATACGGGGCTGAAATTTCTTCTGCCCTCCGTCCACTTCTTTCAGGCTTTGATTTGATCCCCGTCTGCTCGGGGGCAGCTCCATGGGAACGCCATCGGAAGGTCATATCAGCATAATCACACACACACACACACACACACACACACACACACACAGAGCAGACAGACGTGGATTATGAGGCTGGAGGTGGGCGGACTGGAATCCTACCTGCCTACCTGTTCCATGTGTGCGTGTGGAAAATACATCAGCAGCGTTCAGTATGAGAGCTCAGGAACACTCAGCGCGACAAAACAGACTCTCTTCGTGAGCTTTTCCAGACATTTTTATCATGCGACGCTGCACGGCTTTATCGACGGCTGATCTTTTCAACAGCGGCTCGCCAAACTGGGATTCGCTCTGTTTTGCTGCCACACAACCAGGGGTATTTCTACCTTTTTGGAGGCCCCAGGTGTTATGTCCATAACTAGTATCCCAATAACGAGGCCAGAGGTGCAATAGAACTTGACTTTAGTGACTCACAGTATGACAAGGCGCTCCCGTACAGGCAGAGGCAAAGGTCAAAAGAGACCGTGCCTCTTCCGCATCAACCCTTTATACTCAGGGTGGCGGTGGAGCCGGAAAGATGGAGGCACCACCCACATCAGACAATAATACATCATATTAATACATAACATCCCCCCCCCTTAAAAAAAATCCAAAACGCATGCACACTAACTGGGCCCTCCCAAATTTAGTACCCGAGTCACACTCTAGTGGCAAACAAATAAGCAAGACCTATCCATGCACACAAACAACTAAAACTAGAGGGGGACAGGTGGACTACTGTCCCACCTCCACACAGCCAGACGGATTAGTCTGCCATATCTGATAACAGAAGTCCATAAAATAAAAAAATAAAAAAAATTCAAACGTTTATTTCAAACTCAGGGTTCATATTAAGAGCAAAACTAAAACGAGTAGAAAATAGATAAATAAATAAATAGATAAAAGTATATACAGATCAGCAGACACTCGGCGCTCTTGTAACAACAGTAACATACAATAATGGGCTCAGTATAAAATGGAACGCCACCACTTCCAAATGCTGGAATGAAGTGTGAGTGACGAGTTGATAATTGCTGATATAAGATGATTGTTATATGCCAGCAACCTTCTCAAAAAACTGTAAACATTCTTACGTATCAATTCGCCAAAAGACGGAATGTTCACAGACACAAACATCTTGCTTGCACTCGACCTTCGTGGTACATCTAACAACCTTCTTAGGGAGTTATTATATGCAATGCGGATTTTGTTCCTAACAGCAACATTGCTATTAAACCATAAAGGCGAGCAGTACATTGAGGTACAGAAGGTCTTGAACAACATACATTTGACATCAGGAGAACATCTATGGAAATTTAAATTTAAATTTAAATAAAATATCACTGTGTTCCTATTATACACAAAATAACCCTATAAACTTATATACATAAAGGTAAACCCTTAATTCAATAAACAAACAATCAATCAATCAGTTAACATGCACATTCATGCCCTGCTATAAACATTCCCAATAATACCACCCCAACCCGGGCAAACCCTAAAGTAACACACCCCCCAAACATGGCGGCACACATATTACTTTTTTTTTTTTTTTTTTCACATGGGCACTTGTAGCAGTTTAGCACGAGAAACATATTAACTACGTAGCTCGGGCAATTCACATTTAACCCAACTCATCGCCCCTTGCTACCATATAGTCTTGATGGAGAAGCCACCCCCCGGGGGACTCGTCTGGCAGGTCCCTCCCAGAGCTCCTTCGTCTCTTTGCCCCTGGAGATGAGCCACATTGGAGCACCAACACCTCCTTCTCCTCGATGGCGCGCCGCAGTCCATTGGGATGTCTGCATGAGTCATCTGACAGCCAAAGACACCCGTACTCCCCAACGGCCACCACCTTCAGCCACCCCTGGTCCTCCCGTCGTTTCCTCTTCCCATGGACCTCTCTCAGCCGAGCCTCCTTTCTGGGTCGAACCACATCACCGACTCCCAAAGGAGCTCAACTCGGCTTCCAATGCCCATGATGTATCAACCGGGCCTCCACACCGGGTCACACCACACCGGCAACCCGCCGTGAAGCCTGACTCAGCCTCCAGTTATTCTGTGTGGTACGTCTGTCCACTGTGCCATCTGGTCCTGCCCCGCTCTCTTTCATTTTGAACACTGGCGAAGCCATTGCGGCCCCTTGCTTCTTGGTATCTCCAGACCAAACTCTGGAAGCAGAGGAAGCTGTCCTAACAGCTCCACCTGCCATCACGGGCGTTCCACTATGCCGCTCAGTTCCCTCACCTAGGGTAACTTGGGCCCTGGCACCAGAACCCACGCACGATGGCCCTGGGTGGTATTGGTGCTGTCTATCTCCCAGAGTACTAGGCCATGTATCGTCCCAAACTGCATTGTCCACCACTCGCGGAACCGGCAGGTCCCACAAACCACAGCCCGACCACTTCTCTCCGCTGCTACTGGTAATTGACAAGCCCAGTCCATAAAAAAGGTCACAGCCCATCACATTAGACCCACTCACGGTCACCACGAACTGCAGGCTGGACACCACCACTGACTTGTACCTCGCCGTCAGCTCCAGTGAACCCATGATGGACAGCCTATTACCGCCATATCCACACAATGGCATCAACAGACCTCTCACACGATGGTAGGGGAAAAAACTCCTCACAGTAGGCCAGTTCAACACGGACCTCATCGCGCCCATGTCCACCAAAAATGGCACGTCCTCGCTGTCCAGTGTAACTGTTTAATATGTACGGCCTTCTGTGCTTGAGAAGATGGTGTTAATAACCGTAGGAGTCGTGGCGGGGGAATCCACTTCACGTCACCGTTCCCCTCGCTCAAATTTTTTACAGACCCTGGCGAAATGATTTAGGAGTCTGCACTTGCCACAGCATTTGCTTTTTGCCGGACACTCTCTCGCCTTGTACCAGTGCTTGGTAGACCCACAACCAAAACACTTTGGCGATCCCGGGGTGGACCTAATTTTTATAGCGGTAGCGTATCTGTCTTCCACACTGTCATCGCTATCCGGGTCTACAGCCTGCGCCACTGATTGTGAGTCAGGTTGCCCCAACGCTGTTCTCTCACCAAGGTCCCGTGACAGTTTATCTGCTGCTTCAAACTGTTGGGCTATCTCCACAGCCTTGGCCAACATCAGTTCACCGGAATGTGTAAGGAGTCTTGACCGTGCCGCTGGACACAGCTGTGCTCCGCCAACTGATCGCAGACATTTCTTCTTCCAAGGTCCTAAACTGGCAACACCCAGCCAGTTGGCGCAGGTCAGCAACATACCGCTGCACTGACTCTCCAGTCCACTGGCGGCGCTGTCGGAACTGGATCCTCCGGACGATGACATTCTCAGGGGTGCGAAAGTGACGCACCAATAGCCCAACCGTGTCCTCAAAACTGTCGCTCGCAATGTGCTGAGAATGCGCTGTCCCTCCATGCCAAGATTATAGACCAATATTGCCCGTGCACGCAATTTCTCTAGTTCACCGAGGTTCAGTGCCACAAGATAATTCTCGAATGCAGCACACCACCTCTCCCACAGCACCAGCGGCTCGCCGAGAAGCTCCAGAAATGGCCAAATGCCTGAAATACCTTTATCCATGTTTTTATCCTCGCAGCCAAATGTTATGTCCATAACCAGTGTCCCAATAACAAGGCCGGAGGTGCAATAGAACTTGACTTTATTTAGTGACTCACAGTATGCCAAGGCGCTCCCGTACAAGCAGAGGCGAAGGTCAAAAGAGACCGTGCCTCTTCCACATCAGTCCTTTATACTCAGGGTGGCGGTGGAACCGGAAAGGTGGAGCCACCACCCACATCACACAGTAATACGTCATATTAATACATAACGCCAGGCATAGTTAGTGGGCCCCTCTTTTTGTCATAGGAAAGAGTTCAAACCCATTAAAATGGAAAAAAAAAATAACTCCCCTCCCAACACAAATATTAAATAATAAACTTGGCTCTTGCAAATTTACAAGAAAAAGCTAATTCATTAGAGAAGCAGTGTATTATTATTATTATTATAATACTCTGGTACATTCATTGTTCAGTCACTTATATGAAGTCTGCCGGTGCCATGAGATGAGAAACAACCCCACATCATGATGGTTCCACCTCCAAACGTCACTGTTGGAGTAGTGTTTTTTTGGCCAAACATGGTGTGTGTTATGACAGTGTCATGTTCGGGATCTTCACCCCGAGCATGACTTGTGGCTGTTGGGTTTAATTATTGATTATTAATTCCAGCTGATGGATTGAGCCTTGCTCTCCATCAGTCCCACAGCTATGCCTCCTCCTCACCAGACATCCACCAGTGGTATGGTTCACCACATACACACTCACACACTCATGCATGCACACATACACACACACACACATTGTTCAATCAGTCACGCACCGGGTGGCCACACAGCTGTGTCCATTCTCCCTCATTCTGGGTTTGTGTATTTATAGGGTAGAATGTGACCACCTGTTGTGGCAGCTTCACAATGTCAACCTTGGACATCTGGACTCGCTTCTGTTGGTTTACCCCTGGACTGAATCGTGTTGTTACCTTGGAGCCTTTCCGCTCCGACACTGCTGTAAGTCCTTCCCTGTGCCTTTTTTTCTCCGCTCCTGCTTAGTTGGAACGCGTTAGGCATTCCTGTAGACCAATCAAATTTGTAACCGGGTGTCTTTCCTTTGTGGTGTGACTGTATTTGGACTTTCTATACATGCACCCATTATAAATAAACACTCTGCGTTTTGGGCTCGCTGCCAATTCATATGTTCTCTGCGCAGTTTGCGCAGCGGAAATGACAGACAGCCAGAAAGTTGTATTTTCATCTCGTCTGACTACACTGCATTCTCTCATAGGTGTGTCCAAATGCTGCTTAGAAAATTTTAAACAAGCTTCAACATGCCTTTTCTTTAAAAATGGAGTCTTGTGAGGTGCATGGATCCCATCACAGTGGAGTGCATTATTGTTTTCTCTATCACAATTGTACCTTTCTGGAACACTTTCCCAGTTGTTCTTGGCTCTTGGGTTCTTCTTCCGACTATCCTTCTGACTGCCTGGTCAAATATCTTGCAAGGAGCTCCTGTGTGTGGCTGGTTAACGGAAGGTTGATGTTCCCTCCACTTGTTGATAACAGCCCCAATGGTGCTTACTGGAAGATTCAGAAGTTTTGATATGCATGTCTCTAACCAAATCCATCAATGTGTTTTGCAATAATCAGGTTGTGAAGGTCTTGGGAGTGTGCTTGGCTTTAACCCACCATGAGCTTTTTCTGTGTGACACCTTGGTAACAAACCTTTTTCTAACCACTCACGAAGTGCCTACCCGGCTGATATTAATTATCACAGATGGAAGATAGAAGTACTTTCTAACAACTTATGGATTCCAGCTGATTCATTTCCTTACCATGCCTTGGTGCTTTTTCTGATGTGTTCGGTACTTTTTTCCTGAATCATTCCACTTTGTTGTAACTTTACTATCCATCCATCCATCCATCCATCTTCTACCGCTTTTCTGGAGGTCCGGGTCACGGAGGCAGCAGTTCAAGCAGAGAAGCCCAGACGTCCCTCTCCCCCGCCACCTGCTCCAGCTCTTCAGAGAGGATACCAAGGCGTTCCCAGACCAGCTGGGAGACATAGTCTCTCCACCGAGTCCTGGGTCTGCCCCAGGGTCTCCTCCCAGTGGGACATGCCTGAAACACCTCAAGTGGGAGGCGTCCAGGAGGCATCCTAATCAGATGCCCATACCACCTCAAATGACTCCTTTCAATGTGGAGGAGCAGCGGTTCTACTCTAAGCCTCTCCCAGATGACTGAGCTCCTCACCCTATCTCTGAGGGTGAGTCCAGCAATCCTACGGGAAAGCTCATTTCAGCCGCTTGTATCCGCGATCTCGTTATTTCGGTCATTACCCAAAGCTCGTGACCATAGGTGAGAGTAGGAACGTAGATTTACTGGTAAATCGACAGCTTTGCCTTAGAACTCAGCTCCCTCTTCACCACAACAGACCGGTACAACGTCCGCATCACTGCAGATGCTGCTCCAATCCGTCTGTCGATCTCTCGCTCCATTTTCCCCTCACTCGTGAACAAGACTCCAAGATACTTAAACTCCTCCACTTGGGGCAGGAGCCTGTTCCCAACCCAGAGAGGACAATCCACCTTTTTCCGGCTGAAGACCATGGACTCGGACTTGGAGGTGCTGATTCTCATCCCAGCCACTTCACACTCAGCGGAAAACCGTCCCAGCAAGAGCTGTAGGTCATTGCTGGATGAAGCCAACCGGACAACATCATCTGCAAACAACAGAGATGAGATCCTGTGGTCACCAAGCATGACACCCTCCATTCCCTGGCTGCGCCTAGAAATCCTGTCCATAAAAATTATGAACAGGATCGGTGACAAAGGGCAGCCCTGGCGGAGTCCAACTCTCACTGGGAATGACTCCGACCGAGTGTTGGCAATACGAACTAAACTCTCACAATGGTCGTACAGAGACCGAATAGCTCGTAACAACAAGCCCAATACCCCATACTCCCGAAGCACTCCCCACAAAAATCCACGAGGGACACGGTCAAATGCCTTCTCCAAGTCCACAAAACACATGTAAACTGGTTGGGCAAACTCCCACGAACCCTCAAGAATTCTCGAGAGGGTAAAGAGCTGGTCCGATGTGCCACGGCCGGGACGAAAACCACATTGCTCCTCCTGAATCCGAGGTTCGACCAACGGACGGACTCTCCTCTCCAGTACCTTGGCATAGACCTTCCCAGGGAGGCTGAGGAGCGTGATCCCTCTAAAGTTGGAGCACACCCTCCGGTCCCCTTTTTTGAAGAGAGGAACCACCACCCCGGTTTGCCATGCCAAAGGCACTGCCCCCGACCTCCACACAATGTTGCAGAGGCGTGTCAACCATGACAGCCCTACAACATCCTGGGCCTTAAGGTACTCAGGGCGAATCTCGTCCACCCCCGGGGCCCAGCCACCAAGGAGATTTTTAACCACCTTGGTGACCTCAGCCCCTGTGATAGGCGAGTCATCCCCCTCGTCCCCAAACCCTGCTTCCTCTATGGAAGGCATGTCAGTGGGATTGAGGAGATCCTCGAAGTATTCCTTCCACCGCCCGATGATATCCCCAGTCGAAGTCAACGGTGTCCCATCCGCACCAAACACAGTGTGGACGGGGAGCTGCTTTCCCCTCCTGAGCCGCTGGACAGTTTACCAGAATCTCTTTGAGGCCGACCGAAAGTCTTGTTCCGTGGCCTCACCGAACTCCTCCCATACCCGGGTTTTTGCTTCAGCAACCACCCGAGCTGCACTCTGCTTGGCCTGCCGGTACACCTCAGCTGCTTCGGGAGTTCCACAAGCCAACCAAGATTGATAGGACTCCTTCTTCAACTTAATGGCCCCCCTCACCACTGGTGTCCACCACTTGGTTCGGGGGTTGCCACCACGAGATGCACCGACCACCTTGCGGCCGCAGCTCTGGGCCGCCGCTTCAACAACAGAGGTGGAGAACATGGCTCATTCAGACTCCATGTCTCCAGACTCCCTCGGAATGTGGTTGAAATTCTTCCGGAGGTGGGAGTTGAAGACCTCCCCCGGACAGGGGCCTCAGCCAGACGCTCCCGGCACACCCTCACTATACGTTTGGGTCTACCAGGTCTGAATGGCTTCCTCCCCTGCCATCGGATCCAACTCACCATCAGGTGGTGATCAGTTGACAGCTCTGCACCTCTCTTTACTCGGGTGTCCAAGACATACGGTCGCAGTTCTGATGATACGATAACAAAATCGATCATCGACCTGCGACCTAGGGTGTCCTGGTGCCAGGTGCACATATGGACACCCTTATGCTTGAACATGGTGTTTGTTATGGACAGACTGTGGTTAGCACAGAAGTCCAATAACTGAACACCACTCGGGTTCAGATCGGACAGGCCGTTCCTCCCAATCACCCCACTCCAGGTTTCACTGTTGTTGCCCACGTGCGCATTGAAGTCCCCCAGTAGGACAATGGAGTCTCCAAGAGGAGCACCCTCCAGCACCCCAGTCACAGACTCCAAAAAGGGTGGGTACTCTGAAACATCATTTGGTGCATAGGCACAAATGATGGTCAGGACCCGTTTCCCAACCCGAAGGCGCAGGGAAACAACCCTTTTGTCCACCGGGGAAAACTCCAATATAGAGGCAGCAAGGTGGGGCGATACAAGAATACCTACCCCTGCTCGTCGCCTCTCGCCTGGGAAAACTCCAGAAAAGGCCAAGCTCCAGCCCCTCTCTATGAGACTGGTTCCGGAACCGGAGCTGTGTGATGAGGTGAGGCCGACTATATCTAGCCGGTATCTCTCAACCTCGTACACCAGCTCAGGCTCCTTCCCCACCAGAGAGGTGACATTCCACGTACCAAAAGCCAGTTTAGAAAGCTTGGGATCAGTCCACCAAGGTCTCTGCCTTTGACCGCCACCTAATCCACATAGCACCGGACCCCCATGATCCCTCCTGCAGGTGGTGAGCCCACTGGAGGGCGGACCCATGTAACTCCTTCGGGCTGAGCCCGGCCGGGTCCCATGGGTGGAAACCCGGCCACCAAACGCTAGCCTTCAAACCCCTCCCCCAGGCCTGGCTCCAGGGTGGGGCCCCGGTAACCCCATACCGGGCGGGGTACACTGAATCCTTGATATACAATTTATCATGAGAGTCTGTTGGATCGTTCTTAGTCTGGCCCTTCACCCAGGACCAGTTTGTCTTGGGAGACCCTATCAGAGGCAAATTGCCCCGGACAACATAGCTCCTGGGATCACTGGGGCACGCAAACTCCCCCATCACAATAAGGTGACAATCCATGAGGGGGGTAACTTTACTAATGATCTTAAATGTTTTGATTTCTTCCTGTGTGGATTTCTAGTGTTTAAACCAAAGTCTGGTGAAAATTTCATTTGAGTAGCCTCACTGAAAATGTATGCTGGAAAAAATGATGACATGCTCAGTACTATGTAGACCTCCTTAATAAGGGTAGTATCTCATAGAGTGGTGAATGTTGACAAATGTAGCAATTTTTGGTTTTTCCAGCTGTTGACAAAAATCAAGCTAGTTGTAATCGCGGCATGGTCTGGGGACCATCCTCACACTTCAAGTTATTTTGATATCTTTGTGTTTTCCCTTATTATTATTTGCATTTATTGTCTTCTGTGTTTAGTTCTAGGTTATTATGATTATTATCATGGTCACGGTTATGTCTGGTTTTGATTATTATTTTCATGGTTATGTTGTCATGTCTTACTCCTGTCTTGATTTTTGGTTGGGCTTTTATGTTGACAGCACCTTTTGTTATTTTCTGGTTCCCTGCTCTGTTAAGTGTTCACAGTTGCTTTGGGGTTTTTGCTTACTGATTGTCCACAGTTGTCATTGATTTGCTGCACTATACAGTATATACACTACTGTGATCAACTGTGTTCCTCAGTGTTCCTTCCAGGCCACGTTTGCACTGTGATTGTCTTTGTTTACTACCATGCCATGCTTTGCTATGTTTTTCCGTCTTGAGGATTTAGTTTTTGAGTTTTCCCTGCCACAGTGTTATATGTTGTTCTGCAATAAACATCACAAACTACAGTCCTGCATTTGGGTCCTGCCTCTCAACCTTTGTGCCACTTTAGCACTAGTATCTCACAGAGCGGCGAACACTTAGAAACGTTCACGAATGTTGTGAAGTGAGAAAGTTGTAGATGGGTGGAGTTGCCTTTAAAACTTCTGCAGCTGCGTTCTACCTGCTGTGGAAATCCCCAAAGGATCGTCATGTTTAGGTTTACATTATCTGATGGGGCTCTCAACTGGAAAAACGGTCCCTGCCACCAACACTTGAGCTGTGTTCCCATCGACCAATAGCGTACTCCAAAGTGGACTGCACAGGGTATCCGCCATATAAACTGAGATTCCAAATCAAAGAGAGTGAATGGTCTTCAGTTCAAAGGGAACTGAGAACTGTGCAGTGAACAACCAGACATCACTTCACCGGAAGTTGTCAAGAACATTACCCATAAGCCATTGCGCCTCAAACACGAGTAAAATAAACTATTGTTGCTAACGTTATTAACAAGCTTAACTGATGTTGGTTATTGTTTATATCTACAGATAGTTGGAGTATTCCTGGATCTTAAAAAAGCATTTGATACAGTAGATCACAATCTATTATTAAAGAAACTACAAAATTGTGGTATTAGAGGGGTAGCACTGTCCTGGTTAAGAAGTTACTTAAAGAATAGATATCAGTTTGTATGTGTTAACAACAAAAACTCAGAGCTACTGAAGGTCACCTGTGGAGTCCCACAGGGTTCAGTTTTGGGACCATTATTATTCAATATGTATATAAATGATATATGTAAAGTTTCAGAAAAAATGGACTTAATATTGTTTGCTGATGACACTAACCTGCTATGCAGTGGAAACAATTTGGAACAACTTCTGGATACACTCGGAAAGGAATTAGGAAAGCTGAAACTGTGGTTTGATTCAAACAAATTAACGCTCAATTTAAGCAAGACAAAATTTATAGTCTTTAACAACCATCACAACTACCCAGTACCCAAACTCAGTGTAAATGGTGTAGAGATTGAAAGGGTATCCGAAACTAAATTCCTTGGAGTAATAATTGATAACAAACTGTGTTGGAAGCCACATATTAATTATATAAAAGGTAAAGTATCCAAATCAATTGCAATATTACACAGAGTGAAAAATTTGCTGAATCAACCCACACTATACACCTTGTATCATTCATTAATACTCCCATACATGACATATTGTAATGAAGTATGGGGAAATACATATAAAACAAGCACATATCCACTCTTTATGCTTCAAAAGAGAGCTATTAGAATAATCAACAAAGCAGCTTACAGGGAACCAACAAACCCACTTTTTCTTAAACAAAAAACTCTCAAGTTGAAAGATCTGATCGACTTTAAAACCGCAATAATAATGTTCAAAGTGAAGAATCTATCACTGCCCGCAAATATCCAAAAGTTGTTCCAAACAAGGGAGAAACGATATCACTTCAGAGGAACATGTATATTTCAAAAGCCTACAGTGAGAACAACCACCAAGCAACACTGTATTTCAGTGCAAGGTGTCAGATTATGGAACGATTTTGGACCTGAATTAAAATCATGTACAAAGCTTGGACAATTTAAACAAAAACTAAAGGAAGAAATACTCCAAACATATTTACAAAACGACATGTAAACTCACATAAGGATTGACATTTCCAGCCTGTGTTGTGTTATAGCTTAGTTTTTCTTTTTTCTCTGTGACACTATGTCTTAGATTTGTTTTTGAATAGTAACCGCTTAACTTAGACTAGCTCAATTTTCTTTTTCTCTCAGTCATATTTTGTCTTAGCCTTGTTTTAAATTGTAATTACTCTTGTCTTGTTTTCTCTTTTTTCTCCTTTGAATTCTTGGATGGAATATGGGTGGGCAATATAAGCTGCGGCTTCAGCCATCACCCATTTCGGATAACTTACGTGGAATTGTATAGTAGAAGGAGTCTTTGTCTAATTTGACCTTGTTGTTATATTATACAGTTTCTTTTAACCTGTAATGTACTATCCGAAATAAACAAAAATTCAATTCAATCCAAAAAAATTCAATTCAATTCAAGTATATTTGTATTAATATTGTGACGTTTGCAGGGGTTCACACAAAAAGACAATGGAGCAGATGGCTGTGATCAACCAGATTTATTTTACACACACCCCGACCCCCAACCTGCTTCTCAGCACAGACAGGAGCGGAGGTCATTCTCACAGACCTCTGTTTACATCACGGTTACACACACATGATACATCTTGCCCTAATCCTGCTAAACACTGCTGGGCCATTATAATGCAGTTATAATGACACAGCAGTATAACTCAGAAGTAAATATGTCAATCCTTATTTAAACTAGAAATATTTTTGACCAACTGAACCATTTGATGCTGAGAAAAATAATTCAATCAATAAATAATATTGTAACGTGCTGCTCGACATGGCGACGTCCCACCGGGAGATTCGAACTCACGCCTCCCGCTCCGGAGTCCCGCACCCTACCTGTGTCGCCAATAGGGTCAACCCACTTGGCAAGCCAAGTAGGGTGCTCAAATTGAGTTCGCTACAATATTTTATTTAAAAAATATAAATTATCCACCATAGTATCAGCACGTGTCCATGGTTACTGTGGTAACTCACGGAGGAGGAGCCGAAGGTTACAGGGTGTTTCAAGAAATTTTGTGAAGGGCAGTTAACTTACTGATATTCCCTGAGAACGGAGCAGGGAGTAGGGAATACAGTTTGAAGTACACTGTGAATCGGAACGTAGCTTTCACCTGGATGACGGTTGTTTACGGTTACGGTTGTTATGCGTCACACTTTCTTGTTTAGTCTGAACGCACCTTTAAGGTTCTTAAACAGTTGCTGGTGTTCACTATTTGGTGAACCAAAAAGAACGTGTGTGACAACTGATTGCAGACACTTACAGCTATTTTGCAAAAGTTTGCAACCATTTACAGACCCTGACAAAACCCCAATAACTGCAACATTCGTGAATGTTCCTTAGCATTCACAGGTCCGTGAGATACAGGCTTAAGGTTTTATGTGCTGTTAAATATGAACATATGCTACTTTTCTGTTTGATATGAGTGCAATATTCCTTCAGGATTTTATATCTCACCCTAATCTGCAATTTTGCTTTGATATTAGTTTATTTTCCTTCAGAAATTAATTAGAGGATCTGCAATGCAACCCCACCTCACCCACACACACACACACACACACACACACACACACACACACACACACACACACACACACACACTGTACAAATACTGGTTTTTGTCTTCTTTTGGGTGTTTGAAGAGACACAAAAGCTGCAGCGTTGAGCATAAATTGCACTCCTTTGTATTTGATTTGACTCCTTTTGCTGCATTCACAGCGTTAACGGCGGCAGAGGTGGGAGGAGGGCAGGGTTTTCTGGAGGTGAGGGGGCTGACAGAAGCCGTTTCTGGTTTTTGTCCCTCGGGGTGTTGTTCGTTCGGGTGGCAGCTGTCCTAATTCCCCAAAATAGCTCATTGATGGGGAATCAGGCATAGTCAAAGTGATCGTGCGGAGATTTGATTGGAGCTGCTGGAGGCCTTGATGAGCGCTGAAAAGCGTCGTTCTGCTGTCTGTCAGAGGAGACTTTGCTGCTTGCCTTTTTCAGTTTTCATTTCTCTCTGAATATGTGAGAGAGTTTAACTAGCGACGTGAATCTGCGTGGCCAGTGATTTTATGGCTCTTTGCTGTAAATTCTAGTCAATGTTGCTTGTTCATTAATCTATAGCTGATTGTAGCTCTTGAGCCATTCTGCCTTATTGTTATATTTTGGCCGTGCTAGCCTTTAGCTTAGCTTCAACTACACATCTGTTTTCTATATATTCTGTTCGTGCAACACATTCTTCCTCCGAGCAGGATCATCTACCAACCCTTGACCTATATTTAAGCAATATTACACGAGAGAGAGTATGGTATCAATGAATATAGTAACTGCAGGTGTGATACGTCTAATGCCTACGCAGAGGGCATTAGATGTATAATAATAATAATAATAATTTTGTTTGTAAAGCACTTTTCACAGACAGGGTCACAAAGTGCTTTCCATAAAATCAAACAGTAAATAAATAAAAGATAATAAAAGACAATAAAAATAAAAAAAATCAATAAACAATAGAAGACATAAGAATCACACCTGCAGTTAACCCCTTGCACTCCGGCCAATTTCCCTAAAAACGTCAAAAAATAACATGCCCAAATTAAATCCAAAGCAGTTTTTCAACCCTTTGCAGCATCTTCATGGGGTTGGTCTCATTTAAAAGAAAACACTTTGAATTTTTTGGCAAAACAGTCATAATCTCTCTAAGTGCTCCGGCCACTGAGTTACAGTCATCTAAACATAGTGAACTTGAAGAAAATAAATTTGGCCTGGGTGTTTTTTTGGATACAAATGCTTGCAAATAACACACAGCTTCAGATCCGGGCTGGAAAATGCAACAGAAATGTAGAACCAAGTGTTATCCAGCTGAGGTCCAAATTTTGAAACAATACCAAAAAAAATGAATATATTACACAGCTTTTTCCTCAGGTAGTTCCCAGGCGTTTTGGAACTGTGCCAAATTGTGCCAAATGGCACAGTTTGGAAAAACATCTGTAACTTTTGAATGCTTCAATATAGAAGCTTCATTTTGGGCTCTAATGAAAGGTCACACTCAAGGCTGTGTCTGTGTATGGGGGGGGGGTTGTTTCCCCCCCCCTCGCTACAGAGGAAAGACATCGCCCGTTGCGCCACGGTCTGTCATGCAGCGATGACGCACAGCTGTAATTTACCGATCGGTCAAAAGTCATTTTGATTACAATTTTCAGGGATAAAGGATAATTTAGCTTAGAACACCTTACCTCTTCACAGCAGAAGCGGAGCTGGCGAACTTCTTCCTCATTGTCAGACGAACGCGACGCTGGTCTCGCAACCCAATCAAAACATAATTCCATTATTGCGGTTTTGAGCTTCCATGATTGCGGTTTTTGGCGAATGATTTTTCAAAACAAATAACAGTAGTAATTAAAAATAGACTGGCAAACGCGTGTGTGTCACTCAGCCTTCGTCTTCGGCCTCCGTCGGTCTATGATGACCATAGAAGGCAATCCTAATGTCTGTTCTGCTGGGACAAAAACAAAACAAAACAAGCACCGCCTGGCCGAACATGCCGATGGGCGAATGTCAGTCGCTGTCACAGAGGTTGCACTTGTGGATGGTCTCCGTGCTGCTGGGTCTGTGAGGTTCTTCCTGCGGGTCCTTTTTTTCCTCTGCAGCAGCAGTCTGTCTTCACCCAGCCTTAAAAAAAATAGCTCGCAAACTTCTCTGCTTCAATTGGCTCACTGCATTCACAGCTTTGGTAGGCGGGTCCTTCTTGCTAGGTTTTCAGTCATTGGTTCTTCAAGGTTTCAGAAACCCAATTCAAGGCTCTTATTAGTCGAATGAGAGGTCAATCAGATGATCTAATCTGTTCGCGCTGTGTCTGCAGTGGAAGAACAGATATGCAGCTCCCGCAGCTCCATCGTGCGCCCTCGTGAGCTCAAGGACGCACGAGAGCGCCCTCGTGCGCTCTGGGGCACAGAGACTTGCCCGGCCGCGGTACAACGGAGTGCAAGAGGTTAATATATTCACTGATACCATAACAATCTTGAGTGTAATATTGCTGATATACAACAGTTCCACAAGCACAATTTATTAAATGACAACAATACTGGACAAAATATTATGATTTATTTGTTTAACCAGTTATTTTACTCTGCTGAGAAAAAATAGTTCCTTCTAAGTGTAGCCAGTAACTGTTGCTAAACACCTCAATCAGCATGAAGACGTCTATTGTCATTTCACACACATGTAAACAAATTAAATATTGTCAAGTCCAAAAGTAGTGTTTATAAAACATATACCTGTTGAGTCAGTACTGCAGAAGACCCGAGATCAAAACGTAGCCAATGCCGGTAGCTAGCCGGTGGCTAGCAGTTAGCATGTTAGCAATTTAGCACACTTCACTTGCTTTTCTTTGCATTTTCAGATGACTCGAGAGTTGTTAATCGAGACAATAAATCCAACTCTAGCACTGCCTATTTTTTAAACAGATGTAAAATAGCTTCAAGGTGTTTATACAAGGCCAGGCTGTAAGCTGGATAAAGTTTTTTACAAAAGGGTGGGACTTCTGGGTCAGGTAAGAAATCTATTCAAAACAGCGCCTCACTGTGGAAACTAAAGTATTCAACACAGTATTGCAATTGTCACTGAGAGTTACTGTAGTTGACAGTAAATTTGTGTTCGTAACTAATGGTTACATGAACACCTTTGAAGTGGAGTGATACATATCCAGCTACATGAACACCTTTGAAGTGGAGTGATACATATCCAGTGAAACGTTGGAGTGCAATAATTGTGGATTTTAGTAACTCCTAGAATCCTTATTTTCCAATCACATTGCTCGGTTGAAACTATCTGTTGTATAATTTATTTTCTTGCATTTTCTTTTACTGTAGCCCCGACCACTCCTCAACTAATGGTGGTTACTTGCCATTAGCTGTTGTTAGCATTCACTCAGGATCATTTCTGTGCTCATTATACTGCATGGACCGGCCACATCCTATCAGCAACTCACACTACACATGCGATCTCCAATAATGTTTTAGTTGGACTTTTATGTTCTTATATTCAACCAATTTTACATTAGTCTGACAAAGAGACCTAATCTTCCAGTGTTAGCCTCAAACATGGTGTCACCTTCAACAGAGGGAAATTATGAAAGAGGCCAGGTGGGGTGAACTGGGGCTCACTAGCATTTAAAACAATATGCTATAAAACAGCCTGTTTTGAGGAGAGCTCCTTCATCGTGTGTAAAATGGCACTGCAATAATTGAACCCTGGTGTATTTTGACCAAATCGTGTCACCGGCATTTCATTAACACTTATGGAAGCTGTGTCAGCATGTGGAAATGGAAATGGGGGGAAAAATGGATAGCACCTTTAAAAGGAAGCAAAGTTTCCTCTGCAAATTAAAAGCTAAGGGCCACACGCACAGCACAGAGATCATTGAGTGATTGCACCAATTTTTGATCTTTGGGATCATTTGGAAGATCCTTGTGTGTTTTGGACTGAGTCAGAACTTTGAGGAGACCGTGGAGATCATTGAAGATCATTGATCGAATTCCGAGCGAGTTGGTCGTGACAGCTAATCAGCCTTGAGATTCAATCACCAGTAAAAGTATCAAATGTTTGAAAATGAGACTTGCAGACAGATGGAATGGAGCCCAGCAGCTGCGACGGAGCGTCAGGAGTTTCCTCCGTCCACATACACCTGCTACTGATGTGCTAACAAGGGCTAGGAGGCTAAACAATCATCAGCCAGGTGCAGTTTCTGGAGGAGGCGGTGACATTTTCCCTAAATGTAATGGTATTTTGGGGGATTTCCACAGCAGATGGAAAGCAGCGGCAAAATGTATGAAGGCAACCCCGCCTCTCTGCAAGTCAGCCAGATGACTACACAGTTACAGCGCACCACACGAAAATTTGTGTTTAGACTGAACTCCACAGTTCAGCTCTACATAGTTAAATGCATTATTTTTTTCCTGTTGTTTGAGCATTTATGATATGTTTAGAAGAACGTCAGTTTGAGTTTCTGATGAATCCTGTGAGGACATATGGGGGGGGGGGGGCTTAAAAGGTCATAGGCTGAAAAGTTCATCGTGGTCAAATTTGACCAAATGTAGTTTATTTTTCAACCGCAGGGATCCAAGCACTGCAACACTGATGGAAGAAGTGTGTGGACCGAAGGGGAGACGATGCTGAAAAATAAACCACATTTGATCAAATTTGACCACTATGAACTTTTCAGCCTATGAACTTTTCACCCCCCCCCCCCAAAAAAAAATAAATAAGTTGAAGCCTTATTTATAACACTAAAGCAGCATTATTAAAATGAGTCAGAGAAGTATTGTGGATCAGCTATAAGTAATGCCAGCTCAGTTAAAAACCGCACGTGGTGCTCACAGAGGGCTTTCTGCTGCTCACTCCTCTGTGTTGGAAACTATTGACATGCCCTGTCACCTCACCACTGACAAAAATGGTGAAATCTGAGTTGTACATTTGCATAAGGGCGTGTTTCACTGACGTACTTGTGCAGAGTTCCACCTCACAGACCAGCACGCGACCGAAGCTGCCTGTGCAGAGATCACGTGGGCGTCACAGTCATACAGTGACGCCTTTGACTGTGACGCCTTTGAAGCTCAGAGTCAAAGTGCTGTCCGAGTTCTGGCGTCACTTTTATCAGGTGGCGGGAATGTGTCATGATCGTCTTCTGAGGTGGGAGTCACAGTCGTCCGCGCTGTGACAGGAAGACACTTGGAGTTTTCTATGAGCTTCAAAAGAAAAACTCCAGATGTCGCATTCAAGATGTCTGTAACACGAAGGAGGTCAGGTGGACTTCCCTACAAGTAATAGCATGACTTATTGTTTATTTATAGGTGCTAAACAGATAACATGGTGGTAATTTACATGTGGGCACACATTTGAAAAGCCATGTATTACTGTCTACACACAAACATTTAAGCAGTATTATGTCATGAGCCGAGTGCTGGAGATTCCACCAGACTCTGTCTCATGGCTTTTTATGCTTTGTGGGGTTTATATATTCTTGTTTTGCTTGCCGTTTTTCCTGTTTGTGTTAGTGTTATATTTCTATTTATTTTTTCTATTTATTTGGTTTGTTATTTTATTCTTTATTTCTTTAGTATTATCCTCTAACTGTTGACAGCTGTCAGGGGTGTGAAGCTTCATGTGGGCGTGCCCTGTCAGCTGTCAGTTTTTGGTTTGCCTCCCTCTCACTGCCTCAGCTGATCCCAATTATGTATCCTCGTTTTCTCCTGCCCCTTCAGATACCACACCTGTTGTTTATTATGTTAATGGGTTCTGGTCCCTATTTAAAGGGCTGATGACACGATTTTGACATTTTTTAGGATGTTGTGTAAACCCAAAAGTCATTGTCGATGATCAATATAACATTTACAATCACGCCTGCATAAACTAGTTATCATCAAAAAAACAGCAGCCGCTAACTGGACTGTGGTGCGGCCCACCAAATTAAGGGAGGCACCCCCATGATGTAAGCGGGAGAACGGACTCCGGTGTTGCTGACTGAAATGACAGCAGCTTTGTAGCTTACAGTTTCTCTGGTTTCTTGTTTTAATTTTATGGCTGTTCCTTTGCGTTGTGTCGCAGGCTTAGATAAACATCAAACCGTGAAAGACCACATCACACGCTTCAGCTCCAACTGTTATTAAGTCTTCTCGTGCGCTTTTATGCAGGAGGAGCAGAGGAGGGGAAGGATTAATGGATTTATGCGCAGCTTTGACCTACTTTCTGTGATCCCATGCTGACATCTCGCCGGTCCGGGCACGTCCCCTCTATAATTATCACCAGCTGATCCAAACTCCTGCTGATCATGTTTCCCGGTTCTCGCCCAGGAGCTTCTCATCACACCATCACCAGCAATGCATGTACTTCGCAGCCGTTTGCCAGTCATGCACTAATGGTCCATAGTATTGTCATCTGTGTTGTTTGTCTGCCAGTATTTTCAGCACTCTCACGACACGCTAGTCACTCCATGTTCGCAGTGGCTCTCGTGCGTCCTTTAAGCAGTGTCCTCTGGGGCACACCTGTGGCAAACACGTCTCCTCTCATTCGTTCGCTGGGCGATGTCTGCCCCCGAACGCCATCAGTAAGTGTGTCTGTTTCTTGTATGTCTTCACCTTTTAGGGAATTGTCTGTCTTTCTGTATTAAATGTGTTGTGGTGAACGCTGCCCGCAAATCTTCGTTATTTCATCCTCCCTCTCCGTGCCCTGCGTAAGAGCGCACAGAGGGTCACGATGAATGGATTTAGGCGCAGAATTCACCACAGCACATGTATTGAACATAAGAATGATGACAACAATTCCCAAAAAGGTGAAGACCCACAAAAATAAACAGGAACACTTACAGTTGGCGTTCGGGGCTGACATCTTCCAGCGAACATGGAAAGGAGACATGTTAACCACGGTTGCGCCCCAGGGCCGAAATCGCTTCAAGGGGCGCAACAGAACCACGGCTGTGTGGAGCGGCCAACACATTGTGATGGCGTTAGCAACATTGACTGGCTGACAACACGGCAGACGATGCACACAAACCATGAACAGCTGACTGTCAAAGAGAGAGGGCGCGTGTGTTCGGACTGGCGAATGTTGGACAGTGCCCACCTGAAAGTGGCTCAAAACGCACATAAAACACATGTAAAAAACAAAAACAAGAACTCAAAATGTAATCCATAATAAACCCCATGCCTGAGCCACAGAGAATGCACTGCTATGATTTTATTGGAAAATCGGGTTTAAATAAATTATATTTATGAACAAATAATTTGTTGCAATATCTGTAACAAAAGAATAACACTGGACTTTCGGTTTTGGCGGCCATGTGAGAGGGACACTTATCACTCTGCTCTGCTCCTGGAGAAAAAAAATCGGCAAATAACTCTCTCATTTGGGACAGAACGTATCCCAGCGTTTGGGCGAGGATATGTCGGTGAAGCCTAAGGCTGGAAAACCAGGTAGAGGAAAAAGCGAGCCGCCGAAACAGTCCAAATTAACGGACTTTCAGGTCTGTGACGCAGCAGATGAAGCTCCATATATGGCGGAGGAAGCTAGCAGCGGTGCGGTGACTGCGGGAAACGGCACAGGTGCACTGCTAGCAGCCATTAGTTCAATGAGAGCAGACTTTTCCTCTAAATTTGATAGGATTATGGGAGCGTTGGAAGGAATGAGAAAGGAATTGGGTGACTGTGTAGAACGAATGGCGCAGGTGGAGCTTCGTGTCTCTAGTGCTGAGGATGACATCACCGGTCTTCAATTAAAGGTGCGCACTTTGGAAAAAAATAAAAAAGGCCTGGAAGATAATGTCCTGGATTTGGAGTCCCGGTCGAGACGGAACAACTTGAGGCTGGTGGGTCTACCGGAGGAATCTGAAGGTCGGGACACATCTTCCTTTTTGGAAAAGTGGGTTCCGGAGGCGCTGGGCAGCACGGAGCTGCAATCAGCAGTCGTTCTGGAAAGCGCACATCGTATCGGCCCACGGACAAATAAGGGACCACCGAGGACGCTTATTATGAAGTGCCTCAGCAACAGAGACAGGATGAAGATATTCAACGCTGCGCGAGCTAAGGGAGAGATTAAACACCAGGACCAGCAGGTGCAGTTCTACCCAGATTTGGCCACAGGAATCCAACAATTGAGGAAGCAGTTTGATCCCGTACGTAAAGAGCTGCGCAACCTTGGGATTCGTCATGGTGTAATTTATCCTGCGAGACTGTTGACCACGTACAGGGGCAGAACACACATCTTCAAGACCCCAGAGGAGGTGCAGGAGTTCATCAAGAAGATCCAAGAAGAGACTGGTGGGAGCTAAGCATGAACAAAGTATAAGGTAGAATATTTAAGCATTTGCACAGGCATCTGACTGATTTGAAGCAAATAGCAAGTTTGCAAAATATAGATTGTATTATATATTAAAAAAAACTATGATGTACAAAGTTGCTAAAAATTTTGGAGTTAAGTTGGAAAACTACAGAAGAGAGTTAATGTTACGTCATTAAAAGCAGTAGAGTTAGGGTGATTGGGAGGATGAAGAAGGAGTGGCTTAGGCTGTTCCCCGTGGGTGTGGAGCGGTCGATGGCTATATCGGGAGACGGAATTTTTCTTTTGATTTTGGGGGGATTACCACAAATGTGGGAAGGGGGAATTTGTATGTGTGTAGTTTGTAGGATGAATGTTCAACCACTCATGTTTTTGCTTCTCTGTATGAGCATGTTTACACTGCAAGGTAATTCCAAACTCCTTATTGATCATAAACCAAAGCGTTAATCTTAATTTAACTTCATGGAATTGCAGAGGTCTACAGAATTTAAAAAAACTTAAACAAGTTATGAATAAAATAAAAGACATGGGTTCAAAAATTGTGTTTTTACAAGAAACTCATGTAATAGAGGAGGATGTAAAAAGAATTAGGAGTAGATGGCAAGGAAGTGTTTTCACCTCATCATTTTCATCCCGAGCCAGGGGAGTTATGACTCTCATACATAAATCAGTCCCATTTCAAGTGAAAAATGTAATTGGAGACAAATTTGGAAGATATTTAATCATTCAAGGATCTTTGTTATTAGAAAATATAAATTTGGTGAACTTATATGGTCCCAATATAGATGATCAAAAGTTCTTTGCTAATTTATTTCTTATCTTATCATCACTTACAGGGCAACATATAATAGCAGGGGATTTTAATTGTACATTGAATCCCGGTATAGATAGATCAACAGGACTGGACTGTACGCACAATGGATGTAGGATGACCATTAATCATTTTATGAAAGAATTGAGATTGCTAGATATATGGAAAGAAATGAAACCACAAGTTAAAGCCTACTCTTGTTATTCCAATACCTACAAGACATTCTCACGTATTGATTATTTTTTGATCTCCACAGAATTAAGGTTCAAGATTCAAAACTGCTTTTATGATAACATCGTGATCTCTGATCATGCACCCTGCTGTCTAATATATGTAGATAAGAAATTGACAAAGGAATCAGGTAGATGGCAATTTCAGCATAAATGGCTTCAGGATGAGGAATTTGTTAAGTATATAGAAAAACAGATAGATGAGTTCTTTGACATGAATACTACACAAACATCAGCATGTGTAAAGTGGGAGGCTTTCAAAGCTTTTATTAGGGGACATATTATTAGTTATACAGGTTCAAAATCTAAGAAGACTCGAGAGGAGAGAGTCCAATTGGAACATAAAATAAAAATTCTTCAAGAAAAAGTGTATGCAGGAAGTGATCCAAGGTTGGAGAACGAATTACTGATTTTGAGAGCTGAATATGACAAAAAATCAGCGAATAGAGCTGCCTCGAGTCTTCTAAGATTGAAACAATCTTTTTATGAACAAGGTGAAAAATCAGGGAAATTATTGGCATGGCAGATTAAACAATTAGAATTTAAAACACCAATTACCAGTATTATAAGTAACGGACAGGTAGTTATAGATCCTTTAGAAATTAATAGAGCCTTTAGAGATTACTATGAAAAATTATATGATACCAAAAATGAATCTGACTTAACAAAACTAAATGGGTTTTTGAACGAACTATCTATACCGTGTATTTCAAATGAAAACAGGGAGATACTGGAGTCTAAAATTAGTTAAGAAGAAGTTGGGCTAGCCATTGATAATATGAAATCAGGAAAAAGTGCAGGACCAGATGGTCTTCCAGTTGACCTTTATAAAAAATTTAAGAATAAATTAATAAAACCTTTTTTGGAAATGGTTTTAGAAGCATTTCAAAATAGTAATTTACCATCATACATGAATAATGCCTTAATTATACTGTTGCCAAAACCAGGTAAACCCTCTAATAAATGTGAAAATATGAGACCAATAAGCCTATTAAATGCCGACCTTAAGATAATCTGTAAAATTTTAGCAAGACGAATACAAGAAATTTTACCAAATATTATTAATCGAGATCAGAATGGCTTTATTAAGGGAAGACAAGGCTTCCATAATGTAAGAAGACTATTTAATATTATCTATTCTAATAAAGAAGCACCGGATACAGCTCTCCTATCACTGGATGCCGAAAAGGCCTTTGATAGAGTCGAATGGCCCTTTCTTTTTGAAGTCTTACAAAGGTTTGGACTTGGAAATAATTTCATAAAATGGGTTCAGATAATATACAATAATGCTACAGCAGAAATCCTAACAAATAGCAATATTTCAAAATCAATAAAAATCAATAGAGGATGTCGACAAGGCTGTCCACTTTCACCTTTACTGTTTACTATGGCAATTGAACCTTTAGCGATGGCGATACGTTTACATTCACAAATATATGGAATTAAAGTTGGACCAACAGAACATAAAATCTCCCTGTATGCCGATGACATAATTTTGTTTATGTCGAATCTTAAAAAATCAATTCCGACCTTGTTGAATTTAATAAAGAATTTTGGGGAAATATCAGGATATAAAATAAATAAAACTAAATCTTCAATATTAATGCTAAATGAGACCCAGAGAAATTACCCAGCCCCTGAGGTAAATCAATTCAATGTTGTAAATCAGTTTAAATATTTAGGAATCCAAATTGTGCCTAAGCTAGAATCAGTCGCCTGTGTCAACTATGAAGCCTTAATGACAGAAATTAATGAGTTACTTCAGAGATGGATGTCACTACCAATGTCGATGATCGGGAGAATCAATATACTTAAAAGTAATATCTTACCTAAAATACTTTATTTATTTCAATACATTCCCTTACCACCACCTTTAGATTTATTCTCAAGAATTAAAAAAAAAGTTAGTGGAATTTATATGGAACAACAGGAGGGCTAGATTACGTCTGTCTTTATTATATTTACCATTTGATCGTGGAGGTCTGAAATGTCCAAATTTTATGTTGTATTATTGGTCGGCACAACTGAGGTCTATGACATATTATTTTTCATCAAATGATCTCCCTCACTGGACTGAAATGGAATCATACAATTTACCTTTACCTCTTCCCATATTCATATACTCATATTCGGCAAAAAAATTACAAAAACAAGTTAAAAATCCATTTGTAAAGCATATGATCAAAATATGGTGTGAAACTAAAAACTATTTAAAAGAACCACACTTATTGTCACAATTTAGCCCAATATGGGGTAATCAATATTTTAAACCAGGGAGAGCGGATGCTGTATTTAAAGTATGGAATTTAAAAGGGATTCAAAAGATTCAAGATTTATATCTGCCATGTGCAGATAACATAATGTCTTTTGAAGAGTTGAGGATCAAATTTAATCTTAATAGAACACATTTTTTTAAATATCTTCAACTTAGGAACTTTATTCGATCAAATCAAAATGGAGCTCTCACTCGACCTATTTACTCATCCTTGGAAAAAATGTTGATGAAAGATAGTAAAAGAAAGGGTATTATTTCAGAGTTTTATAACTCATTGACACTATCCTCAAGTGAAAACTCACAGAAAAGATTAAACTACTGGAAAGAAGATTTGCAAACTGAAATTTCAGCGGAACAATGGGAATTGGCTTGTACAGAAGTTCAAACCAAATCAATAAATGTACGTCTTAAATTGATACATTTTAAATGGTTAATGCGGATGTATGTTACACCGGAGGAGTTAAATAGATATAACAAAAACATACCAGATACGTGCACAAAATGCATGGAAAGTAAAGGAACCCTATTTCATTGTTTATGGGAATGTAGAATAAGATAAGATAAGATAAGCCTTTATTAGTCCCACAACGGGGAAATTCCAGGATTGCAACAGCACAGGGATAGCAACACTCAGAGCAACAATCAGAAGGCAAGAAAAAACAAGCAAGCAAGAGCAGCTAATATACATATGTACATATTACTATAAAATATATATACACACACACACACACACACACACAGTGCAGAGCATTGTAGCTGGATGGAATAAATATATGAATATATGAACACACAGTGCAGAGCATTGTAGCTAGATGGAATAAATATGTAAATATATAAACACCCACAGTATGGAGCATTGCAGCTAGGTGGAATAAATATGCAAGTATATAAACACACACAGTGCGGAGCAATGTAGCTAGATGGAATAATATGTAGATATATAAAAACACAGTGCGGAGCATTGTAGCTAGATGGAATAAATATATAGATATGTAAATATAAACACACCCAGTGCAGAGCATTGTAGCTAGATGGAATAAATATGTAAATATATAAACACACACAGTGCAGAGCATTGTAGCTAGATGGAATAAATATATAGATATATAAATATAAACACACACAGTGCAGAGCATTGTTGCTAGGTGGGATGAAACAGCATAACCGTCTATTTAGTTATCCTACATGGTATGATTATGTGCCCATACATATTCTCACCCTCCATAGCGACCGGTATGTTCCTAGTTGTATGCCGGAGAGGACCATTGTGTAAGTCTATTGCATCTTTTGCATTCAAAAAAAAAAAAAAAACAAAAAAAAAAACTATTAGTTTTTTTTAATAATTAGAATTTTATTTTTTTAATAATTAGAATGTTTTGGGAGGAGGTGAGGGTAACAATTGAAAAAATAATTTCAAAACAAAGCATATTGAATCCTAAACTGTTTTTGTTGGGTCTGTACCCAGAAAAGCATAACTTTAATAAAAGTGAAAGAACATTCATAGACCTCAGTTTGCTTAATGCCAAAAAATGTATTGCACTACTGTGGAAAAAGACTCATAGACCAGATGTGACTCAGTGGTTAAGACAGATGTTAACAAACCTTCCATTAGAAAGAATAACATACATACTGAAATCAAAGGAAATTGTGTTTGAGAATATATGGAGACCTTTTATTGATTATGTAAAAAATTTAAACTTAACTCTTGAAGAAGAAGGTGAATGATGTGTGTGGACCTTGTAAATTCCAAACTGGTGAACATAATATGTATACTTATGTAATGGATTGTCTAGACTAAACAGAGGAGCATTGTTGAAGATTTGATTTTGTCGGTGGTTGTTGGTGTTTTTAGTGCATTTTTTTTTTGTAGTACTTTAGTGTTTGATTGTGTGTGTCATGTTTGTTAAAAAAAAAAAAGGTTCAATAAAGATATTGTGGAAAAAAAAAAAAGAACAACACTGGTGTTCCCCTGCTGTGTGTTTGTTGTTGCTGCTGCCGCGGGCATGTGTGCCTCTCCACTGTCACTCTCTGAGTGTGACTGGCTTGGTACGATGCCCGCTTGGCACGGCTCAAACCTGTACGGTCTGATGCCCCCAGATTCTTCATTATCATCCCATTCTTCGGAACTATAATCATCTGAAGATTGGACAACACAACCCAATTCCAGACTACATGTGCTGGAACCATTGCGGATGTTTTCAACCGCTTCCATCCTCAGAATCAGAATCAGAATCAGAATCAGCTTTATTGGCCAAGTATGCACAACACATACAAGGAATTTGACTTTGGCTAAAAACTTGCTCTCGTTGTTCAGGTGAAGGATTTAAATAAGGATTCAATGACAACCACAGTATGTACAGTAAATTACAGTCTGTCCACGTTTCTATAAAAGGATGCAAATATATACAGGAATATATGCAGTTATTTACTCGGACTAACCACACTTTGCAGAAATATATGAAAAAATATACAATCACAGTATTTCAATGTGGACTCAGATTCAGTGATATAATGTGAATGAAGTAAAAAGCAGTGTGAGAGTTATGTGCAATGTAATAATGGATGAAAAGTCATGAGTACAGCAACAGGTAGGACTAGGTGAATGTTAGGAGTTCATCAGAGTGATGGCTTGAGGAAAGAAACTGTTCCTGTGACGGGTGGTTTTGACCTTCAGTGATCTGTAACGACGACCAGAAGATAGAAGTTCTAACAGTTTGTGGCTGGGGTGTGATGGGTCAGCACAGATGTTTCCCGCCCGTTTCCTGGTTATGGACCGATAAGTTCTCAATGGAGGGTAGGTCGGTACCAATGATCCTCTCCGCAGACTTAATGATCCGCTGCAGTCTGGTCTTGTCCTGTTTAGTGGCAGATCCAAACCAGACAGTGATGGAAAAGCAGAGGACAGATTGGATGATGGCGGTGTAGAAGACAACCAGCAGCTCCTGAGGCAAATCAAACTTCTTGAGCTGACGCAGAAAAAACAACCTCTGCTGGGCCTTTTTCCGGACAGTGTCAATATGGGAGGACCACTTCAGGTTCCGGGAGATTGTGGTACCCAGAAACTTGAAGGAGTCCACAGTGGACACTGCTGTTGAGGATGGTGAGTGGGGGGAATGAAGGGGGGTGTCGCCTGAAATCCACAGTCATCTCCACCGTTTTGGCTGGGTTAAGTTCAAGATGGTTCTGGCTGCACCAGAGGATCAGCTGCTCCACCTCCCGCCTGTATGCAGACTCATCATCATCCCGGATCAAACCGATGACTGTGGTGTCGTCCGCAAACTTCAGGAGCTTCACCGAAGGGTCCTCTGAGGTGCAGTCGTTGGAGTAGAGGGAGAAGAGCAGTGGGGAAAGGACACATCCTTGGGGGGGCGCCAGTACTAATTTTTCGGGAGCTGGATGTAAATCTCCCTAGCTTCACCTGTTGCCACCTGTCAGTCAGAAAGCTGGAGATCCACTGGCAGGTGGAGGGGGGCACCTTGAGCTGGAGGAGTTTCTGATGAAGAATGCCTGGGATGATGGTGTTGAACGCTGAGCTGAAGTCGACAAACAGGATCCTGGCGTACGTCCCTGGGGAGTCGAGGTGTTGCAGGATGTAATGTAGTCCCATATTCACTACATCATCCACTGACCTGTTTGACCGGTAGGCAAACTGCAGTGGGTCCATCAGGGGGCCTGTGATGACCTTCAGGTGGTTCAGCACCAATCTCTTCAAGGATTTTATGACCACAGAGGTCAGGGCAACAGGTCTGTAGTCGTTTAATCCTGTAATAGAGGGTTTCTTGGGAACTGGAATGATGATGGAGCGTTTGAAGCAGGAAGGCACTTCACGCAGCTCCAGTGATCTGTTAAAGATCCGGGTGAAGATGGGGGCCAACTCGTTGGAGCAGACTCTCAGGCAGGACGGAGACACACCATCAGGTCCTGCAGCCTTCTTGATCTTTTGTCTCTGAAAGACCCGGCGCACCTCCTCTTCACAGATCATTAGTGCTGGTGGGAGGTCAGAGTGGAGGAGGGATGGAGTTCCTGGGGCTGCAGATAATCCTTTTGTGTGGGTGGGAGGTGAGAACTGTAGGTTCTTTTCAAACCTGCAGTAAAAGCTGTTTAGGTCATTAGCCAGCTGGAGGTTTTCCGCAGGGTGGGGGGATGGTCTCCTGTAGTTGGTGATATTCCGTAGGCCTCTCCAGACAGAAGCAGAGTTGTTAGCTGAGAAGTTTTTTTGTAACTTCACACTGTAGCTCCTCTTAGCAAGCCTGGTCTCCTTCGTCAGCATGTTTCTGGCCCGCTTGTACAGAGTCCAGTCACCAGTCCTGTAGGCCTCCTCCTTGGTCTGACGTAGCTGCTTCAGTTTAGGAATGAACCAGGGTTTATTGTTGTTGTATATGCAGAAGGTCTTGGTCTGCACACACATGTCCTCGCAGAAACAGGTGTATGATGTCACAGTGTCAGTGAGTTCATTTAAGTTAATGGCTGCAGCTTCAAAAACACTCCAATCTGTGCAGTCAAAGCAGGCTTGTAACTTCAGCTTTGATTCCTCAGTCCATTTCTTCACAGTCCTTACAACAGGCTTGGAAGTTTTTAGTTTCTGTCTGTATGTTGGAATAAGATGGAGCAGGCAGTGGTCAGAAAAACCCAGAGCTGCACGGGGGACGGCATGATAGGCATTTCTTAAAACTGTGTAACAGTGGTCAAGTGTATTTGTGTCCCTGGTGGGACATTTAATATGCTGTCTGTATTTAGGAAGCTCATTTGTGAGATTAGCTCTATTGAAATCACCCAGAATGATAAGCAGAGAGTCTGGATGTTTTTCCTCCACGTCTGCTATCTGGTCAGCGAGGAGCTGCAGTGCCTCCGTTGTACAAGCAGCAGGCGAGATAAATTCCGACCAGAATAAATGAGGAGAACTCTCGCGGTAAATAAAAGGGTTTACAGTTTATGAACAGTGACTCTAGGTTAGGGCTACAAAACTTCTTCAACACTGTGACATCAGTACACCAACCTTCGTTTATGTAGAAGCAGATTCCACCACCCTTAGTCTTTCCAGAAAATTCTCGGCTGCGATCAGCGCGAAACAGTTGAAATCCGTCCAGACGGACCGCGCTGTCCGGGATGTGTTCACTCAGCCAGGACTCCGTGAAACAAAGGGCGCCAGATCTGCTAAAATCCCGGTTTTTGTGAGTCAGGAGCAGCAGTTCATCCATTTTGTTCGCCAAACTGCGGATATTTGCCAGATGGATCGATGGGAGCGGCGTGCGAAATCCTCGTTTCTTCAGCCTGACTAACGCACCGGCACGTTTACCACGCCGCCTTCGTTTCCGGCCAGCGCCAATAGCCGCTGCTCCCACAGCTAAGATGGACTGAAAAAACTTCAGATCAGCAGCAGTAACTGGCGGAGAAGTTGCATTGGGAGGTAGTCTGAGTGAAAGTAGTTCCTCCCTTGAATAGGTGATTCGGACAGAAGAGCAGAAGTCCAAAAAAACACACAAAATTATCAAAAACATCAGAGAGCAGAAGCCAGTGGCTGCCATCCGCGGTGCCATCTTGGATTTTTTTTCTGTGATCCTGTGTGTACAATGGGCAGCCAAGCGCTGTGTTCTCCCGATGACGTGACTACATGGCAGCAGGGTTTTTCAGCCACTGACATAATTGGTGACGTGGCACTCATGAAAACGTCAGATATTCGCGTGAAAAAAAGCCTGTTTGACTTAGAACTGCACAGACTAACCTATTTTGTCATATTGTATTATGTGTTGAAAAATTAGATGAAGTCAAAAACGTGTCATCAGCACTTTAAGGGGCTGTGCACTGTTGTCTGGCGCAGCACCCTACTTGCAGCTTTTCTCCATTAGCCATAAGTGTCTCTGTGCATTATATTTTTTCCTAGCGTGTATCCCACGACTAGCTCCCCCAGGTTTAGCCGGCGATATCACTCGCCTTAGCTTCTGCTATTTTTCTTGCCTGTTCATGAGTTGTTTTAGCTCAGTCTACCAGGTTTAGCCGGCGATATCACTCGCCTTTAGCTATTCTTGCTTACCTGTATTTCTTCCTGTCCACGGGTTTTTTTGTAACTCAGTGTTTTTCCAAGAAATTTGCAAACTCACAGCCTGCACGTGGAGCCTTTTTCCCTGCCCTGAAGAGTGTTTATGACATATTACACGAGAGGGAGTACGGTATCAATGAATATAGTAACTGCAGGTGTGATACTTGCGGAGAGCACTAGAGTGTCACACCCGCCGTTAGTATATTCATGATGCCGTAACGACCTCGAGTGTAATACTGATTTTATGCAGCAGTTTTGCAAGCACAATTTATTAAATGACACCAACACTGGACAAAATATTATGATTTGTTTGTTTATTTTGTGCTGCTAAAAAAACAATGCAGCTAGTAACTGTTGCTAAACATTTCAATCAGCATGAAGATGTCTATTGTCATTTCACACACATGTAAACAAATTAAATATTGTCAAGTGCAAAAGTAATAAATGTTTATAAAACATACCTGTTGAGTCGGTACTGCAGAAGACTCGAGATCAAAAAGTAGCCAATGCTGGTAGCTAGACGGTGGCTAGTAGTTAGCATGCTAGCGATTTAGCACACTTTGCTCACTTTTAGTCGCATTTTCAGATGAAACAAAGGTATTGTGGTTTGTTAATCGAGACAATAAATCCAACTGTAGCACTGCCTATTTTTTGAAACAGACATGAAATACCTTCATGATGTTTATACAAGGGCAAACTTTGTAAACTGAATAAAGGTTTTTTTTCAAAAGGGTGTGACTTCCAGGTCAGATAAGAAATCTTTTCAAACAGCACCTCACTGTGGAAATTAAGGTATTCAAAACAGTACTGCAATTGTCACTGAGAGTTAGTTGACAGTAAATTAGTGTTAGTAATTAACAGTTACATGAACACTTTTGAAACAGAGTGATACATATCCAGTGAAACGCTGGACTACAGTGGGACTACAGATGCAAATTAGCAGTATTGTTAAATCTGGCAAACTTACATTTGTATTAATGTCCCTTAGTAGGAGGAGTCCTTCCTGTGGTAACGTATCATCACTGCCTGTGTTGCTGGCTGTCTGTGGTTTTCTCTCCTCATTCTCCAGAGGATTTTGCCTTTAATTGTATTTTAATCACTTTTTTCCTTCTATCGTTAGCTCTCACTTCTGTTTAACAAGCCTCTTGCACTTGTGTGCACACTCAGTGTCATCTAATCACCCTCTTTAGCCTTCTGTTCACCTTTCATCTGTGTTTTTGTTAGCTTCGGGTTAGCCACTAGCTATGGCTACTATGGCTACTAGCTCTCCTTCCTCTCCTCCTGTGGTGTGCTCGCTCTGTCAGATGTTTAGCTACACCTCTGCCTCTTTTAGTGATAATGGTAAATGTAATAAATGTTGTCTTTTTGAGGCGCTCAAGGCGAGGATGTCTGATTTGGAATCCCGGCCCCGCTGCATTGAAACACCGTCTGCGTCAGTTAATCTTGACGGACGTCCCTTAGCTGCAGTGGTGCTCCCTAGCTTAGGGCGGCCTGCTAGCGGTCCTCCAGTCCTCCTCAGCAGCGAGGAGACTGGGTGGGTGACGGTGAGAAGGAAGCCTAGCCGCAAAGCCCCGGTACACCACCAACCTGTTCATGTTTCTAATCATTTTTCCCCGTTCAGCGACACACCCGCTGACGAAAAAACTCTGATCACTGGCAACTCTGTAGTCAGAAACGTGAACCTAGAGACTCCAGCGGCCATAGTCAAATGCATTCCTGGGGCCAGAGCAGGCGACATCGAGTCAAATTTTAAAATGCTGGCTAAAAGTTACTGTAAATACTCCACAATTGTTATCCACGCCGGCATTAATGACGTCTGTCTCCGGCAGTCGGAAGTCTCAGAACTTAACGTGGAATCGGTGTGTGACTTTGCAAAAACAATGTCTGCCTCTGTAGCATTCTCTGGGCCTCTCCCTAATCTGACCAGTGATGATATGTTTAGCCGCTTGTCATCCTTTAACCGCTGGTTGTCTGTGTGGTGTCCTGCAAAGAACGTGGGCTACATAGACAATTGGAGCTCATTTTGGGGAAAACCTGGTCTTATTAGACGAGACGGCGTCCATCCCACTTTGGATGGTGCATCTCATTTATCAAACAATCTGGCATCATTTTTATCCAAATTTCCAAAACCTTGACAACTCAGAGTTGGGGCCAGGAAGCAGAGTCACAGTATTACACACCTCACTGCAGCTCCTCTTCATCTGCCACCCCTCAACTTAGCCCCTGTCTTCCCCATCAGAGAATCATTGTCTGCTCCCTCCAAAGTAAATAAAAATATAATGTATAACAATCCCAAAGTGATTAAACAAAAAGTTGGTAAAACTCAAATTAAACATGAAGCCTCTAAATTTAATGATTTGGCCTCTGTTCCTCCTCATAATTTAAAAATTAAATGTGGTTTGTTAAATATTAGGTCTCTGACTCCCAAGTCTCTGCTAGTCCATGATCTGTTAATTGATCATCAGACTGATTTAATATCCCTTACAGAGACTTGGCTAGGGCAAGAAGATTATGTTGGTTTGAATGAATCAACTCCCTCTGGTTATTTAAACTGTCAAAATCCCAGAAGTTCTGGTCATGGAGGAGGAGTAGCAACAATTTACCATTCCAAATTACTAGTTAATGTAAAGCAAAAAGCATGTTATAATTCCTTTGAGGGCCTGGTCCTCAGTATTGGGCATTTTAGCAATTTTAGGCTAAACCCTATTTTGTTTGCTATAGTTTATCGTCCCCCATCAACCTACTCAGCGCTTTTATCTGAATTTGCCGAATTCTTAGCTGATTTAGTGCTGAAATCAGATAGAATAATTATAGTAGGGGATTTTAATATACATGTAGATAGTGATTGCCTTAATTTGGCATTTAATTCAATATTAGACTCAATGGGGTTTTCTCAGAAAGTAGGAAATTCTACCCATTATCTCCACCATACGCTGAACCTTGTTCTGACATGTGGTATAGAAAGAGAAAATCTGGTAGTGTCTCCTCATAACCCTATACTGTCAGACCATTGTCTGTTAACCTTTGATTTTACTATTTCTGACTATTTGGCTCCTAAGGAAAAATATTACTACAGTAGATTCCTCTCAGATGATGTTGTTACTAAATTTATGCAGATTGTTTCCTCTATGCCATGTGTCAACACAACGGAAATAAGCTATAGACAGCTTGCCCCTTCTGTAATTGATAGCGTGGTAGATAGTGTTACAGCTTCTCTGCATCAGACTCTAGACATGATGGCCCCTTTAAAAAAGAAAAAGACTAATCAGAGATTTCTAATAAATTAGTTCAACACAGAAACTCGTAGCTTAAAACAGAAGACTCGTCAATTACAAAGAAAATGGCGCTCCATTAATTTAGATGAAATCTATTTAGCTTGGAGAAATCATCTTTTAATTTATAAAAAGTCTCTTAGAAAAGCTAGAACGAGTTATTATTCTGCATTAATAGAAGAGAACAAGAATAATCCCAGGTTTCTTTTCAGTACTGTAGCCAGGTTGACAAAGAGTCAGGACTCTGTCAGTCCTAGCATTCCCTTAGAGCTTACTAGTCAGGACTTTATGAACTTTTTCAATAATAAAATTTCATCTATCAGAGATAAAATCAGTCAGATTCTTCCCACCATTAACTTAAATACAGTAACTACTACAACTCCTTCAACTGATATCTGTTTGAGTGAGTTTACTCCAATTGACCTTTTAGAGATAGACAAAATAATTTCCTCATCCAAGCCTTCAACTTGTCTTTTAGACCCTATTCCTACCAGGTTATTTAAAGAAGTCTTCCCATTTATTGGTAGATTTATTCTTCAAATAATCAATTCTTCATTAACTTCATGCCATGTACTGCAGGCTTTTAAAACTACTGTAATTAAACCCTTACTCAAAAAGCCAACACTGGATCGAGGAGTTTTAGCTAACTATAGACCAATCTCTAATCTCCCTTTCATTTCAAAAATCTTGGAAATAGTTGTTGCTATGCAATTATTCAACTACTTGCAGGGAAATGGTTTATTTCTCCTTTCCTGCGGAACCAGCTGCCAATCTGGATTCGGGAGTCAGACTCGATCTCTGTTTTTAAGAATAGGGTTAAAACCTTCCTTTTTGATATAGCCTACAATTAGGGAGTGATCATGTGTCTCTGAACCCTCCCTTAGTTATGCTGCTAATAGGTTTAGACAGCCGGCGGACCTCCAATAATTGCACTGGGCTTCACTCCTTTCTTCACTCTCAATGAAATATTTATTTTTTCTGGTCATTAATATCTGTTTGTTCTCTCCCATAGTTTGAGTCCCCATCGTGCTGTTTGCTCTCTACATGTCTGTTCTTTTCATCTTCTCTAATCCCTCACCCCCCACCCAGTTGCAGCAGATGACTGCCCCTCCCTGAGCCTGGTTCTGTTGGAGGTTTCTTCCTGTTAAAAGGGAGTTTTTCCTCTCCACCATCGCCAAGCGCTTGCTCACAGGGGATCGCCTGATTGCTGGGATTTTTCTACAACTGTGGGGGTTTCCCCTACAGTTGAAAGTGCTATAAGATGACTGTTGTTGTGAAATGGTGCTATATAAATAAAGTTGAATTGAATTGAATTGAATTTATTTGAAGAACTTCATTCTGGGTTTAGAATCCATCATAGTACTGAAATAGCCTTAGTGAAGGTCACTAATGACCTCCTGATCGCATCTGATAATGAACTTGTTTCTATACTTGTCCTTTTAGACCTTAGTGTAGCTTTTGATACTATCAATCATAATATTCTACTTGATAGATTAGAACACTATGTTGGACTTAATGGAACTTTGTTGCAGTGGTTTAGATCTTATTTATCTGATAGGTTCCAGTTTGTTCATGTCAATAATGAGTTTTCTTTCAATTCAAAGCTCAGTCATGGAGTTCCACAAGGATCTGTGCTAGGCCCTACTCTTTTTAGTTTATATATGCTTCCGTTAGGCAACATTATTAGGAAGCACTGTATACATTTTCATTGTTATGCAGATGACACACAATTATACCTGTCAATGAAGATAGATGATAGTAATCAATTAGCCAAGTTAGAAGCCTGTCTTAAGGAAATCAAAGCTTGGATGACTTGCAATTTCCTGCTATTAAATTCAGATAAGACTGAAGTAATTCTTGTTGGTCCAAAAAACCTTATAAATACCTTTCCAAATCAAACTCTTAGTTTGGATGCAGTTACTCTTTCTCTTAATAGTTCTGTGAGGAACCTTGGAGTTATTTTTGATCAAGATCTGTTTTTCAATTCACATATTAAATTTGTTTCTAAGACTGCCTTCTATCATTTGCGTAATATTGCCAAGATTAGGAGCATCTTGTCTCAGAGTGATGCTGAGAAACTGATCCACGCTTTTGTTAGCTCTAGATTAGATTATTGTAACTCTCTATTATCAGGTTGTCCTAAAACATCTCTTAAAAAGTCTTCAGTTGATCCAAAATGCTGCTGCAAGAGTTTTAACAGGTACTAGAAAGAGAGATCATATCTCTCCGGTTCTGGCCTCCCTTCATTGGCTTCCCATAGAGTTTAGAATTAAGTTTAAAATCCTTCTTCTCACTTTCAAAGCTCTAAACAATCAGGCCCCTTTTTATTTAAAAGATCTGATATTGTCATGCGGTGGCCCTCGCGAGCCACCATAAGATGCCAAAAGTCGCCGGTGAGGTTTGCATTGATGTTTATTAGCGAAGACAAGAACACACAAAGTAATAAGCCACGGTGGGCTAAAACACACAGCACTAGACACAGGAGATCATAAGGCTAACACGAAGCTTACTTACAATCATGACCATGAACAAGGAATTGTTGACGTTTCGCTGACGTGGAGTTATTGACGATTATTGACGAGACTGCTGCATCATACTGCTCCCAGCGCCCGCTTAAATACAGGGCTGCTGATGAGCCGCAAATGCAGCACAGCTGTCAGGCTTTGACAGCAGGAAGCCCCTCCGAGCGCTGTCACAATAAGAGCTTGGGGAGCCAGAAGGTAAACACTGTGGTCAAACCTGGCGGAGATGATGCATGGCCCAAGCGCGGACGAAATCGGCGCTCGGACCATGACAGATATTACCCTATTATCCTAACAGAGCACTATGCTCACAAAATGTTGTATTACTTGCAATACCTAGAATCTCCAAAAGTACAATGGGGGGCAGAGCCTTCAGTTATCAAGCTCCTCTCTTGTGGAACCAGCTGCCAATCTGGATTCGGGAGTCAGACTCGATCTCTGTTTTTAAGAATAGGGTTAAAACCTTCCTTTTTGATATAGCCTATAATTAGGGAGGGATCATGTGTTTCTGAACCCTCCCTTAGTTATGCTGCTATTAGGTTTAGACAGCCGGGGGACCTCCAATAATTGCACTGGGCTTCGCTCCTTTCTTCACTCTCAATGAAATATTTTTTATTTTTTTTTTGCTGGTCATTAACGTCTGTTTGTTCTCTCCCATAGACTGAGTCCCCATCATGCTGCTTGCTCTCTACATGTCTGTTCTTCTCATCTTCTCTATCCCCTCACCCCCCAGCCAGTCGCAGCAGATGACTGCCCCTCCCTGAGCCTAGTTCTGCTGGAGGTTTCTTCCTGTTAAAAGGGAGTTTTTCCTCTCCAGTCACCAAGCGCTTGCTCACAGATGATCGCCTGATTGCTGGGGTCTTTCTGCAATTGTGAGGGTTTCCCCTACAGTTGAAAGTGCTATGAGATGACTCTTGTTGTGAAATGGCGCTATATAAATAAAGTTGAATTGAATTAAATTGAATTGAATTAGTATGTAATGTCCCTTTCAAATAAACATTAAACTTAAATTATCATGGATTTTAGTAACTCCTGGAATCCCTATTCAGTCGCGTAGCCAGAAATTTGTGAAGGGGGGGGCTGAGCCCCAACCACCACCACCATTCTGAACGCCCAGGGCATTCGCCCAGGGTGAAGCTTTCGCTTCAGCCCCCTGCCAACTACAGATTTCTTAACATTTTCAATGCAAACTACTCAAAACCTGCTCTTTATTTACATTTTCTTTCCTTTTTTGTCCCTTTTTTTGGGGGGGGGATATAGCCCCCTCAGCCCCCCCCTTCCCGGCTACGCACCTGCTATTGTCCAATCAAATTGCTTGGTCGGAACTATTTATTGTATAATGAAGTATAAGTTTTTCAATACATTGAATTGACTGTTTTTTTGTGTAGTAAATCTGTATGTTGACAATTTGTAAGCGCTGTGTAATGTAAAATTATATGTCATCGTAACATAACTGCACATAAACAGAGTGTAAACAGTGTCAATTGGTAGAAAATTATTGATATACTGTAAATGTACACAGTAAAGCAACCAGCCTAAGAAAAAAATGATTCTTAACTGTTCTAAGGTAATTCTTTTAATCTGTGGGTTGCATAAGTTCCGAATAACAGCTGCAAACAGTTATGAATTCCACGTAATTGTCATGTATAACTTCTGTCAACAGAGGGGCTGCATGCTGGCAGGCAAGGCAGGCATTAAGGGTGGGCATTATGTGTTGTAGGGTTATTTATATGGTTTATGTTATATGTTCTATGTTCTTGTTTGTATGGCACGGGGTGGTGGTTCCGCCTTCTGGGAAGCCACCACCTGTGACTATAAAAGGGCTGCAGGCAGGAGGAACGGCCTCTTGGCCATTTCCTCTGCCTGGCGGCTGTGTGAATGTTGCACTTGTGCGTCTTTAATAAATGTATGTTAGGTTTCACACCTGGCCTCGTCCTTGGCTCCATATCAGACATAACATTTGACAACGAGGATAAAAAGAATTAAGAAGGTATGGAAATGTGTGGGTTTAGAGTTTGGCCATTTCTGGAGCTCCCAGGCGAGCCACATGTCTCCTGGCTGAGACGGTGCGCTGCCTTCCAGGCTTGCATGGTGGCGCTGAACCCGGGAAGGATGGACAAATTGAGGGCGCACATGCTGTTGGTGCACAACTTAGAAATGGAGTGACAGCAGGTTTTGAGCAAGCTCAGCGGCTCTGACGGCTTCGACGACACGGTCGAGCTGATGGTGCGCCATTTTCACGCCCTGGACAGCGTCACCGTTCAGGGAAGCAAGTTTCAGCAGCACCGTCAACAGGTGGGCGGGCCTACTCGGTGGTTAGGAGCCAACTTGAAACTTACGGGATAGTGAGTGTCGGTTCGGCCCGTTGGAGATGGAGATGGGGCGCGACCAGCTGATGGAGCATATTAAGACCAAGGCAACTAGAAAAGACCAGTGGCGTTCATTCGTCGAGGCCTGATGGATGGATGGATGGATGGATGGATGATCAAGTTTTTTGTCGTGTTTGAAATTATTTTCTTCTTTCTTAATTTTTCTTGTAATTAAGGGCTTTTTCTGCTACATTTGAGAGGCTTTTTTTCATTAACGAATTTCTTTTTTTTTTCTTGAATTTGTGACTTTCTGCCATACTTTTTCTTTGACTTTTGCGACTTGTCCTCAACACTTCCACCCTTATGTCCGTCCATTTTTTTTCTTTAAAAAATCTGAGGATGGATCGATGGATAGAAATTTGACAGTTACTATTCTGTTGCAATTGTGTGAAGTTTTATCGAAAATTTATAATCTTTTCAGACAGATTTGATGCATTTTAAATACTTTTGTTACAGTTTACTGTTTGTTTATTCTTGTAAATTTTTTTGTTGTAAATTATTAAACTTTTTCCTCATAAATTAGAAAGTTTTCTCATAAAGTGGCTACTTTTTTCCTCATAAATTTGTGACTTTTTTCTTGTAAATTTTCAATATCCACATGGATGCTGGCTACCTTTTTATTCCATTTAATGACTTTTTGTCTTGTAAATGTGCAGTTTTTTCTTGTGAATTTGCAATTTTTTCCCATTAAAGTTGCAACTTTTTTCTTGTAAAGTTATAACTTTTTCATGAATTTGAAATTTTTCTATTAAATCTGCAGCTTTTTTCGATAAACTTCCAACTTTTTAGTTTTGTAAATCAGCAGTATTTTCATGTAAATCTGCAACTTTTTTCCAATAATTGAAAATTGGCAATTTCTTGTAAATTTGCAACTTTTTTCTTTTAAATTTGCAACGTTTTCTTCGATAAACGTAACTTTTTTGCTTGTAAATTTGCAGTTTTTTTGTTATAAATTTGCAACTTTTTTTTCCTGTGAACTTGCAATTTTTTTCCATTAAACTTGCAACTTTTTTCTTGAAAGTTACAACTTTTTCATAATTGCAATTTTTCTTTTGAATCTGCAACTTTTTTTCCTGTAAACTTGGAACTTTTTTCTTGTATACTTGCAACTTTTTTCATAAATTTGCAACTTTTTATTGTGAATTTGAAACTTTTTTCCAATAAACTTCTAACTTTTTTGCCTTGAAAACCAGTAATTTCTTTCTTGTAAATTTGCAACCTTTTCTTTTAAATTTGCAACTTTTTTTGTGTAACTATGCAATTTTTTCCAATTAAACTTGCAACTTGCGGTGGTCCGTTGATCAGTCGCTGGTGGCACTGGTGGTGGCAGTCTGCTTCTGTGGCCGTGGCTGCCCCAGAGCGGGTTGCGGGGGTGTGGCTGCTGGTCCACGGCAGTGGTCTACCCGACCGCTGCCGGGCGTTGGTGTGCGTTCATGCCCGCTACATCTGCACCGTGGCTGCCCCAAGTGTTAAGGGTGAATGAGTGTGGGGGAGAGCACGAGTTGATGTGAGTAGGTCCGAGTGAGAGCGTGTGCATGGGTGAGCGTGGGTGGGTGGGTGTGGGCAACTGTGAGGGCAAGTGGGAGTGGGAGCGAGATTGAGCGGGTGCGGGAGCGGGTGAGAGTGGGTGGGTCTGGGTGTGGGAGTGTGAGTGTGGGATTGTGTGGAGGACAGGGCGAGTGAGAGTGAGTGAGTGCATGTGAGTGGGTGTGTGTAAGAGCAGGAGGGTGTGAGCGCGTGGGAATGGGTGTGTGTGCTGGTCGGGGGGGGGTGCTGGACTGAGGGGGTGGCACCTCTTGGTTCCTCCTGGCTACGTGGGCTCCCTTGGACTGGGGAGGCTGCCCCCCCCATGGGGTTCCTGTGCCTTGCTGCCGCCTTTCTTGGGCGTGGGGGCCTGGGGGTTCCCAGGGTGTGTGTCGGGGGCACTGGGGTGGGCGCAGGCCCGTTGTGGGGGTGTCTGGGAGGCCCGCTGGCCTCCTGGTGTCTGGGGCCCGGGCGCTGGCATTGGCCCCACTGGGGGTGGGGGGGTGGGGGCTGGGCGCAGGGGTGCGCCGCACCGACCACTTGGTGGCCCGGCCTTCCTTGGCCGTCCCTCCTGGGGCAGATGCCTGGTTATCCTGGGGCTTGTTGGCCTCGGGACATTTGTGCTCTGTGGGGGTTGGTGGCGCTGTCTTGCTTGCTCAGGGTTTCCAGGGGGGCGGGGTTGCTTTGACCTGCCGCCCTCTTTGTATGTTTCCTGGCAAACCACTCACATGCGCACACTTACTTTGTGCACGCTCTCATACACACGCACACACTTGCGCACACACACATGTGTCTCTCCTTTAACAGGTGCCGATACCAGACTTGTGATGAGACCTTTTCAGCAGAAGAAACAGTTTGTCTTCTGGTTGTTTCAGTTGTGTTAGTCTGTCTTCTCTGTTTGTTCCTCTCTTTTCTTTCCTCTCCCCACCCCTCCTTTCCACCCCCCACCCCCCCGTCGGGTCCTTCATGGGTAAAACAATTTAAATAAAGTATTAAAAGTTATTACAAGAGGAGTCTATAAATAATATACAGTACATATACGGTATGTGCTGTATAAAGATTCTTCTGGCAAAGTAAATCTGTTTGGCACAATAAGGGAAGCAGATTTCTGTTCTGCTCACCTAGTTGCTTGACAGGACAAGGGGAAAAATAAATAAATAAATAAACTTGTAACTTTCTTCTTGTAAAGTTAGAACTTTTTCATAAATTTGCAATTTTTCTTTTAAATCTGCAACTTTTTTCCTATAAACTTGCAACTTTTTCATTTAAATCTGCAACTTTTTTCAAATAATTGAAAACTGGCGATTTGTTTCTTTCAATTTGCAACTTTTTTCTTCTAAATTTGCAACTTTTTTCCTATAACCTTGGAACTTTTCTCTTGTAAATTTGCAACTTTTTTTTCTCTCTTTATTTAATATGGACATAACAAATTACATTAGTACAATCACAAGGACAGACCAGATGTTTTGCATAGGTGTATACAGCACAAGTGCTAATTCTCAACACCAGTCCATAGGTGGCCTATATAGATCATAAATTAGGCTGTACATACAAAATTTATAAGCTAATTAAAATTACAAATACATTACAAATTATAAATAGAGCAAGAGATCCATGATCACAACAAACACAATTCAGACTAGACATGCACACGTTGCTGGTGGGATTTTAGCCAATCTTTAACGCCTCTGATGAAGAGGTTGGCATTTGTCTCCAATTTTAAGTGAGTTGGCAGAGAGTTCCATAAGTTTGCCCCTTTAATGGAGAAAGCAGACTGACCAAATGAAGCTCTAGACATGGTGACAACGCAGTCACCGCTGATGGAAGCTTGTGCGCTCGCTCTGCTAGAGCTCCAGCATCTAGCCACCAAACCAGAGCAAGGAGGTGAGACAAGCTTGTATAGACATTTAAAAACCAGTCTGATATTACAGAAGATAATAAAATTTCCAAAAGTAAAAAGGCTGTGCTTGACTAAAATAGCACAGTGATGCCACCGCATTGGTTTGCGGTCCAAGATTTTTATAGCCTGTTTATATATTGCAGTTATGGGTTTTAGTGTAATTTGAGATGTTTGTGACCAAGATGTGATACAGTACGACAGATGTGAAAGATGTTTTCTGCAACTTTTTTTTTTTCAGGTAAAGTTGCAACTTTTTGATAAATATGCAGGGTTTTTTTTTTCTTTTAAATCTGCAAAACATGTTTTCCTATAAATTTGTAATTTTTTTCTTGTAAATTTTCAGCGTCCACATGGATGCTGCTTACATTTGATTCCATTTAATGACTTTTTTCCCACTTCATTGTGACGAGGACCCTGGTGTGTATCTTCAATGTTTTAGTTAGGAGGGGAGAGACTGTTTCTTCCCCATTACAAATAGATGCCCCCCCCCCCAACACAATCATGCACAGGGCCAACAAAATATGTCGAACCGGCCCAGACGTACTGCTAGTGCCCCCCTCAACAGTGGAGAAAATGATGGGGGTGTTGCCCCCCCCCCCCACAGTGAAATGAAACCCCCGCCCATGCCCACAGCAGCCTGCTAACTTTGATGCGTTTTTAAACGTTGTCGGTGCTCATTCAGAGCCCAGAAAACATCCGCAATAATCACGGAGTTTGGAGCAGACTGCTGTGTCTCTCCGTGGGTGTTGAACCTGCCTGTGTTTGGTATTCAGCAGAAAGCCTCCCACGCCCCGTGTGTCCGCCCACGCGCGGATTTGCGTCACGCAGGGAGCAGCGTGGGCGAGGGAGAGAGAGAGAGAGAGAGAGAGAGAGAGAAAGCTCTGCCGCGCGGAATATCCCACTTTCCTCTGGTGCCTGCGTGAAGCTGCGCGTGCCTAGGCGCCAACAAGCCGGAAGTGGTTACAAAATAAAAACACCTAAAAAGCAAATGATACTGGAGGCCAGGGGCGTCAGATTCAGTCTCGAGGGCCAGTAAGAGTGCATTTTTCCTAAAAAAAAAAAAAAAAAAATGCCACATTTAACCTATAAATTTGTGACATTTTTTCTTGTGAAATTTCTACTTTTTTCCACAAAAATTTGCAACTTTTTTCTTTTAAGTTTGCAACTTTTTCTTGTATTTTTTTTTATTTTGTTGTAAATTTCTAACTTTTTTGCCAAAAACTTTCTTCTTGTAAATCTGCAATTTTTTTCTTATAAATTTGCAACTTTTTTCCTATAAATTTTCAACTTTCTCTTGTAAATCTGCAATTTCTTTCCTGTAAATTTGCAACTTTTTTCTTGTGAATTTGCAAATTGTTCCATTAAACTTGCAACTTTTTTTTTGTAAAGTTACAACTTTGTTATAAGTTTGCAAGTTTCCCTTTTAAATCTGCAACATTTTCCCTATCAATTTGCATTGCTTCTAATAAATTTGCAGCTTTATTTCTTCCAAATTTGAACATTTTCTTATAAACTTTCAACTTTTTCTCTTGTAAATCTGACTTTTTTTTCCCCTTGCAAATTTGTGACTTTTTTCTTGCAATTTTTCCATAAATTAGTGATTTTTTTCCCCCTTGTAAATCTGCTAAACTTGCTGCTTTTCTCCCCCCTCATAAATTTTCTTAAAAATTTGTGACTCATTGTTATTGCCGCAGTGATAGGGATGCTGAGTAAATTTTATTCTATGTCACTTTCCAACCTGCAGAACCACAGCGACGCGTTTCGATTTTTCTACCGAAGCTTTTATTGCGTGCGTGAGCGGAAGTGGAAGGCGTTCGCAGCCGTTGCGGGCAGCTTGACGACTGTGATCGGTGGCAGGGGAGGGAGAGGAGAGACGACAGGAGAGGACTCGCATCACGCACACGCACGCACGCACACATATACACTCACACACTGGGAGGGAAAAGACGCACGAAGGTCAGAGGCTTTTTTTTTTTTTTTTTTGAGCTGATAATCTGCGCCTCCTTTTTTTTTTTTTTTTTTTTTCCTCTCAGGGGGGGAGAAAGAAAAAGTTTCCAGAGGAGCAGAAGAGACGATCTGTGCGCGGAGCAGACAGGCGCTCTTTGGCTCCTGTTTTTGTCCTGAAATCACACATTTTTCTGCTGTGAATTCTGATTTTTTTTTTTTTTTCTTCTCTGCTGTTGGATCTCCTCTTTGTGGACTTTCCTCATTTTTTTTCGCACTGAAGGGGGGATTGTGCGTCAGGGAGGAGAAGAAGAGGAAGAGGAAGCGGACCGAAAATTCAGAAAGAAGAGCGGGGGGCCAAAACTGAGCAGGTAGGCACCGGTGGAAGGGATGGATGTTAGACGAACCCCAGCTCTGGGAGGGGGGGGGGGGGGGAAAGCATTTAAAACCTGCCAGACTATGATGCAAACGTGTTCATTTATCCAAGCTGGAATGTAGTTTGTTCTAATGAAGCCCGTGAGCTCAGACTGGGCTGTTAATGAGCTTTTATACGCAACCAGATGCGCTTCTGCACATAAAGCGGAGTATGCAAGACATATGTTATGAAATAACCTTAAACCTTCATGGTATACATTTGCAGCTGTTTTTCTAATAGGTTTGTGATGTTTTCTTGTGAATTGACATCTTTTTTGTTGTAAATTTGCAACTTTTTTTCCCCCAGTAAAACAAAGGAAACCAGACCAAGTTGTGGCATTAATGGGGCTGGTTATGGAGGCCAAATGTGCAAGATCTGAGCTCGTGAAAAGAGACACTGAATAAAGGCTTGACCAACATCTACATGAATGCTGTAAATCCACAAGAAAAAACAGTCAAATTTATGAGGGGAAAAAAAAAGGCAAATATGCAAGAGTAATGGTGCAAATTTATGAGTGAAATGCTGCAAAATCACGAGAAAAGGTTGTAAATGTACCAGAAAAAAAAAGTTGCAAATTTACAAGAAAAAAAGTTGCAAATTTATGAGGAAAAATTTTAGCAAATTTGTTACAAAATAGTTGCAAATTTACGAGAGACAAAAGGAGTAAATTTACGAGACAAAGCTGTAAATTTATGAGAAAAAAAGTTGCAAATTTGTGACAAAATAGTTGCAGTTTTACCAGAAAAAAAGTTTCAAATGTACAAGAAAAAAAAAAAATAACCAACATCTTTATGAATGCTGTAAAGCTACAAGAAAAATTATAATTCTACAAGGAAAAACAATCAAATTTGTGAGAAAAAAGTTGGATTTATAGGAAAACTAGGTTGATTGGATATTCTGGAGTGGCCCTAGGTGTGGCTGGTGAAGAGACTGGCACCGCACCGTGGCCGCCTCACGTGAGCTGGATGGCTGTGAAGTTCCCTCTGCGGTTAATAAAGTATAACAAATTAACAACAAAAATGCTGTAAATTTGCCAAAAAAAAAAAAGTGGCAAATTTAGGAGAAAAAGGTTGCAAATGTAGTGAGTAAAATGCTTAGAATTATGAGAAAAAGTTGCAAATGTACCAGAAAAAAGTTAAGTTTACAAGAAAAAAAACTTGTAAATTTACCAGAAAAAGGTTGTAAATGTACCAGAATAAAATTGGAAATTTCTGAGAAAAATTTAGCAAATTTGTGACAAAACAGTCACAAATTTACCAGAAAAAAAGTGCTGCAACTTTATTTAAAAATAAAATCACAAATTTATGAGAAAAAGTTGTAAATTAATAAGGAAAAAAATAAAAAGTCCATGAAAGAAAAGTTGAAGGTAATTTTGGTTTCCAGTGTTTCCTCTGGCTTAAAGACCATGGTACAGTGACAGCATATTTTTCGGGTGGGAGGGGGGCACATGACGCTATTGTAACTGCAATATGTTAATTTTATACTATTCATTTTTTTTTTTTATTTTGCACAGTAACTTTGCATATGGAACTTTCCATTTGAAGTATTGTACAACCAAGGCTTGAATGTTGCAATACTTGCAATACAGTTGGGTCCCACCCAGATGTCCCGTGTTTGGACTTTTTACTGGTGTCATCCTTCTGTCCTTCCTCTGCCTGAACACTTTCCTCTCCTTGGCTCCTCTCTTCTGTCTCATCTTTTCCTCTCTGAGCTCTGTCTAATTCAGGTTCTCTCTCTGTCTATGGTGGAATACAAACAGGTTAGAAAATATCAAGTGTCATGTTTTGTCCTGTAGGATTTTTTTTTGTCATGGTTTACATAAATGACACTGGTCAACACCAAATTTATTGTCTAAGTTTTTTTTAGCTGATTTATGACAATTTTGATGTGCTGAATCCAAAAATCACATTGGTTTTGCTCAATCAGGTCAACTTTTTGAACTATGGCCACATGTTTTCTTACGTTTTTGTTTACATGTACAAGTATTTTCGCTTTATATGATGTAAAATTCTTTTTTATTTCTTGAAATTCTCTGAATTTTGAACAATGGTGACATAATATTCAATTTACATGTACTTACTCATCAATGTCTACTATTCAATTTACAGTACAACTATACAACTGCTTACAACTTAGCATAAAAACCTGACCTGATCGAGAGAAACGGATGTCATTTTCAGATTCAGTAGTGCAAAATTGTCTTAAATCAGTTGAAAAAACACAGACAGCTTACAAAAAATGATTTTTTTTAATGTTGTGTGACAAAAATATGTGTATTTTTTTGTATTTTTATTCTAGTGTTTTGTTTTTTCCATTGAGAGAGTAGGAAAGAGAAGGGAAAAAAACTTTCATAATACTAATGTACTCATGCATATTTAAATTATATGATCAGTGGTGGGTATAGCAGCCTGAAATTGTACTCATGTAAAAGCAGTGCTTTGAAATTAATAATTAAAAGTAGACGACCAAAACTTTCCAGTTGAGTCAAGGGTACAAAGAGCACCCACTTAAAAACTTGAGTAATGACTTCAGTCTTGAAGACTTGATGTTTTTCTCCAAAATTTATAACAATTTTCTTATAGTTTTCTACTTTTCTCTATAAATTTATCTAAATTTGAAACCAGTTTCCTGATTTGTAATTTCTTTCTGTAAAATAATGACTTTTCTTGTATGTTTAAGACTTTATTATAAACTTATGGATTATTTTATAGCTAATTTTTGTCTATTTCTAATAAAATTAACAGGGTTTTCTTTGAAATAAATTTGAAACAGATTGTGGTAAAATTTTGACGTTTTTTGCTTATACAGTTTACACTTTTGAGCCTAATTTTGCAGAGCCAGAACAGAACAATAATTTAACTCTGATTTCAAAGAAAAAAAATATTATATGAAATAAATTAACTTAAATGACCAAAGATGCAGTTATTTCTGTTGTAATATTTCTATATATTTATAGTTTTTTAGAACGCTCCTCACCAACCAGACCGCAAGAAAAACCTCCCTTATTTTGAAATCCAAATGTTTAGTTTGTCTGAAGGCTGCTGACGGATTAAAGTCATTGACTTTGTGAATTTCGGTCATCTTAACTTGCCAGGGACATAATAGGGGACATAAATGAGTTAATATTGTAGTGGCTGGTGAAGTAAATCCTCAGTGATTATCAGTCACTCTTGCCTTTCCCTGCATATGAAGCCTAACCACACCTGTTTGCTAAGCGACTCCTCATTATCGTTCCCATTAGCAGCGGGTTAAAACCACCATAAATGCCTCCACAGCTTACGTACCTCTTCTGATTTTTTTCCTCGTTTATTCTCTTGGTCAGCAATACTAGAGACACACTCTGCCTGCCAACTGGAACGGTCATGCTGGCGGGCGGGGCACTTCCGAACTCTGACGCACGGATGGCTGTCACGCGCGTTGCTCATGTGCACGCCTGCAGAGCGTCATTCATTTGTTTATTTTTCTTAAATGTATTTTTCCTCTTAGCGTGGCCGCGTAGCTTCAGGGGTGGCGGCCCGTCACATGGAAATATCAGCGGAAACCCTGTTCCCCCAAAATTGTTGTGGGTGAACTGGTAATTTAGTATATAATGGGAGCTGAAAGATGGTGTGATTGTAAAGTTGCTGTCGGATTTGTTGACGGATTTCCATGTTTTCGTTGGTTGTTCTGTGTTTTCAACCGCTAAATGCACCCCTGAATCTTACATAGAGTCTCCAGAAAGCTGGAAACGACCCTGAGTGAAATGAAAATGATTCAGCTGCTGCTGCTGCTGCTGCTGGAAAATCACTCCAGCCTTTTTTATTTGGAGGCGAGCGTGCCATCGGTGCCAACCGCACGCCTCCCTCCCTCCCTCATGTCTCCAGGTGAAGAGCCAAAGCTCACCAAACTGGCTTCTGTGGAGCAGGACTTCAATTTGAGAGTCTGCCACGTACGCCCACGTGAGCACAAATGAATGCCGATTGTAACGCTGCTGAAACCCTGGACTTGCAGATGCAGGTGTTCACTCAGCCTGCTGCTAAACAGTCCCCAAATCTCTACTTTATATGATGCCGTGGACTATTATTACCTCCAGGTTGGCCTAGAATTCACCCAAATACAATAAAAAACACGGTTTAAACTCTAAAAATATTCAGTTTGCCGTCTTAAAGAAAACTCAGTCATGGTGCGTTTGTGGGTTTTATCCTTCTAAAATGCTTTTTTTGTGACCGATGGAGGTTTTTGACATGACTGTGGACCATTAATTCCAAGCTGAAATGCAAAAAAAAAAAAAGAAAGAAAAGCATTTTTCTTGTAGATTTGCGACTTTTTTCTCATTAAGTTTGTAAATTTTTTCTTGCAAATTTGCAGCTTTTTAATAAATTAAATTTTCAACTTTTTCTCATAAATTTTCATTTTTTTCTCATAAATCTGCAACTTTTTTTTCTCAAAAATGTGACTTTTTTTTCTCATAAATCTGACTTTTTTCTCAAGAATTTGCAACTTTTTCCTCATAAATTTGCAACTTTTTCTTCTAGATTTGCAACTTTTTTTATCATAAATTTGTGACTTTTGGCTCAACAAATTGCAACTTTTTTCGCATGAATTTGCAATTTTTTTTCTTGCAAATTTGCAGGCGTTTTCAAAATAAATTTTCAAGTTTTTCTCATAAAGTTTCAATTTTTTTCTCATAAATTTGCAACTTTGTTCTCAAAAATTTACAACTTTTTTCCTCATAAATTTGCAAAAAAAAAAAATTAGTAAATCTGAAAATTTTCCTGTAAATTTTCAACTTCTCTTGTAGATTTGCAACTTTTTTCCTCAAAAATGTGTGATTTTTTTCCTCATAAATTTGCAAGTTTGTGTAAAAATTATTCATTTTTCCATACTGTACATTTGCAATTTTTTTTCTCAAAAATTTGTGATTCCTTTCTAATAGCAGGTGATTTGTTATTTTTTTAATAAGGGGGATGGGGTATTATGCGGAAGAAGATGGATGGATGGATGGGTTGTTCACTAATTCAGCAGAAGGTACAAATGTATAAATGTAAATTAAGTATAAATTTGCAAGAATAAAGGTGCAACGATATAATGAAAGATGCCAATTCAGTAATTAAAAAAGTTGCAAATTACAAGTTAATTACACAGAATAAGAATTTAACCGGCAACGTCTTCAGCCCCCACCCAGAGTTTCGGAGCCTACGGTGTTAGCTTCAGTGCTAACAGTGCTTCTGTGGAGTTAGCTTAGCCAGCACGGTTTATATTATTATTTTCTTTAAATTCCAGCCGCATCACAAGTGTTCCCATCTGGTTCACTAATGTGCTGCCAACAATTTATCTTCCATCATTTTGCCTATTTTTATTTGTATGTTTTTTTGGCCGACAGGGCTTGGGTACTGGGCTAGTTGTCACGTTAGCATAGCATGTTAGCACCACAAGAGTGACGAGGACTTTGTGGGGCCCTGTTGTAAATTCAAGTCAGCTGGTTTCATAAGCTCCAGTCCATTATACCTCTTTAATCATTCTGCCTCACTGTATCGGGTCAGTTTTCTGGAGAACATCAAAAGATGGCGGGCTTTAGCTTAGCTCCGATTCAACGTCCATTTTGGTTCGTTGTTTGTGTATTCTATCCAGCCCTGTTAGACACCTGTCATCCCAGCCGCTTCATCTACCAACCGTTAACCGTCTATTTCATTCATACAGACTATTTTAGCTTATTTTATTAGAGTTTATTGTACTCTGGCCCAGACAGATCCTCTGCTTATTTGCTGTTAGCTATTTGCAGTAAACTCTGGCCACTGTACAAGACCAGCTGGTTTCATAATCTATGGTCGCTAATATAGATGCCATTCTGGTTGATTTTGTTAGTTGGTAGATTGGCACATTAGCTTTAGCTTGGCTAGAGTTATTATTATTATATAACATACATATTTCTGAGCTCTTAAGTGAAAACATTAGTATTGTGGCGTTTATGGACCCAGAGTTGTTTTCTTTGCATTATTCACGATCTGAAAACAGCAACATGTTTGTTATTTTGGCCAATTGTCATTTTTTTTCTGTAAAATAAAGGCCCTAAAATAAGGCTGGGCAATTTGACTTTAAAACGCCAACGGGATTTTTTTCCCCTCCTTTCTTCTTCCTTATAGCTCACTGACAAGGCTCGTCAACGTCTTGCCAATGTGTAAACGGCCTCGATGTGATGTATTCCCGATGTAAACTTGCTAATGCTGGCTGGACGTAGGGGTGCTTCTCTGGTCGAAGCCTAAAGGGGTCGAAGAGCTCTTTAGGCGAAGACCGAAGGGGGATTATGTTATAGATCTGTCCGTCCATCTATCCTTCCCACCTTTGTGAAATCAACTCCTCCTACAGTTTTGGTCTGGTTGTTTTGAAACTTGGTACCATGGTTTGATATATACTGAGGATACGGATATTGCAGTTTGGTTCTGATTGGATTTTTACAGGAATTGTAGTTCTTGACCCATAACCTCCTGTTTCACCTCACTTCATAGACAGTAACTGTCTTGTGAAATCAACTCCTCCTACAGTTTGGTTCCAGTTGTTTTGAAACTTGGTACCATGGTTTGATATACTCTGATGATGCGTATATTGCAATTTCACTCTCATCGGATGACCTTGAGGTCAAAAGTCAGGTCAGATTTTTCCCTAAATCTTGTAAAAACAGTAACTGCTGAACAAAATGATGTAGGCTTTTGAAATCAATACAGTAGTTGTATCTAACACACATCTTGAACGACTTACACCCTCACCTAACTACGGGTTTGGGGTCAAGGGGTCAAAGGTTCAGAGTTAACATTGCAGTAACTCGTTAGCACTCATGCTGCTAAATTTTGGAGCAGTTGAAGATGTGATCTTCTTTTTTGAGGAAGACCAGCGAGCAGGGCATTACAATAGTCTATACGACTAGTAATAAAAGCATGCATCAAGACCTCTGTGCTGGCAAGAGAGAGAAAAGGGCAGACTTTGGCTATATTCCCAAGATGGTAAAATCTGATTTTTGTTACATTTTTAATGTGTGAAATAAAATTAAAGTCAGAGTCTAAAAGAATGCCCAGGTTCTTGACACAATGTGTAGGTTTTAGATCTAGCAATTTTGGTAGAAGTTTCTCTCTCTTGTCTTCAGGACCAATGATTAAATCTTCTGTTTTAAAGGATCTATTAGAATAGATTTATTTTAAAAAAAAATGATAGGGAGATGTGAGATTTGTGCCCAACAGTGACAATACCAGAGGCTGCGCTAGACTTTTTGCTGTCATTTTGACAGACAGGGTTGTAAAAATTCTGTCATAATCTATAATTATCTGTCACTTTAACTGATTTTAATCAGATCACCCTCAGTGTAATCTGTCATATGACAAACAGCTTTCAGAATTTTCTGTCATTGCTGAAAAAAAAAAAATCTGTCAATGTAGGACAATTTTCAGTTAATGCAGTCCCTGAAAAATACGTCGTTGTAGACTCAAGGGATTTAATAACGCACCACAACATATATATGTAAATTCACTAGGGTAGTTTGTGTTGTATGCAAATGGATACTCATATATTGCTTTTCATTACCTTTTAAAGAATATCCTAAGTTAATCAGTGACAAAACAAACTAACAATTACAAAATTGCCAAGAAACATAAGCACTACACATTGAGGTAATGTTGACTTCTTCCCCAAAATTGTGTTTTGACATACAGGACTACTCACAATAATCAGTCAGTCGTGACCAAATCCCAAATGTTGGAAATTACCCTGCATGCATTTGTACAACTTGTTTTCTTAATAGAGAAAAGCTGTTCCCAAATTGGGCCAAAAATAGAGGGTTGGGTTATTAAATCCCTTGAATATATATAAGAGACAAACGCTATTGCCAGAATGTCACCCATTTTTTTTTTCATTCCTGATGTTAAATCTTGAGCTTAACCCCACTCCACACCTCTAACCACTTCATACCCTTTCAACTTCTTCCCCCATTCCCCCTGTCAGATCCAGCATTAGTAAGGCAATTTAAATAAAGTATTAAAGTTATTATGCAGTAAGAGAAGCCTATTAAATACTATTTATAAACAGTGTATATCAAATATGAGCAGAGCTCCTTTTGACAAAGTAAATCTGTTTAGCACAATAAGGTAATCAGATATCTGTTCTGCAGGTCAAGCTGCTGGACAGGACAAGTAAAAAAGTCTTGAGCTGAGCACTTCTGTTGTCACCATAAATGATTGGCTGATGCCACTTTTCCTAGTCTGAGTGTGAGTTCTTCTGTTTGAGTACGCAGCTATATCAATGTTGTAAACTTGCCAGATTGTAGCCAGTGGCTAATTTTTCTTAAGTTTAATCTTTATTTATACAGGGTAGTTCCACTGAGAGGAAACCTCTCTTTTTCAAGGACGCCCTGTTCACACTCACACCGGGAAGCTGCCCAGTCCAACCACAGACTGACCTGTGGCCACTGAGCAGCTCCACTGGAGCAGTTGGGGTTAAGGGCCTTGCTCAAAGGCACCACAGTGGGGTTAAGAAGGGTGGGGTAAACACTGCTACATTATCTGTCCCACCCAGATCTGATCCTGCCGGTCCAAGGCTTGAACTGGCGACCCTTTGATCACCAGTCTACATCCCTAACCATTAGGCCACCACTGCCCCTAATTTCCGTCTGTTGTCCAAGGGTTACAGCTTTTCCTTCCCCCATTCTATTATGCTGAGCACCAAGCTAGAAGGCGGGAATCCAGGGCCACCTTAACTTGCCGTTAGGCCCTGGGGCTGAGAGGATTTCTAGCCCCCCCCCCCCCCAACAGAATCTCAGTTTAAAAATGTGTAATAGCTATGTTTTTAATAATGGATTGCAGTTATATAGCACTTTTCATGACACTCAAAGACACTTTACAATGAGTCCATTAGTCATTCACTCAACAGACAATGATAGTGGTAAGCTACCTCTGTAGCCACAGCTGCCCTGGGGGAGACTGATGGAAACATGGCTGCCAATCCATGCCAACGGCCTCTCCGGCCAAACATTTATTCACATTCATACATCAGTGTGATGAACCATGAACACACTGGAGTTAAGGTGGGTAAAGTGTCTTGCCCAAGGACACAACAGCAGGTGGGGGGAGTGGGATTCGAACTGCCAACCTTCCGGTTATTGGGCGACATGCTCTACCTCCTGAGCCACTACAGTCCCATTTTTGTTTCGCTTGGAGAAATAATGCAACTATGAGCTGGAAAACACAGCTACACTGCAAAAAGTCAAATATAAGTAAAATGAAATAAATTAAAGCTGTTTATGATTGTTTTTTGTCTGACAAGATTTTTATTCTTGCTGTGCAGTTTGTCTGTAAGAAAATTTTACATGCTTTCAGATAGTTTTAACTTGTTTTAAGCAATTTGAAAAAATAAATTTTCTTGCTCTGTTGGCAGATAATTTTACTTAAAATAAGCAAAAAAAAAAATTCTGGCAATAGATAATTCTAGTTAAAATTAGAAAAAATATCTGCCAACAATGTAAGATTAAATTCCTTAACACAAGTAAAAATTATCATAAAGCAAGTAAAATCTGACTGAAAAATGCACAACAAAAAGAACTTCTTGTTAAAATTATCTTGTGAGAGAAAGACAAGCATATGGTGGGCAGTGGTGGCCTAATGGTTAGGGATGTGGCCTGGTGAGCGGAGGGTTGCGGATTCGATCCCTGGACCGGCAGGATCAGATCTGGGTGGGACAGATAACATAGCAGCGTTTGCCCCACCTTCTCTAACCCCACTGTGGTGCCCTTGAGCAAGGCCTTCAACCCCAACTGCTCCAGTGGAGCTGCTCAGTTCATAGGTCAACTCACAGGTCAGTCTGTGGTTGTACTGGGCAGCTTCCAGGTGTGAATGTGTGAGTGTGAACAGGGCGTCCTTGAAAAAGAGAGGTTGCCTCTCAATGGAACTGTCCTGTATAACTAAAGGTTAAATAAAAAAAAATAAATATAGCCTTGATTTAATACAGTGTATTTTATCTTACTAAGCTTTCTATTTTTACGGTGTGACAAATACTGCCTTCAGCATAAACACAAGTTAGTCCTTGCTCTCTCTTTTTCTCTCACACAACCATGGACTACAAAGAGCATGTCTTACCTTTTTAGAAGTTCTTCCTGACCTTCTTTAATGAAAAATCCTTCATTATGTCCTTTAAGTCCAGCTCACAAATACTGTAACTCAGTGGACATGAATGTGAGGTTACACAGTTTGTTTAATAGCATGCTTGTCTTCTCCGCTGGCCTGCTCTCTTTCGGCAGGATCTGGTGGCGCCTGGTCTTCTCCTCCAGGTGAGTGCTTTAATGGCCCACCTGTCTCCTTGGTAATTGGCAGCTCCACTTCCACTTGATGCTCCAGCTTAGAAAAAACCTTTACACCTCAGGATTTTTCGAGCAATTAATTTTTCCTGAGCTGTTTTCCTCTCAGTAATTTTATGAGCGCCACTCTCAAACTTTTTCCGGACATTTTGATCTAGCTAATTACGTCTTACCTCTCACTGGTGCTTGCATAGTCACATGTCAAAACAGTTCCTCCGATAGGCTATTGTTATGTGCTACCCACGTGGGGCACTTGCAAACTGGACCAATAAACAGCCACACACGAATATCAAGTGATGGACATAGAATCTGGCCAATTAACAACAATGTGATCTTTTTCATTGGCTTATGATAGGCCCCTGATCTTTGTAGGCCCCTGGGCTTCAGCCCAGCCTAGCCCACACATTAAGGCAGCCTTGGGCAGGAAATACCATTTTTATATGGTCTTTGGTATGACCCGGCCAGGGCTTGAACCCATAACCTCCGGGCTGTATGGAATAATAAATTGAACTGAATAACCCTCACACCTGGTGAATCAGAGCTGAATTGATTCTGGAAGTTATTGATGATACCCAGCCCCAGTGTGGTTTAGAGGTCAAAAGTTTCAAATGCACATCCAGAATTTATTGCTGTAAAGCTTGTTCTCAAAGAAGCTGTTAGGATAAATTAAAGTATGAGGGAGACAAATTTGTTCCCTGGGTGGCGGTTGCTTTGGAAATTCAAAGTCGTTTTGTGGAAAACAATGATCCCAAGAAATGCCTCTGGACGTGGTGCAGCATTGTACTTTACCACCGTGTCGCAGTGGGCTTTAATTACCTGTAATCACCACATATAACACTCCTCTCACTGTCCCAACCTGCATGTCTATTTTCATTTGCCTACAACCACCGAACAGGATGAAGGAGAGGACATGTGAAGTGAGCTGCCATCTTTACTTTAGTCTAGACTTGTTTACAGCTTTGTGAGGTGGCTGTAATTCATCAGTGTGATGTTTACTCCATTTGTAGAGTCTTATTGCTGTTATTTTTAACATTATGTATGAGTGAGAATCTAAAGAATATAGACAGAGTCTTGTTTGTCTTTGAATATTTTCTTAACCTCAGCTGATTTTCCTTGGCACTTCAAGGAATGTGAGTTTGCAAAGCTCGTCTACGGGTGACCTTGCACCCTTGGATCACTGACACAACCTGTTTTAAGATTTGGCTCCACACAATCTAATGGTACATTACAGAGGGCGTTCTTTTTTTTTTTTTTTTTTGTAGTGTCAGGCAGCTTTTGTCTTTGTCCCCCCACCCCCCACCCCACCCTGCCTGCCTAGCTGGCTCCCTGGGCCCTATTCTGGGCGAGGCGAGTCCACCACCTACACATCCTGCAGGGGTGGAGAGAGGCATGTGGTCCTCCCAGCAACCAGGGCCTGCTGACTGCCACTCCTCTGTTAGCTGTGGGCCTCCGCCGGGCCTCACATGCATTCGTGGAGGAGGAGGGAAAAACAAGCCAGCGTCTGAGTTTCTCGTGAGCTTTTTTTTTCCTGTTGATCGGTGAATGACAAAAGATTCCAGAACAGAAAATACTGCTCAACTTGGGTGTCAGTTAATACAAGAAGGATATAGCTGCTGCGAGGTCAGCCATTGGTTACGAGGTCCTGATGTGACACTTTAAATTGCCTTAAAGTGCAGTTGTTCATAATATGTTCTGGAAGTATACTTTTAAAAGGTTGGCACGGGTTAAATTTTGGTTTACAGAACCTAAAGGCAGCTCTGTTCCTAAAACTGATCTTTTTTTCTAAATTAAATCACTTCATGTCATCGCTTGGAAGTGTCTGTCAGCAGCGGCAGTAGTGAGAGGGTTCAGTAGTGCTTTATTCAGTAGCAGTAGTAATTACTATGTTTGTATAGCAGGCCATTTTATCATTTATCCAAACTAGGGCTGTGCAGTATGAAAAAAATTTCATATCCCAATATAAGCAAACTTATATCCCAGAACGATATATATCGGCATATACATTTTCTGTAAATTCTATACTTTTAAGCTACAGTCACAAAGATTCTTACGAACGGTGGGTTCGTGAGAATCTCCAACAGTTCCTATGAATTCTGGAGTTCGCAGACATTCGTGGAGGGGACATAGTTTCTTACAGCTGCCATTCAATTCGCAAGAGCAACTTGAGGCATTCTTGAGAAATGAGGTGCTTTTCTGTTGTACGATGGTCCTAGAGTTCTCACGTTCTTTGTAAGGATGGCTTGGGATCTTCCTATGGCATACTTACTGCCATCTTACGAAAAAAAATTTTAAACTCACAGTACTCTCAAGTCGTTGGTAGGAAGATCTTAGAGCTTTCGGTGCATTTTGTCGGCACAAATGATGCATGAATGATGTACTTCCGCCCTATGAGCACCTCACTACCGCCTTACACACGCTGTACGAATCTCTATGGCCCTCAAGAACGACTTAAGGTGTTCTTGGGCATACGTACAGCCAGCATCTTGTATAGTTTTTAGGTTGTTCGTATGGCTGCCCTATGATGAGGGGTTTTTGTGGGGCGTTCGTAGAACAAGACAACCACTGACAAGACCATCGACCTGGCCATGAACTTACGAACAGTCTACGAACGCTGGATTCTCCTACGGCCACCTTAAGAAGGCTGCACGAAAAGGTCCAAAAATCGTCTGTACGGTGTTCACAGCCGTTGGTAAGGGTATTTGTGACCATAGTTTTAGGTATAATAATCACATGGAAAGGACAACTTCTTTATTAACACTTTAAATGATATACTGAAAAAAAATTGCACAAATGCATCTGTCATTAATTTTCTCCTTTTATTTAAAAGATGTAGTAATATCCAGTTAATATTCCTCTAACTTTCCCCCCTCTTCTATACTAATGTTGGGTTGGAAAACTAATTAAATATCATAACGAGGTTTACTTTGACTGCACACCAACATTTATTCAAACGTTTCACATGCTTGTTTACCCAGTACATTAAATCCTACGTGGCTTACTACTATTGATTATTCGTAAAATACATTTATATACATTCAAAAACTTACCGATTGCTAGATGAAGACAGTTGAAATGGCCGCTTTTATCCCTTTCCATCTTTGCAAGTCTTTATTTTACAGCATTCTGCGGGCAAAAGCCCATTTTAAATGATAAATGGTGTTCACTTATATAGCACTTTTTCTCATCTCTAGATGGCCAAAGTGCTTTACAGATCCTGCTGTCCACCCACGTTCACACGCTGATGGCAGCGGAGCTGCCATGCACTGATGCTGGCCTGACCCACCAGGAGCAACTGGGGGTTCGGTGTCTTGCTCAAGGACACTTCGACAAGCAGACTGCAGACAGAGCGGGAATTGAACCCCTAATCCTCTGATCAGTAGTCATCCACACTACATCTGCACCACAGCTGCCCGTTTTACTGTTAGAGGCTGGTGTTTAGTTTACCAGCTGATGATTCTTTAGTGCCTCTGATTTGTAAGCGCTCTCCGTAGTCTTTCACATGCACACTTCTAGAGGAGGCTGTCATGTTGGAACATGCTGGGAAAACCATCGCCAAAATGATGTAAAGACACTGCTGAAAACAGTATATTGTGCAACAGCGTGGTATAAACGATACATGTTTTTAGCTCGTCATCCGATATACAGTATATCGTCATGTCACACAGCCCTAATCCAAACTACCCTTCAGGTCATCAGGGTATTTGCTTTTTTGATTTTTCTTTCAGAACAGAAGCTTTAACTTCCGTGCAGAGTACTTCCCAATGTCGCCTGATTACTGCCACTAATGCTCACCTCTGGACTTTTTAGTTATTTATTTTAACTTTAGCTAATGTGTACACATTGGGGAAAATTTACATTATGGAGACCAAAACTATGGCAATTGCTGGACGTGAAAGGCGATTAGCTGAAAACTAGGAGTTCAGTGGCTAATAGCTAGCAGCTAATGACTAGGGTGAACGTTTACCCACGGACACCAGAGATCGGTAGGATGAAAGGAGGGATTGTGTGTTTTTGAACAAGATCTATTGGACGTGTGTGCATATTAACAGGAATTTGCCCCAGCTCAGTAATTCCCTGTTTAACGTTAGCATCGAAAAAAATAGCCAAAGATAATCACTCATCATGATCATAGCAGTCTGTCAGGGGCGACAATGACTGTTTCATTTAGGTCTGACCAGACTCTTCCTCGCAGCTCCGTCCTCCACCCTCCGCTGCCAGGAACTCCTGACCTTATGAACCCGGGCGACGTCCAAGCCGGTTTGAGTTGCTCTCTGACTGACCATTTCATGAAACTGCTTGCAAAGTATTTGAGTACTGCTAGCTTTTGCTGGACTAACAGCACATTCTTGGCAGATAGAGGTATTATCGGTGGCAAGGACAGGCCAAGACAAACTGACTCACTGTTATGTTAATAACGGTGTAAATGACAATCTGGCTACAGATTAAAACTCACCACATTTTTTTAGTTATTCTTTAAATAAAAAAAGTCAAACCTACATGATGTTTCACAGTATTAAGCATCATAAGCCAACAATAATCATAAGCTAAACAACTCACCATAACAGCTGTGTGGTTCTCCGCTGGTTTCTCTCACGCCACAGATTAATTTCTGGCTGGTCGTCGTTATTTCTCCTGATCCTCCTCTGCTCCTGGTCTCCATGATTCATACTGATAAGGCTGTGGTCCTTCATGTGAATACAGACTTATGTTTCCCTCCTCTTCAGAAGATTAACTACTGCAGATTTTTATTACCGACAGTGACAGGGGTCTGTGGGTGCCTCAGGTGGCATTATACCAAGCTGCTGTTTTTAAGAAGGGACTGACACGCTGCAAAAAAAACCCCAACAAAACGAAAACACTTTAAAAGTTCTTCTGAGGCATAGACAAGGATCTTTGTTGTAGTATCTGTTCACTGAATCATTTCTCAACATATTAATTAACTGGTGTGGTTACCCTGGGATTGCTCTTTCAGCTGAACATTTGCTTTAATATCGGATATGCCAAAATTCTTTTTTTAGACGCATTGCAGTTCTTGCTTGAGAAATTACACAGTCTCATTAATATCATAACTGTACATCATTTTAATGTGTATTTATGAAGTTTACTCATTGTGATCTGTTTCTGCTTCTCTTATCTTGGACTAATGCCTGTAATGAAAGTTGTAAACGGTCAAGGTGAAAAGTGATAACTGGGGAAAAACATCCGTTATGGTTCCTCCAACCCATAACTACTTTTTTCACCATAATATAATGTAAAAAAAACATATATATCCATAATGAACTATAGAAAATCCATTATTTCATATTGGATTTGCAACAGATCAGGATGCCTCCTGGACGCCTCCCACTTGAGGTGTTTTGGGCATGTCCCACTGGGAGGAGACCCCGGGGCAGACCCAGAACTCACTGGAGAGACTACGTCTCCCAGCTGGTCTGGGAACACCTTGGTATCCTCTCTGAAGAGCTGGAGCAGGTGGCTGGGGAGAGGGAAGTCTGGGCTTCTCTGCTTGAACTGCTGCCTCCGCAACCCAGACCTCCGGAAAAGCAGTAGAAGATGGATGAATGGACCATAATATAATGTAAAAATACATATTTATCCATAATGAAATGTGGAAAATCTATTATTTCATATTGGATTTGCAATAGAATTATAAATAGTGCAAATGCCTATATGAGGAAGTCAGGAGTGACAGAGAAGTATGTGAGGGTGGTGCAGGACATACATGAGGACAGCGAGATGGTGGTGAGGTGTGCTGTAGGATGGACAGGCTGACAGACAAGGTCAGGCGGGTGTTTCCGTGGACCGTGATGTTTGCAGATGACATTGTGATCTGTAGTGAGAGTAGGGGGCAGGTGGGAGATAACCTGGAGACGTGGAGGTATGCTCCGCAGAGAAGAGGAATAAAAGGCAGTAGAAGCAAGACAGAATGCATGAGTGTGAATGAGAGGGAGGCAGGTGTAATAGTGAAGATGCAAAGAGTGAGGTAGATGAGTTTAAATACCTGGGGTCAACCATCTGAAGCAATGGTCAGTGCACAAGAGAGGTGAAGAAGAGAGTGCAGGCAGGGTGACCTAACCAGACAGTGAGCATCTAACACCATCTAGTGGACTGAAACACCAGCTGGCTTTTGGTATCTAAACAGGTAAGTTTGTATTTGCAACATTTATTATTAATAATAATAGTAATAAAGTATTACAATACTGGTGGCTCTGAACTGATACAGTATCGCCCCCACAATGTATCACAATATTACACTGTCAGTTTTTCCCGCACCCCTGACATTCAGTACAGTCGTATGGACATGAACTAACACAAAAATATGGACGTGGGTGAAGTCTTTGCTCAGCCACTTTGTTGAAAAAAGAATTAACAACTGTCATTGGTTAGAGCTACAGTGCATGTGTGCTGAAAAAAAACTGCAACATTTGTGCTGCCTCCATTTTTGAGATATTAACGATTATACTAAAGGCCATCTGAGGTCATAGCTCAGCCACTTTGTTAGATCTGAATGACAACGGTGCCACCTGCTAGTGCTGTATTTTTGCTGGAATAACTAACATTTATGCTGTTTTTAATATAGTGTATTAATGATAATTATGTTGTTATAATGAACATTGATCAGGCATCAGTTATTATGCCCTTTATCACATGTTGACACAGAGGTGTCAGTGGCATGACTTAAATCAAAACACCTCGGACTTTAATTATTGCAGAACCATTTTACACACAGGGAAGGAGGTCTCCTCAAAACGCGCGGTCTCATGGCATATTGACTGAAATGCCAAGGAGTGCCAGTTCACCCCATCCTACCTATTTCACTATTTCTGTGTTTTGATGGCGATGAGAGAGTCAAGGGTTGGTAGACGATGTGCCTGGGAAAACTGATGTCTAGCAGGAATGGATGGAATATGTAGAAAATAGACATCAGGTGAAGTGTAGTGGCTATGCTAGCAGACTCCTTTTTCATTTTGTACCTGACAGGTTAACTTCGAAGTTGGCGTGGGTTGATGAACGACCTGGTTTTGTACGGTGAATACAATTTACAGAAAAGAGCCATAAAATCTCTGGGTGTGCTGGTTCGCGTTACAATGCTAATGACCGCAGTACCGGTGGCATACCTTGGGAGAAATAACAAAATTGGTCAAAATGGTGAACAAGCTGGGACCACGGATGTCTAGTGGGGTGACTAGAATTTACAGAGAGGAGCTTAAAAAAAAAAAACCAGTATTACCACTAGCTATGCTAGCTGCACTGTAGCTATGTGAGCTCCGAGGGTCAGTGGGAAACTTCCTCTTCTCCTCCAAAGGGAGGGCGTACCAGACTATCCAGGAGGTGAGTCTGTAATCGGGTCTGTTAAGTAATGACGTGATGACCTCACAGAAGACAACAGCCAATCCAAAGGAGGCGTTTCAGACAGCTCTGTAGTCCTAGATTTTGTGGGAGAGGAGAACTCCTGTGCAGGAGGACTTTGGTTTGTTTGACTTAACAGATGTATAATGTTACAGAAATTCTATATAAGGTAATCGGAGACAATTTTAGAGTTTCTTGGGGCCCTAGGCAAAAATTCACAGGGGACCCATCCGACCAGCAAAGGCAGGAAGCGTTAAGCTGCTCTGAGCTAAATTAACTACTGTATTATCTGCACTACGTACCACTGTCTTCCTTTCTTTTCTCCTCTTCCTCTTTTTTCTTCTTTCTTTTGTCACTGCCAGACTGATAACTTTGCTTCATTTTTATACAGCCACTCTCACTTGTTTGTTTACATGAAATGCGCACTGGTGCTTGCCAAAGTGAAAGATGGGGTGGGACGCCATTAGGGAATCCTGCGCCGGCCTACCAGTCATTGCAAACTCTTCACTTTGTCACTGCTGTAGTGATTCACAGTTGGTCAGACCTCAGGGGGCCCCTTCTGGCCTGGGACCCCAAGCATTTGCAGCACTGCAAAAAAATGAAATATTACTAAGAAAAAATATCTTAAATCAAGGATGTGATTCTTGTTTTTTTGTCTGACGTTCTTGTCATGCAGTTTTCTGTAAGAAAATTTTACTTATTAGATATTTTTTACTTGTTTTAAGCAATTTAATCTGGTTTTAAGTAAAAAATTTCTGCCAATGGAGAAAAAAAAATTTACTTATTAAATTGCATAAAGCAAGTATAATTTTTTTTGCCAGGAAATTTTTACTTGTTTCAAGCAATTTCATAAGTAAAATTTTCTTGCTCCATTGGCAGACTTTTTTTTTTTTTTTTTTTTACTTAAAACCAGATTAAATTGCTTAAAACAAGTAAAAAAAATCTTATCTTAATCTTGTTCGGTAGTGGTCAGCGAGGTCTTTGGCATGGATTGGCAACCACGTTTCCGTCAGTCTTCCCCAGGGCACTGCCATTGTCTCTCTGTGGAGTGAATGAATAATGGACTCATTGTAAAGCACTTTGGCTATTTTGAAAGGTACTATATACAGTAAACATAAATCCAATCCATTATTATTATTATTATTATATTATTATTATTATTACAAGTAAAATTTTCTTACAGAAAACAGCACAAGAAAATATATCTTGTCAGACAAAAAACAAGAATTATATCCTTGATTTAAAATATTTTTTCATTACTGTTTTATTTTTTGCAGTGTGCCTTTCTTGCCTGCCAGCATGCAGCGCCTCTGACTGTAATACACTAGAATAAAGGGAGAACCCGTAGTTTTCTGCTAAGCGCTAGATTATGTAACCTCTATAAACTGTTTACTTTTAACAGAACGTGGACTTATTATGTCCATGTTTTTAATCCATATCAAGCAAAAGCAGCGGATTAAAACTGTGATCTCTGCTGCTGTTTGTCTACATGCACGTGTGTGCAGCCTTAACAGGAAACTGGCTAAATTAGCTCCGTTAAGAGGCAGTCCTGTCGTTCTCACCTGTGTACCTGCAAAGTCTTGTACTGCCGCTGCTCATCCCACGTTCACACACCTGAATAGATACAGGTTTCTAAACAGGGAAAAGCAACCATGACAACAAAAAATCGTACTATTTGACGCACCTGCTGAGGCCTGATAAACCGAATTCCTGCTGCTGCCTGGGAGAGTCTCTACAGTATGAAATGTAATCCCTCCGCATCTATTGTGGGAATGTGTTTCCATGTCAGTTTACAGCAACATACGGGGGGGGGCTGAAAAGTTCATAGTGGTCAAATTTGACCAAATGTGGTTTATTTTTCAACCACAGGGATCCAAGTGCTGCAACACCGATGGAAGAAGTGTGTGGACCGAAGCGGCGACTATGTTGAAAAATTAACCACATTCGGTCAAATTTGACCACTATGAACTTTTCAGCCCTCCCTTGTATGTCAGATTTCTACTTAAAATATGCATTTTTTAAAAAAAAATTCAGATTCTCCTCAGTCTTTAGACCTTTTCACCTGATTAACCCTGCCGTCGGAAAATAACTGCCTCTGTGCTGCGACCAGAGAAGACGGCCGTCGCCAGCAGGTTACATCCACTGAGGAGTTGACTAAGTTAATGTCAATCTGCTTCTCTCCCGCTGTCTCGTCTGTAAATGGCAGCCAGGAGTTACTCATCCTTCGGCGCTCAGCGGGAGGCTTTCAAGTCACCCCAGTTAGCACATGACGTTAGCTGACATTTTTTTCCACTGCTGAAGTGTTTCAGAAGACGCCTTAAGATGTTGCACTTCAGCAACGTTGCACGAGAGAGAATGCGGTATCAATGTATGTACGCGTAGCACCGCGGTGATTCGGTCATATATGATGCTGTATTCAGCAGAGGATTTGTTCTTTTTTAAGCTGATTCCGGCAAAGCCGAAAGGAGCTAATGTGGTGGTGCGGCGTCCGTCCGCATTTCACAAGAATCGCTACTCCTCCGAGCCAATTGCCCCGATGTTATGGAAGCTAATCCACAATGATCCTCAAGTGGGTCTGCGTCTAGGCTGGGCCCAAGGTGGAGGTCGGCAGTCAGGAGATCTGAACAGTCTCGCAGTGATTTCATTTTACTAAGTACTGTCTGTGGCTAACCAGCTCTCATTATCTTATTAACTGCTGTTCTGAGTGCTGCTATCCCTGTGCTGCTGTAATCCTGGAATTTGTCCATTGTGGAGCCAATAAAGGCTTACTGTACAAGAAAAAAATTGTAAATTTATGGGAAACAAGTTGCAGATTTATGAGGAAAAAAATATGCAGATTTATGAGGGGTAAAAAGTAACAAATTTTTGAGGAAAAGTTGCAGATTTATCTGAAAAAAAAGTGGCAAAATTATAAGAAACACGTCACAAATTTTTGAAGAAAAAGTTGCAAATTTACGAAAAAAAAATCCAAATTTAGAAGAAATGCTTAGATTTTTGAGGAAAAAAATTGCAAATTTATATGAAAAAGTGGCAAAATTATGAGAAATATGTTACAAATTTTTGACGAAAAAGTTGCAAGTTTATGAGGAAAAAATATGCACATTTATGAGAAGTTTGCAGAAAATTTGAACAGCACTAGAAACACAAACAGTATAAAAACAGATTACATAAACAAAGGGATAAGCATGAATACCTGGAAATAAAAGCACAATAAAAAAGATGGAAAGAATAAAAAGAACAAGTGTCACCGCTACTGGGTATTAAAAGCCATCCTGATTAAATATGTTTTAAGTTTTGGTTTCCAAAGGGCACACGCACCTGTTTGTGGAAAAAAATGGCAAAAGTATGAGAAAATTTTCACAGTTTTTTTGGAAAAAAAAAAGATGCAAGTTGAGGAGGAAAAATATGCAGATTTATGAGGAGAAATATGTAGATTTATGAGGAAAAAATTGCAAACTTATGTGAAAAAATAGCAAAATTATGAGAAAGATTTCACAGGTTTTTGAGGAAAAAGATGCAAATTTTTGAGGAAAAATATGCAGATTTATGAGTTGGGAAAAGTTGCAAATTTATGAAAAAAGCATAAATTATCAATTATTTACTGCTTCCTTTATTATCTGTTGGCATGTTGCCATTAAAGGGATTGAAGGAGGTATTAAAGGGACGTTTCAGTACTTCAGGAATGGTGACAGGCCGATGCTAACCTTGTGTCTGACTCCGTCTCAGGTATGGCGGCGGTGTTGCCCAGGACCCTGGGTGAGCTGCAGCTCTACAGGATCCTGCAGCGGGCCAACCTGCTCTACTACTATGAGGCCTTCATCCAGCAGGGCGGCGACGACGTGCAGCAGCTGTGCGAGGCCGGGGAGGAGGAGTTCCTGGAGATCATGGCCCTCGTGGGCATGGCCAGTAAGCCGCTTCACGTCCGCCGCCTGCAGAAGGCGCTGCGCGACTGGGTCACCAACCCGGCCATCTTCAACCAGCCGCTCACCTCGCTGCCCGTCTGCAGCATCCCCGTCTACAAGCTGCCCGAGGGCTCGCCCACGCTGCTCGGCGCTCAAGACCGCGCCAGCACGGCGAGCGTCAAGATGCCCAAGGCCATCGCCGCGGCGTGCTCCGACCCCGGGAAGCTGGACGTGGCGAGGGACAAAGTGTCGGCCGGCTCTCCCCTGCAGAGCAGCAGCGAGGCCCGGTTCTGGTCGAGCCACAGCAACGACAGCGAGCACAGCCTGTCGCCGTCGGACCTCGGCTCCCCGTCCTCGCCCAGGGACGCCCTGGAGGCTCTGGATGCCGCCGCCGTGCAGTCGGTCCTGGAGTGCGTGGACAGGATGGTGCCCGGACTCCCAAAGACGGACCTGTCCGAGGTCAGAGAGCAGCTGAAGAACAACAAGAAGCTGGGCAAGATGATCGGACACATCTTCGAGATGAGCAACGACGACCCGCGGAGGGAGGAGGAGATCCGGAAGTACAGCGCCATCTACGGACGCTTTGACTCCAAGAGGAGGGACGGCAAACACCTGACCCTCCATGAGGTGCGTGCTTAAAGGTCCTGTTCACCGAAACGTGGTGTGTAGCCACAAAGGTCTGGCATCTCTAAATAAACTGCGAGTGGTGCCCCTAGTTTTAGAACGAGGTAAGTCAGTAGTTATTAATAATTTTTAATTCTAGTTATTAATTATTAATCGTCACATTCATATAGTTAAAGCAGTCCATGCTGGAGCACTGACACATCATCTGGTCTTCAGTTACGACCGTCACCGTGCTGCCAGCTGTGATATCGATCCAGTCCCTGCCCCGAGTTTCTGAGCCCAAGGCGTTAGCTTCAGAGCTAACGGTGCGACTGTGGTGTTAGCTTAGCGAGCACGCTAAATCTATTTTCCAGCCACTCCACTGCAGTGGGCAGTTTATTATTGTTATTGCCGCCGCCAAGAGGAGGAGCTAATGCTTCTGCTGGCGTTGGTTGGTTTGTTCGTCTGACTGTTAGCAACATTACTCAAAAAGTTACAAACAGATTTTGACGAAATTTTCAGGGAAGGCGTGTAACGGCACGGGGAACCGATGATTAGGTTTTGGCGATGATCTGAGAGTGCATACCTCCACCAAGGGCTTTGTTTTTATTTATGCAGCAGGATTACACAAAAACTACTGGATAGATTTGGATGAAATTTTCACTAGAGGTGGTTCTTGGGCTACAGAGGAAACCATTACATTTTGGTGAGGATCTGAGAATGCATACCTCAGCCAAGGCTCTTATCTTCTCAGTGTGTTAGCAACAATTCTCCAAAACTGACGGGCAGACTTTGATGCAGTTTTCACCAGAAGTGGCTCTAGGCCTCCACACAAACCCATTACATTTTGGAGGTCATCCATGAGGGACGGAAGGAGCCTTGGCGGAGGTATGTGCTCTCTGAGTGCTTTTCTGGTTTAACAAGGGGGATGGGGGGTATTCACAAATTTAACATAAGGCACAGGTGTATGAATGGAAATTAGGTACAAATTTGCAAAAATAAAGGCAGGATTAAAATATGCCAATTTAGAAACGGGAAAAAAAGGTGCAAATTACAATTTAATTGAAAAGAATAAAATGAATGTTGCACATTTATGAGAAGAAAAGCTGAAAATTTATGACCAAAAAAAACAAAAATTTACAAGGAAGCTCGGTGGAGCAGTGGTTAGCACTGTGGCAGCACAGCAAGAAGGTCACGGTATCGATTCCACCCCCTGACCATCAGTGACCCTTCTGTGTGGCGTGTGCATGTGCTCCCCAGGTCGGGTACTCTGGTTTCCTCCCACAGGAAACAAAAACTTGCAGGCTAGGTTCATTGGAGACTCTAAAGTGGCCCTAGGTGTAAATGGGGAAGGGGCTGGTGCTGCACCGCGGCGGCCCCATCTATCCACGTGGATGCCCTGAATTTCCCTCTGGGATTAATAAAGAATAAAAAAGGAGAAAGTCACAAATTTGAAATTTTACGGGAAAAAAGTTGCAAATTTATGAGGGATAACTTGCAGATTTACAAGAAAAAAAGTGGCAAATTTACAAAAAAAAAAACCTGCATATTTTTGAGAAAAAAGTTGCAAATTTATGAGAAAAAATTGCAATTTTTTTTTTTTAGAAAAAAGTTGCAAACACATGAGAAAAAGGCTGCAAATTTAAAAGAAAAAAGTTTCAAATTTCTGAGAAAAAAAAGTTGAAAATTTACTAAAAAAAGTTGCAGATTTTTGAGGACAAGGTGGCAAATTTAAGAGGAAAAAGTTGCAAATTTACGAGGAAAAAAATGTGCAAATGTATGAGAAAAAAGTTGCAAATTTACAAAAAAAAGTTGCAAATTTTTGAGAAAAATTCCAAATTTATTAGAAAGAAAGTTGCAATTTTTTTTAGAAAAAAGTTACAAATTTATGAGAAAGAGTTGCAAACTTATTGAAAAAAGTTGCAAACTTACAAGAAAAAAGTTTTTGAGGAAAAAGTTGAAAATTTATAGGATTTATTTTAGGATTTTTCATTTCTGCTTAGAATTGTTGGTTCAAAGTCATTCATTTCTGTAACATGATCTAGAAAGGTTTATGATGATAATGGGGGAACAAATCTCTCTTTTTTCCTGGTCCCCCCTTTATTTAAATCTCTGAATGGTTATGGGGATGGCAGGTTAACAAGGGGGATGATTTTGGCTTATTTTGCTAACAAGGGGCATAGCATCCCCCCACAAATCACCTACGGCCCCAGTAGACGTCCCTCTTCCCACCTGGTTGACCAATCCACAGTCGATAACGTATCTTGCACAGTTCTGACTTATTTTGTCATGTTTTTCGCTGCGATAGTCAGGCAACCGAACCGATAGCATTATCTTGGCTAGGCAGTCGAAGTCTGTCTTTCTAAGCTCATTAGCGCTAGTCTTGGTGGGGAAATGCTGATCGAACAGGGCAAGTCTTTTCGTCATTATTTCCTGTCTGTAATTCTGTCCACCCCCTACCAACACTTGACCATATATGGTGTATCACTGTTAGAAGTTATTTTAGCTTATTTTACTATAGTTTAGACTCAGACCAAAGGCGGTTAGCTGCTGCTATTAGCAGTTATGCAGAGTTATACAAGTTAGTTCCGACCAAGCAATTTGATTGGACAACAGGGATTCCAGGAGTTACTATGTTCCCCAATAATTGCACTCCAAGATTTCACTGGATATGGATCTCTCCGATTCAAAGGTGTTCTAGTAACTGTTAATTACTATCTGTTATTTACTGTCAACTCTATCAGTGGCTTCTTATAGATGTGTGAGAATTGAATCCAACTGTGTTGGATACCTTAATTTCCACAGTGGGGCGCCGTTTGAAAAGAAATCACACCTCCGTGACTCAAAAGTCCTACCCTTGTAAAAACCCACAAGATATTTCACGTCTGTTAAAAACATAAACAAGCTAGAGTTGGATTTATGGTCTTGATTAGCAGTCCGCTGCCGTACCTTTGCGGTGATGAACTCTTTCACATGAGAATGCCAAGAAAAGTGGGCTGAAGCCAAACTGCTAGCATGCTAACTAGCCACCAGAACAATGTCATGGCGGCCACAAACCCTACTCAGCAGGTGACTGGTGTGTATTATAAACACTGACGTCTGCACTGGACAATATTTAATTAGTTTACATGTGAGTGTCAAATGACAGTAGACCTATTCTTTTCTATTTTATGCTCATTGAGGTGCTTAGCGACTGTTAGCTGGGTACATTTAGAAGGGACTATTTTTCTCAGCGGAGCAAAATAACTGGCCAAACAGACAAATATCATAATATTTTGTCCTTGTCCCAAGGCTATGACTTATCCATGTGTGTGTGTGTGTTATGTGCAGCTGACAGTGAACGAGGCGGCGGCGCAGCTCTGCATGAGGGACATGGCTCTACTGACACGGCGGGATGAACTGTTCGGACTCGCCCGGCAGATTTCCAGAGAGGTCACCTACAAATACACGTACCGCACTAGCAAGTAAGAGCCAGTTACCATATAAACCAGAAACCTCCATCGTGAGAACTGGAAAGTGACGTGATAGAAGTGATGTGGTGATGTTTGTGTGCAGGTCTCGCTGTGGAGACAGAGACGAGCCGTCCCCTAAAAGGATTAAAACTGAGGTAAGGTCGACGCTCGGATTAAAACTGCTCTGCTGATTTTTCTTGTCTTGCATCTTTGTTTCTATTTCTTTTGTGTTCTGTTGATTCTGTGTGCTAAATATGGGCGTAGCCAGGAGATGATTTGAGGGGGCGGGGGGGGCGACAGGGATGCCGTCCCCCTTGTTAGCAAAATGAGACAAAAGCATCACCGTCCCCCAGTGTGAATCAACCTGGAAAAAAGAGAGAATTGTCCGCCCAATATCATCATAAATTCAGGTTACAGAACTGAATAAAATGAATTTTTTCCCCATAAATCTGCAACTTTTTTCATAGATTTTTTTTCTCACAAATTTGCAACTTTTTCTTGTAGTTTCAATATTTTTCTCATAATTTTGCAACTTTTTTCTCATAAATTTGTGATTTTTTTCTCACAAATTTGCAACTTTTTCCAGTAAATTTTCAACTTTTTTCTCAAATAATTAAAAAAAATTTTCTTATAAATTTGCAAATTTTTTTCTAGTAAATTTGCAATTTTTTCCCTATAAATTTTCAACATTTATTTCATAATTTTGTAACTTTCTTCTCATAAGTTTGTGATTTTTTTTCTCACCAATTTGCAACTTTATTTCTTGTAAATCTTCAACTTTTTTCTCCAAAAATTGCAACCTTTTTCTTAGAAATGTGCAATTCTTTTTCTTGTATATTTGCATTTTTTTCTTGTAAATTTAAAAAATTTATCTCAAAATTTTGCAACTTTTTTCTTCACAAATTTCCATTTTTTTCTGATAAATCTGCAACTTTTTTCCTCATAAATTTATGATTTTTTTGCTCACAAATTTGCAACTTTTTCCTGAAAATTTTCAACTTTTTTTCTCAAAAAGCTGCACCTTTTTTCTTATAAATTTGTGAAATTTTTTTTCTTGTAAATTTGCAATTTTTTGTGTAAATTGTCAACATTTATCTCATAATTTTGCAACTTTTTTCTCATAAATTTGTGATTTTTTCTCACAAATTTACAACGTTATTTCTTGTAAATTTTCAACTTTTCTCTCAAAAAATTTCAACTCTTTTCTTAGAAATGTGCAATTCTTTTTCTTGTAAATTTCCATTTTTTCTCATAAATCTGTTGCAGATTTGTGATTTTTTTTCTGAAAAATGTGCAACTTTTTTCTCAAAAATTTCCAACTTTTATACTCATAAATTTGCAACTTTTTTCCAGTAAATTTTCTACTTTTTTCTCAAAAAATTTAAACTTTTTTCTTATAAATTTGCATTTTTTTTCTTGTTGATTTGCAGTTTTTTTCCTGTAAATTTACAAGTTTTTTCTCTTAGTTTTGCAACTTTTTCCTTATAAATTTGCATCTTTTTTCCTGTAAATTTTCAACTTTTTTCTCAAAATATTGCAACTTTTTTCATATAAATCTGTAACTTTTTTCCCATAAATTTGTGACCTCTCTCATAAATTTGCAACTTTTTTACTGTATATTTCACTTTATTGTAGATTTGCAACTTTTTCTAAAAAAAAAAAAATTCTTAAAAAAATTGCAATTTTTTCCTTTAAAATTTAATCTTTTTTTCTCTTAAATTTTCAACTTTTTTTCTCGTAAATTTGCAGTGCTCACCTGGATGCTAGTGAAATGCTTATTCTATGTAATTAAATTGTAATTTATGACTTTTTAAATTTAATTGGGATCTGTCCAGGGTGTACCCTGTAAGTGGAAGAAGATGGATGGATAGCATCTTTTATCATATATTTGCACCTTTTTTTGCAAATTTATACCTAATTTACATTAAAAGTTTGTACTTCATGAAGTACTTCATGATTCAGAGTTTGTACTTGATGAATACCCCCCACATTAAAAACAATAAATCATCTATGGGCATAGCCAAAATTTATTTGAAGTCTTGATTCATGGCCATTGCCATTTGTTGCAATAAACCAGTTTGAAACCAGCTCCAAAACCAGTTTAAATATAAGTCAACAAATAGTTTAAAACAAAGTAAAAGGAAAAAAAAACCACTTCAAATGCAGGTTTGAACTTCCTGTCGAAACTAGTTGCAAAGTAGGGCAGAAACTGTTTTAAAATAAAAGTGGTGTAAACTGGTCAGTTTCAATTGTGGTCCAAAACCAGTGTGAAACTCAGTCAAAACCTCTGCTTTCTGCTGTGAAGTCGGACATTTGAACACGGGACTCTACTGGGAATGACTCACTTCTGAGGCCAACCTCTAGTGGCTGTTCGGGGAACTGCAGTTTATGGCCTTTTTCCCTCTTTGTGAGAAATTGTCACTGAGACCCTGAAACTTTAGTTTGGCGTAGAAAGACAAAAATCACCACAAATGTGTGTCACACTGAGACATGCAAAAAATACTATTGAGGCTGTGACCTGCGCCCCACAGGAAGTCCGCCATCTTGACCTAAAGAAGCACCGTTGCCATTTTTGGTGATTTCCCGCCCTCATATATTAACGAACTTGTCTGAGGGACCTAGTCTGATTGAGCTCATTTTCAAATCAGATCATATATAGGCATGAGTCATTAAAAGTAGTATAAATGTCTCACAAAAGCTCAAAGGTGTTGCCACTGCAACATGTGCGAAATTTGACTTCTCGCCATGAACTACAGGAGAGTTGTAACTTGGACATACATTGTCCGATTTGCACCAGATTTTCTACGATGGATACTAGTGTGACTCTGAGCGCGTCTATATAAAATTATTTAAAAATAGTTATGCTGTCCCCTAGTGGCTAAAGGAAGTATTGCACCATTTTTTTAATTTATTACTCAAGCACTGGTTGCCAGAACGACATGGAATTTTCAGAGGTTTATCAGAGCGCAAGAATGATCCTAGATGGAACTCAAGTTTACCCTTTCCTCACTGCTGTTGCCATGGAAACACAGTCCCTGCCATTCAGGCCGTGATTTTGTCGGGAGGGTTAGGGAAGTCCCGGCGTCACAGAAATTGGCGCACATGCCGAGGTGATTGCCACAGACAGACCTGCATTGGCCTGTGACATGTATCTAGTATGTACGCAGCTGTTTCCATGACAACGGGAACTTTTGATCCCTCGCCATTTAAAACGGAACAGCGTTAACTCGGACAAGCAACTTCCGATTTGCGCCATGATTTTTTTTTTATGATGGGTACTAATCCTGTTGCCAGCGACACAATGCAATTTGATTTTTCCTTGGGGTCCAGATTTTTTGTGAAAAATGACAAATTTTCTTTTTGTTATATTGAATGGGTTTTCCTTTGAAAACAATGTAAAATGGGATTTTACATAGAAAACAATGGAAAATCGCTGTATTTACGAGCCATATGTTAGGACCGACGGGGCCACAGGTGTGCAAGGGCCCTCATTACTCCACATGTACTGTCCTGCCGTTTTGTCCTAAGACGTTCTTGCGACAGATGATATTTTATGTTCATGTAGTTGGTGTATTTGGGGTTCCGTTGAATAATATTATGAGTATTAATTCGCTTTCAGCTAAACAAATACCACAGCGCTTCTATTCTGGTGGCTTACATAATGCTTAGTTTATTTTCAATATATCTAGTATGTAAAGACGCAGCAGATGGAGCTGCTCCGTGGGTCGTCATCGGCAACCAAAGGGATGGAGCGGCAGCAGCTTTAAGCCGAGTACAAAGGGATCTCTCAGAGTTTCTCTCCTGACACACTTGGCTGACAGCGTTATCTCTGAAAGAGTCCTCTCAGCGTGTAAACACATGATGGGAAACATGTGGCCGCCGACAGCTCTGCCGGGACGTCGGAGCTTCTCATGAGCCAGCACCTGTTCGCCAAAAGGAGAGCGGGAAATTCCAGCTGAGATCTACTTGCAGACTGCTTATGAGCAGCACCAGGAAAATGCTGCAAAATCTGCATGTGTTTGCTAATTTATTTATTTAGCGAATGCAAAGTCCTTAAGCCAAGCAGTTGCCTCCTGGTTTGCTGTATGGAGGGTGTGTAATCCTCCTTCCAGTCTTTGGAGCGGGCAAGCCTCTATGATGTGTTCCATTGTTTGCTCCGCTCCACATGCGCACAGTGGGCTAGGGCTACTGCCCCATCTGTAAAGGCTGTTTGCTAATAATCGAGTACAGATAAGATATAAGAAATAGCAGTGAAAGCATTGTGTAAAGGTTTGGGAACCTATTTTTTTATGGGTTGGGCAATTAAATAAAAGTAAGTTAAATAACTTTTCTCACAAATTTGCAACTTTCTTCTCATAAATCTGCAGCTTTTTGCCGTAAACTTGTGATTTTTTTTGTCTGAAAAATTTGCAACTTTTTTCTCAGAAATTTGCAATTTTTTTTCTTGTAGATTTGGAACTTTTTTCAAAAAAAAAAAATTGTGACTTTTTGCTCATAAATTTGTAATTTTTTTCTCCAAAATTTGCATTTTTTCTTCTAAATTTACATTTTTTGCTGTAACTTTGCAACTTCTTTCTCACAGATTTGCAGCTTTTTCCCCTCATGAATCAGCAACTTTTTTTCTCATTAATTTATGATTTCTCTCAAATTTGCAACTTTTTTCCTGTAAAAGACATTGAAAAACAGAGTTAAAAGCTGATATTTAATGTATATAATGAGTCTTTCCATCCAAAGAGCAAAAAAACTCCTTTTTTTAAAGCTCACCTCTCACTTGTTTCACTTGAATTTATCCTGCTGATTTATCCTGCCATGCCCGAAAAGGATTAAGCGGTAGAAGATGGATGGATGGATTTATCCTGCCATGCCCAGCAGTCAAGGGGGAAGTGAGAGAGTCCCGGCTCATGTTAACGTGACCAATTATACTCAATATGTGCAATACGGGCATTTCATGTATTGCGGGCAGCCAAATGTAGCAATGTATTGAACGTATCCGGCATATGGCCCAACCCTAATTGAAGTAATAATATTTATAAATGATTTTTGAAAAATGCAAATTTTTGAGAAAGAAAGTCACAGTTTTATGAGAAAAAGTTGAAAATTGACGAGGAAAAAAAGGCTTTAAAAAAAGGAATTTCTCCTCCAAAATGTTGAGGATGAATGTGTAGCGTAGCCAGAAACGGCTCTACTCTTAAAAACTAGAGGGCAGTCAGAGAGCGCATCCCTCCCCCAAGGCCCTATCCCTGCAATGTTAACGAAAGGGAAAAGTGATCCAGAATCCGCATCCTGATCACCTCCAAAATCTGCCGGGTTCATCCATAGCCCGTGGACCACCTCTGGTGAAAATTTCACCAAAATCCATCTGGTCATCATCATCACAGCAGTCTGTCGGGGGCGACAATGACTGTTTCATTTAGGTCTGATCAGATTCCTCCACGCAGCTCTGTCCTTCGCCCTCCGCTGCCAGGAACTCCTGGCCTTGTTAACCCAGGCGACGTCCGAGCCGCTATGAGTTGCTGTCTGACTGACCATTTCATGAAACTGCTTGCAAAGTATTTGAGTACCGCTAGCTTTTGCTGGACTAGCGGCACATTCTTGGCAGAGAGAGATATTATCAGTGGCAAGGACAGGCCAAGACAAACTGACTCCAGTATCTGTTGCAGTGACTGACCAGATGATAGGTTTGTTTATCTCTGCTCTTGGTGTTGTGTATGTCACAATACTACTAAGCTGTTTTTTGCTGTTTTTGAGTCAACTGGTCCTTCAGTTGTTGAACTGATAAACATTTCACTTTCAGCTGGTGTGGTTCCCAGCTCCTTCAAACATGCAGTGGTTGAACCAACTCTTAAGAAGCTGAGTTGGGATCCATCACAGCCAAATAATTATAGGCCAATCTCTAAACTCCCTTTCATATCAAAAATTCTGGAAAAGGTAGTGGCTGAGCAGCTTATGTCATTTTTGGCAAATTGTAATATCATGGATAGTTTTTGTATAATCCTGCTGACAACCAGACAAACAAATCAGCATGTCTGCCTCTGTTTTTTTGTTTTTTTTTTCTCCAGGAGAACTTCTTCGACATCCAGGAGGCGCTCCAGGCCATCCACATGAGGCAGGAGATGCTGAGGGAGCAGCTGGCCTGTGCCAAGTCAAAAGGAGAGGAGACCGTTGGACGAAATCTCCAGGTAGGTGCTGCTTCTTTATTGGTTTGTCTGGAATGATTGTTTCATTTCCCTCGGACTGGAAACACATTAGAAGACAGTTTTCCAAAGCTTCAGAGCGTGTGTCTCTGCCATGCTGAAAAAATGTAGATGGCTCTTTTTTTTTGTCCGTGACCACTGGCTCCATGTCTTTGACAAAGCTTCGGTTCAGTCCTGTCTACTTTATTTATAAAGCACCAAAGTGCTGCACAGAGAACTAGAAAAGCACTCAGAGAGCACATACCGCCGCCAAGGCTCCTTCCGTCCCTCATGGATCACCCCCAGAACGTTGTGGGCTCGTGTGCAGGCTAAAAGCCACTTCTGGTGAAAATTGGCAGATTTTTATGAGTCTCACTAGCCCTCAAGTTAAAGCCCCAACAGCACACATACGTCTGCCCAATGTACAAAGTACATCTTTGCACACTGGCAAGACAGTGGCTAGACGTCGGCATTGGTTGGTCATGTGACTATTGAAAAACATCAAAACGCTCAACAGCCTTTATGTTGTTTTTCTCTCCGAGGAGCTATTTTGACACTTCCTTGTTTGCTGCGGAACATCATAAACGTAGTAAACTCAGCCTTGATACCCGCCCACTGCTCTGTTATTGGCCAGCCTAGCTGTCTGGCATCTAGATTAGTATGGAGCCAAAGGCGTTAGCTTTAGACCTAGCTGTCCTACTAGGGAGTTAGCTTACTGGTTTATGTTATTTTTTTTGTTCAGATTTCCATCACCCTAATCAACATCCCTGTTTCCACCTGGTTCACTAATCCACAGTTGATAATATAGCTTGTGTCATTCTGGCTTATTGTGTCATATTTTCCCTGTGATGCTACACTGAACCATTAGCATTAGCTTGGCTAGGCGGTCAGACAGACTGCCTGGTGTTAGCTTATGTCATGGATTTTCTTTATATTAATCAATGTCCCTTGTTGATCTGGTTAATAAATAAGGTGCAGAGTCAAAGATGTCTTTTCCGGGTGTTTATTCTTGATCAAGAGGAAGATTTTAGGCAGCAGTTCAGCAGAAATGTTCACGGTCAAAATGGTGCGGGCAGAATTTACACCTTGGAACAAGCAAAGATAATATGTTATGAGAATGTTCTGTGGGAGTATGGAGCCTAGCTGTCTCCCGGGACTGACATTGTCAGGCCAGAGTCTCAGTGTCTAAGGAAGAAACATGATATACTGTGTCTAGAAACATAATAATAGGAACACAGTGTAATATTAATTGATAAAATGAGGAACTATTTCACACTTAGTTTTCAATCACTATTTTCCATAAATTCTGTTCATCTACCAATGATTCTGTGCTAATTGTACTCTAGGGACCAGTCATATTTTATCGACCACTGAAACCACACACTCCTGTCCACCAGTGATGCTTTATTTCACTCATTCTTTAGGACAAATTTACGCTAGCTGGCTCAGGCTCGCTAGCCGAGCATGGAGCTAGCCAGCTAAGCTTAGCACTAGTGACCTAAGTGGGGAGGGCGGAGTTGACTTCAGTTCTTGGGCATTTTAAAGAGACATGCACTGAAACAAGCCATTCCGAGGAAGGCTGCAAAAGATGATTCACAGTTATGCTACAATAATTAATATAAAAAATATGTCCAGTGAGAGCTGTCAACCTGTGGGAAGAGTGCAGTCATGGATGCACCTCTCATCCAATCACAAATCAGGAAACATAAAAACTAAAGATGAACAAACGTTGGTCTGCTGTCAGGCTCAAAGTCTCCTCATCAGCAGGTCTCCGTGTCGGCAGCAGAATCCAACCTGATCCCAGTCAAGGTCTTCGCCGCGGCCCGGCCTCCTTCCCGATTAGAGGTAGCGTGTAGGAGGGCAGCTTTATCAGCGCTCATTACCCAGAAAACACATCCCACCGCGTGTGCGGCGTATATTCTGGTCCATCAGTCACTTAACACTCGTCACGCCGATGCTGATTCCCTTCAAAATCACATTCAGGGTAAGAACCGATTTCACGGCTCCGTTCACGCTGCTGGGGTCCCCGGAGCCGCTGCTCTCGTTGGTGCATGAGGACGCCGATCCCGTCCTGCGGTGACGCGGCCTGACAATGATGCGCTGCCCGACAATAACGGCGCGTCACGTCTCAAGCGTCAGTCTCCCCGTCGCTCATCCGCCGTGTTAATGCTCTCTGACTGTTTGTTAACGGAACGTTTCTGCTGTCAGGTGGCTAACGGCTCCAAATGAAACAGCAGCTTTGTGTGGTTGTTCTGTCTAGAACATTTTAAATGCACATTAGTTAAAATTCAACAGCTCCGCTTGTTTCTTTCAGCAAATGTTGAGCAGATTTCTCTGCTGATGAACATTTCGACCTTTTCTGCCTGTAAAGCAGAGTGCATTAAAGACGGGGGTGGGGTGGGGGGGGCGCTCAGCCACTTCAACAACTCTTTTGTTGAAGAATTAAAATAATTTCACATAATTTTTCTCTTGAACTTGCAGCTTTTTCCTCAAAAAAATGTCAGATTTTTCTTTTAAATATGCAGCTTTTTCCTCAAACTTGCAACTGTTTTTTCATAAATTTGTTACCCTTTTTCTTAACTTTCTTCCTCATTTTTTTTTTTTAATCTTTTTTACTTGCGAATATGCAAGTGGGGCGGCGCGTTGGCGGAGTGGTTAGCACTGCGGCAGCACAGCAACTCACCCTTGGCCTGGGGATCCTGGGTTCGATCCCAGCCCCCGACCAACAGTGATCTGTGTGGAGTTTGCATGTTCTCCCCGCGTCTGCGTGGGTTTACTCCGGGATTTCTCCGGTTTCCTCCCACATGCCAAAAACATGCAAGTTAGGTTAATTGGCATCAAACTGGGGATTCTAAATTGTCCTTAGGTATGACTGAGAGTGAATGGTTGTCTGTCTCTCTGTGTTGGCCCTGCGATAGACTGGCGATCTGTCCAGGGTGGACCCTGCCTCTCGCCCAAAGATGCTGGGATAGGCTCCAGCCCCCCCGCGACCCGAAAAGGATTAAGCAGAAGATGAATGAATTTTATTTGTATTTCTTTTTAATTCAGATTTTCAGCAGTGTTTCTAATTATCGTATTGATATTTACACGGTTGTATTTTATGTATTGATCCAGCGGGTTTATTTGGCGCCTCACCCAGCCCTAGCGCAGGTGAGTTATGTCAAGAGGACCAAGCTGTAGCTAAGCTAGGCTAACTCCACTAGCATGTCAGCTGGTGGGATTACAGAGACAGTCTGGCTAAAATATAACAAAATAAGCCAGAATGATGCCTGGAAGTGAGATATGTGAGCACATATGGATTAACGAAACAAATGGGAACATGAATGATTAGTATGGTGAGTAGAACATAAAGAGAGAGTAGCCATAAAAACTGCTACTTCGAACCATTGTGTCATTTTCAATCATGAGCTTTGACTCTCCGAATACGTAAAGAACGCCGTATTCCTAAGCATCTGGTGAAAGAACAAAACTGTGTTGTAGCCATTTTTAATCCTCAGTGTTGTGCGTTTACACTCATCAGATGCAGCTGGAGCGTCTGCTGGCGAGGCAGATGGAGATCCTGCAGGACGCCGCCGTCCAGGAGCGACTGCAAGCTCTCGACTGGAGGATCCCTCCCGCTGCGCTAAAGTACCTCAGTGACGCCCAGAACACAAACGGAGCGGCCGCCGATGCCAGCAGGGACAACCAAGGTAGTGGTGCTCTATTGGCTGGAACGCGAGCTTAAATAACCGCCTAGACCAGCATTTCTGTTCTGAGTTCAGTAGAGATCAGGTGATGGTCTCGGTCACTGGTGTCAAATTCAGTCTTACTGATGGTCTGCATGAGGGTAATGAATAAAGCAAATATAAGTACACTTGTATAGCAGCTCTGCAGCATTTGGATAATAGGTTTCCTCCATGTTTTTTGGTAGTTCTGAGCAGCACTCTGTGTTCCATATCTAATAAACCACATTCACTTCAATGTAGATTTCTGACATATGCAACAGAGTAACAAATAAGGTCTTTGTCGTCAGCCTTTAATTATTCAGCAGTGTTAAATGACTGTATATAGTTTAGTGGTGGGTGCATTAATCGAGTTAATCCTGGTCAAAAATAGTCACAATTTACTGGGACGGAACAAAAAAAAGCGGAACTTTTGAATTGCAGGTACTGATCTGTCAGACAGTCTACAACGTGACTCAAAACAGAGGTGCGTGACACCCTATTCATAGCACAAACTCCTCATTTGACTTAATTCTGGGTGTTTAAATCACTTTGGTGGCATATCGCTGTCATACTACATGGACATATGGACCATATAAATGCACAGTCCCCACCTGAACGCTGGAGCGGAGAGAAGAGGCCGGCGAAGAGACGGAAGTGCGACTGCCAAGGAGGGCTAACAGCTAAGCTAAAGGCTATCTCTGGTGTGAATTTTTGTCTAGGGCGCCAAGAGACTCTAGAATCGCCTCTGACCTTGAGGACAGTGTAGATGGAGACCAACCTGAGGATCACAGGGGGCCACTTCCATTAGCTTTGTTCGCAAATGTCCACTCCCTAGAAAACAAACTGGACCACCTACTACTGGAACTCACTTCGAGAAGGGAGGGGAGAGATGAGACAACTGGTGAGATAACAGCTGGTGTAATAATGCTAAAGTGATCGCAAGTCCTTTTGCACATGCAGTATCTCCGCAGTACTTACAAAGTTGTTTTGAGAACATTCTAAAGAGTTATTGCCATTCATAGCTGACTCTGGTGAAGCCAAAAGGAGCTAGTGTGATGACGTGGTGTCCATTGTCCATCCATCTGTCCGTCTGTCCACTCGTCTGTCCATTCATCCACATTTCACAGGAATGGCTACTCCTCCTAGACATTTTAACCAATCTTCAGATGGGTCTGTATCCAGGTTGTGCTCAAGGTCAAAGGTCAGGAGATCTGGGCACTTACGATTTCACGAAAAATGTTACTCCTCCTGGGCCACTGACTTTGACTTTATAAGGTAGTCACACTAGAGGCAGAATGAGCTGGAATGCCATCAGAATGAAAGTTCCTTGTATATTCCTGGATATTCAAAGTGCATTTGAAAAATTCTGAGTGCATTCTAAATATTCGAGCCCATTCTTGTGGTTGGCCTGAATGTTTTGCTCGCGCTCAAAACTTTCCAGGTGCATTTGAAGTGGGGAACTATCAAACAGCATTCAGAGTGTATGCTAATGGCAATATGACTGCATTCTAAACATTCTTACGGCATTCCAGCAGCATCCGAAACATTCTGATGGCATTCCAGGGAGAGCCAAATTGCATAAAAACATGGCCAGGTAGCGCTGGAATGTCACTCAGCTGAGTCCACCGCCAATATGAAATTCCCTCCCAAATGTGGTGCGAATTTTGAAAATTCTTCATTCCGGCTGGTTCTGCTTGATTACTGCTGATTCTGAATAAGCACATTCTAGATGGGTCTGTATTTAGGCTGTGTTTAAGGTCAAGGTCAACGGTCAAGAGATCTGACTGCTGCTGGGGTGATTTCATCAGGCCAAAATGAGCTACTCAGCCCTTGATGGTCTGGTTGACATGTTGAAAGCTTTAAATAAACATGCAGTTGAAGAAAGCAAGCCCATTTGTCCTCTCCCATTTTAATAAGAGTTTGAAAAATTGGAAAAATTAGTTTATTCAGTTTATAGTGCATTTTAGTGAAGAAAAAAATAGTGATTTAAATAATTAAATAAATTGTGATTAATCACAATTAATGCAGTATTTACAGAGATTAATCACGATTGAAAAATTCTTGCCTGTTTCCCACCACTGCCTCACAGCAGTTTTATTTCCACTTAACAAATGACGACTTTCTTCCTGACATGGCCTTTCCTGGTTCAGTCAGTCAGTCAGTCAGAGTGGCCTCAGCCGAGCTGCACGCCTAGCAGTCCAGTCTTCATGGTCTAGCGTACAGGCAGCAAACTCGCCAGTGTTGGCCGCCTCATTGTCTCCCTACAGAGTGTCCACAAATGATGTTAATGGCCATCCTGGGTGGCGAAAGCCATGCGTCGGTTCCCAGAGTACCAGGTGGCCTGCTGGGAGCTCTTGGTGATGGTAACAGTTCCCCGCGAGGCCAAGTCTTCGCCAAGCCACCTTATCTGGTATTCTGGGAAGGTGCCCATAGAGAACTTCACTGGAGACGTGGTCTTGACAGTTCACATTGAGGATGGTGCTCAGCATCTAATGACCTCTGAATGGAGACGTTTAATGACCAGCACTCGCTTCAGTATAGCAATACGGATTCCACTGTTGCACAGAAGAATTTAACTTTTACCTCTCCTGACATGTTTGAGCGCCATATAGCTTGCATGTCATTGAGAGCACCCCACGCAAGGGCCTTGTGCACCTTCATATCATGAGTAGTAGATCCTATCCAGGAGCCAAGGTACTTGAAGCTGTTGACTACTTCCAGAGGGTTGCCGGTACTTGTCAGCAGTGGAGATATAGAGTTAGAAGCATCCCTGGGCGTCATCACTTTGGTCTTCTGGTCATTAATGGTGAGACCGATCCGAGAGCATTCCAACTCCACAAGTGACAACAATCTCTGTGCCTGTGAGATGTTGTTTGACAGCAAAATAATGTCATCTACATAATCCAGATCTGCTTTTGCTTTCGCTGGTATTCTTCGGGATCTATGAGATGCTAACATTAGACCCAGCTCTGCTTCTCTCCCATCAATGGCTTTCCGCAGGGCATAGTCTAGGACGATAACAAACAGGAACTGGGCCAAAGTATCGTCCTGGAGTACTCCTGAAGTGATCTCAAATCCGTCCGACTCGCCATCTGCGGTGACAACCTTGGCGCGTGTGTTGGTATACATCACCTGAATAGCATTACACAGCCTTGATGGAGTACTGTAAGCCTTCAGTATCTTGAACATAATGCCACAGTTAATTGAATCGAAGGCTTTCCTAAAATCAAGGAATGTCAGAACTGCAGGGAGGTTGTTTTTCTGTACCTCCTCTAGAATCCGGCGCAGGGCAAGAATGTGACTAGTGGTGGATCTATTTTGGTGGAGCCGATTTTGATTGAATCAGAGGTGAGAGTCTAGAGGTCCTCGGATTCGGTTCAGTATCATCCGATTGTACAGCTTAGCTATGACACATGTGAGGCTTATTCGCCTGTAGTTATCAGTGCATGAGAGATTGCCTGACTTAGGTAGTGGAATGATATTAGAAAGTGATCACTGGTTTGGTTTGCCATCATTCATTAGTGCAAGATTGCAGAGGGCCAGAATGATCTCATCCAGGTCACAGGTTTTAAAGACCTCTGGGGGGATGTTATCCGGACCTGCGCCCTTTCCAAGAGAGAGTGTTTTCTTCACCTCTTCATACTTGTCCACAGTGAAAGGACCATCGTTGATATCCAGTTTGCTTAAAATATCTGGGATACCGTCCTACTCTGTGTTCAGGCTGTCAAGATTGCTGCCAAGCAACTTCTTATAGTGATTAAACCAGTTGGTAACTTGTTCTTTTGGGCCCACCCCTGTGATCTGGCCTCTTGTTGACTTTTTACGACTGGTTCACTGTGCTTGAAATAACCTTTTTAGCTTACATTTTTAAAACCTAATCAACATTCAGACCTGATGAACTCTGCTTTCCCCTTTTCTTAATTTACTGGTCCAATTTTTTGCAGAGAAACTGATTTCCCACAGTGCAAACCGATTTCCTTGTGAGAACAGTGTAAATTTGTCAGTATTTGCATAGACAAAATGGGAGGAGGATAACAGGATTGAATGAGAAGCAGTTTACCTGTTTGCTGATATGGAGGAAGCAGGAGCTACTGCAGTGATTGTATTAGTGAAAAGAAAAAGACACAACAGTCCCTGTGTCGGGTGTTAGCCATTACTAGGTGATGAGGAAAATACTCAAAATGTGCCGACTGCAACACCATTCAAAATGCAAATCTGTTGGACCGGAAAAAAGTCACAGCATCTCCCTGACAGAGATGGCGTTCCCTCAAATGCGTTATTCACTTTGTCATCACCCGGTGGTTATTATAAAAGGTGGTTTCAGGTGTAACCTGTTGGCATTTAGCTGTGATGGTTAATAATTCGATATTTTGAACAGACGTGCCATTGATAATTGCCATCCTTTGAGATAATCACCATATACATGAAAGCTAACTGCTGTTCTGCTATTCAACAATCAGCAGATCTGAATTTTCTTGAGTTACTAAAGTCCTATGATTTCCACACATTTGGATGTTTTTGTAATTAAGAGTTATAATCAGATAATAACCTTTTCTCTGATTTGTTGCTATGCCGTCTCTACCATCGTGTCCTCGCTCCTCACTCACATTTTACCTCTGTTCTCACCTCAAAATGAAGCAGGTCTGCAAAGGGTTGTATATTACTACAAATTTTGGCATAATGTTTTTCACCCATCCGTCTGTTCGTCCAGCTGTTTGACATTTTCTGTTGTTGCCAATATGTCTTCCACATTTTTAATCAGATTGAATTCAAATTTATAAAGAAGCTTGAACTAATCAGTTCCTTGGACAAGTTTGATTTTGCGATAAATCTAACAAGGGGTTCCATTTTTCCACCCATATAAATACAATATTTTTTACACTATTGGACGGATATGGTGATGTGTAGGGTTTTAAGGTTCTTTCATTTATAATGATTTTTTTAGCTCATTCCCATGAAGCCAAAAGGAACTAATGCAGTGGTGCCGCCTTCATTGTCTGTCCATCCGTCTGTCCACATTTTACAGGAATTGCCCCTCCTCCTAGGCAATTGCCTGAATGGTTACCAAACTTACTCACAAGGATCCTCAGGTGGGCCTGCCTGCATCCAGGTTGCGTTCAAGGTCAAGGTGAAATGTCAAGAAATCTGGGCATTTATAAAATTTCAGGAAAAAAAATTCACTACTCCTCCTAGGCAATTGCCCCAATTCTCAACAAACTCATGCACAAGGGACATCTGGTAGGTCTGCATCCAATTTGCGCTCAAGGTCAAGGTCAGTGTCAAAGGTCAGGAGATCTCAGCACTTAAATGATTTTATAAAATTTGTTACTCCTCCTAGGTAATTGCCCTAATTCTTAACAAACTTACACACCATGATCCTCAGGCGGTTCTGTGCCTGGGATGAGCTGAAGGTCAAGGTGATTGTCAAAGGTCAAGAGATATGGGCAGTTACAATTTCATGAAAATTGTTATTCCTCCTAGGTGCAATGTTCACCAAACTGTTCAGTTGGTTAAGTCCTGACTGATAGCCTTTAAAAAGGTCTGTGAATATCAGATTGTCACACCACAAAGGACTCATGATGGGTAGAAGCAAAGAGCTCTCTCTAGACCTTTCCAGCCTTATTTTTGCAAAACATAACGATGGCATTGGTTACAGGCACATTTCTAAACTGCTGAATGTTCCAGTAAGCACTGCTGGAGACATCATTCGGAAGTGGAAAGAACATCATTTAACCACAAACCGGCCACGACCAGGAGCTCCTCACAAGATTTCTGACAGAGGAGTCAAAAGAATTATCAGAAGAGTTATTCAAGAGCCAAAGACCACTCATGGAAAGCTCCAGAAAGTCCTGGAGTTAGCAGGTACTGCTGTTTCAAAGAAAACAATAAGTTTTCTTTGAAACAGCAAACCTGCCGACATGGTTTCAACCCATGTCGGTTGAGCAGTACACTCAACCGACATGGGCTCTATGCCCGCTCACCTCGAAAGACTCCTTTGCTGAAGAAAAAGCATGTTGAAGCTCGTTTAAAGTTTGCTGCACAACATTTTGGCAAGCCAGTAAAATACTGGGAGAATATAGTCTGGTCAGATGAGACCAAAATTGAACTTTTTGGATGCCACAACGTACAGCATGTTTGTAGGAGAAATGGCACTGCACATCCCATCATGGTGTTGGGGGTGTTTTTCAGCACATGGTACAGGCAGACTTCATATAATTGAAGGAAAGATGAATGGACAAATGTGCAGAGACATCCTTGATAAGAATCTGTTGCCGTCTGCCAAGATGCTGAAGATGAAACGAGGGTGGACATTTCAGCAAGACAATGATCCCAAACACACAGCCAAGGAAACTCTCAACTGGCTCCAGAGAAGGAAAGTAAAGCTGCTAGAATGGCCCAGTCAGTCACCTGACCTGAATCCAATTGAAAATCTATTGAACGAACTGTAGATCAGAGTTCATAGAAGACACCCACGGAACCTTCAAGATTTGAAGACAGTCTGTGTGGAAGAATGGGCTAAAATCACTCCTGAGCAATGCCTGTACCTAGTTTCTCCATACAGGAGGTGTCTGGAAGCTGTTATTACCACCGAAGGCTATTCTACTAAATATTAAATGAATTTCACCAAGCATGTTCAATACATATTCCCTGTCTCATTCCACTTTATTAAATATAACTTGTTTTGTGAACATAGTTGCCTTGATTTCTTTGTATGTATGGATTACTTGGGTTGTTCCTGATATCTGGTGAAAATCTCAGGTCAATGGCTCCATCAGAAATATGTTTGAGAAAAATGTTGACATGTTCAACACTTATTTTCCCCTCTGTAAATAATGCAAATGTTCTGGGAAGGCAGTCCTCATACATTTCCTGCACCACCCTGACATACTTATCTGCCACTTTTTTTGTTTTTACTGACACCTGTGATTAGCACACAAACTAAACGTAGAATATTTAGACTGATAACTGGCTGTAGTACGCCCTAGTACTCCGCTGCCTCCTATGTCCAATCCAGGAACATTACTGAACCATTCCTACAGTGCTGAGCCAAATTGTTGCCCATTATTGCCCTTCAAGCTGAATAGAAAACAGACCTGATTTCTTCAGGAGTCTGACAACCCGGCTGGAAGAAAAGACTGATTTCATGTTGCAAATGGCGCAGCATATGTGGATGGAAGCGGTACCTATAGGTGCTGATTTTCCACACCCAGCCGTGGCAGCTGTCACCTTTTTTTTTTTTTTTATCTTTGTTTGTTCGTGCTCTGACTTCTCGAACACAGAGGGGGAGAAGAAGAAGAAGAGATGCAGCATTATTCAGGATCTTACTTCTCCTCCAGGCCTCATCTCATTTTCATCCTTTACCTCCCTCACCCACTCCCGACAGCTCATTATTTCGCTGTTCCCACAAATCCCACAATGCACCTGTAATTATCACGCCCACGTCTGTTTACCTCCAGCCAGTTGCCTGGAGGGGGGCGTCTCTCTCTCTCTCTTTCTCTGTGTTTACCTCTCTTTCTTTCCTCCCCCTCTCTCCTCTGTCATTTGTCACTTCTGTTCCTCTCCTTCCTCTTCTCGTTCTCCTTTTCTCCGTCCGTTCTCTCCTCTTAATATCGTTTCTTCCCTCCCTTTTCGCCATTTTATTCTGTATTTTAGCACTTCTTCCTGCACTCACCAAAAGCTTTGCACCATCCAATCACTTTATCTACATTCTGACTTCAATTTAAATGAATAAATGTAAAAAAGCTCCACAAACACCAGTGAAAACAGACTCAGAAAAATCCTAAATGAGACATTTGGCTTGGATGGTGCTCAGGTTTCTGATTAAAAGGGTGTGTCCGTCCTCAAGGTAATAAGTGAAACAGAAATGTCAGAGTGTCATGGTTTCCCATCATTTCCATAATCCTTCCCTCTTCCCACACAGTAGAACCAACATCTCCTAACAAAGTAGTAGGGGTGGGAAACTTTAGGCACCTTACAATTCTAGTATGATTCTTGATGCATCTTTTTTTTTTCTTTTTTCCTATTCAGAGTGTTTTTCCTCCCGCTGTGTGACAACTTGGTACAACCCCAATTGCGCTGAAGTCCAGATGTTGTGTAAAATGTAAATAAAAACAGAATACAATGATTTGCAAATCCTTTTCAACTTGTATTCATTTGAACACACTACAAAGACAAGATATTTAATGTTCAAATTGATAAACTTAATTATTTTTTTTGCAAATATTCACTCATTTTGAATTTCATTCCTGCAAAACGTTCCAAAAAAAGCTGGGACAGGGGCATATTTATCACTCTGTTGCATTACTTTTCCTTGTAATCATCTAGGAACTGAGAACACTACACCGCGTTCCAAATTATTATGCAAATAGGATTTTAGTGTCATAAACATTCAATTTCTTGTTTTTCAATTAAACTCATGAATGGTATTGTGTCTCAGGGTTCTTTGGATCACTGATATCAATTTCAGACACCTGTCATAATTAGTTTGCCAGGTGAGCCAAGTTAAAGGAAAACTACTTAAGAAGGATGTTCCACATTATTAAGCATGCCACTGGTTTCAAGCAATATGGGAAAGAAAAAGGATCTCTCTGCTGCCGAAAAGCATCAAATAGTGCAATTCCTTGGACAACGTATGAAAACATTAGATATTTCTTGAAAACTTAAGCGTGATCATCGTACTTTGAAGAAATCTGTGGCTGATTCAAAGCACGGATGGGTTCATGCAGATAAAGGCATAATGAGGAAGGTTTCTGTCAGACAAATTCATTGGATTACGAGAGCAGCTGCTAAAATGCCATTACAAAGTAGCAAACAGGTATTTGAAGCTGCTGCTGCCTCTGGAGTCCCACAAACCTCAAGGTGTAGGATCCTCCAGAAGCTTTCAGTTGTGCATAAACCTACTATTCGTCCACCCCTAACCAGTGCTCACAAGCAGAAACGGTTGCTGTGGGCCCAGAAATACATGAAGACTAATTTTCAGTCTTTTTCACTGATGAGTGTCGTGCAAACCCGGATGGTCCAGATGGATGGAGTAGTGGATGGTTGGTGGATGGTCACCACGTCCTAACAAGGCTGCGACATCAGCAAGGAGGAGGCGGAGTCATGTTTTGGGCCGGAATCATGGGGAGAGAGTTGGTAGGCCCCTTTAGGGTCCCTGATGGTGTGAAAATGACCTTGGCAAAGTATATAGAGTTTCTGACTGACCACTTTCTTCCATGGTACAAAAAGAAGAACCATGCCTTCCGAAGCAAAATTATCTTCATGCATGACAATGCACCATCTCATGCTGCAAAGAATACCTGTGTCATTGGCTGCTATGAGCATAAAAGGAGAGAAACTCATGATGTGGCCCCCATCCTCCCTAACCTCAACCCCATTGAGAACTTTTAGAGCATCCTCAAGCAAAAGATCTATGAGGGTGGGAGGCAGTTCACATCAAAACAGCAGCTGTGGGAGGCTATTCTGACATTTTGCAAAGAAATTCAAGCAGAAACTCTCCAAAAACTCACAAGTTCAATGGATGCAAAAATTGTCAATGTCAATTTTATTTTAAAAAATTGTGAAGGTTATATCAAAGGAGGGGTCCTCTGCTAACATGTAACTTGGCCTGTTAAGATGTTTTTGATTGAAATAGCTTTTGATTTCAGTAAATGTAACCTCCTAATTCTGCAAATTCAACAAATGACCATTTTCAGTTCTTTACAACCAATAAAATGTTTTGAAACTCTGTTGTGCATAATAATTTGGAACAGTGCATTTTGAGTTTTTTTTTTTTTCCAAAAAAATAGTTATCATTGGGAGGTTTATTCAATAAAATTTGAATTATGCTCTAACAGTTGATGACTTCGAAATTATACTGACTGTCATTTGCATCAACTATTTAGGAAAATCAGAGACAAATATAATATGCATAATAACTTGGAACGTGGCATGATTGTTGAAGCTTTGTAGGTGGAATTCTTTCCCATTCTTGCTTGATGTACGACTTCAGTTGCTCAACAGTTCAGGGTCTCCGTTGTCGTATTTTGCGCTTCATAATGCTAAATACATTTTCAGTGGGAGACAGGTCTGGACTGCAGGCAGGCCAGCACACACTGGCCCTCACTGTTTTACTACAAAGTAGGGATGTTAATGACTGTCGATTAATTGTTGATAAGATTTTAGTCTACTAAATTAAAATAGTTGTCAATTGATAACTCAGCAGTCCTTTTCAATGAGAGCTTATTCTATGAAATGTAGTGGCGTCGCCATCCAGGCGGAGGCACACACAGTCACCCACTGCTGCATTTCAACTGAAAAAGCAGAAGAAGAAGCCAAGCTCCCAGGGAGCATGCACTGTGCAGAGCAAATAAACTCGCCCTTCCGGGTTACATCAGAGAGCCACAAGAAGTTCATCTTTTATTCAGTATATCAAGAACAGTAATTAGCTTTTTATATGTTAAAGGTAGGATGCTTGGATGGCAGCATATGTTGCTCCAAAACCTGTATGTACCGTTCAGCATTAATGGTGCCTTCACAGATGTGGCATGGGCACAAGCACACCCCCATACCATCACAGATGCTGGCTTTTGAACTTTGCACTGATAACAATCTGGATGGTCCTTTTCCTCTTTAGCCTGGTGGACACGATGTCCATGATTTCCAAAACCAGTATGAAACGTGGACTCGTCAGACCACGGCACACTTTTCCACTTTGCATCAATCCATCTCAGATGAGCTTGGGCCCAGAGCAACCAGCGGTGTTCCTGGGTGTTGTTGATATATGCAGTGTTTCCTCTGGCTTAAAGACCTTGGTGCGGTGGTAACTTTGCATATGGAACTTACAATATGAAGTATTGTACAACCAAGGTTGTATGCACGGTGTTACCAGAGAAAACCCTGTATATGGCTTTGGCTTTGGATGGTAGAGTTTTAGGCTGCGTGTCCACCAAACGCGTTTTTGTCGCCTGACCACCCTGAGCTTTTTTTTTTTTCAGCGTTTGTGTGCTGTGCTCTGGGAAGAAAAAAAGGCTTTGCCCTGTATCCCAGCAACAGCTTGTCACTCTCAGCTCAGCACTTCTGCTTTTCCTATGGTCAGACTTTCTACTGATTTTTTTAATAGCAGTCTCTAAATACAATGGACAGGAAACGTATTCTAGCAGCTCTGGATGTAAAATATGATGACACAGAAAGCAGGAGTCTGAGTACAGACTAGTACCAGTGTCCTATGTCCCACCCACACAGCAGTTCTGATTGGCTGCTTAAGATCTGACATTGACGAGGTCAGCTGCAGTCTGAAAAGTTGAACTTTTTTCAGGTCAGAGCGCCCTGAGTGCCACGACAAAAAATGGCCACCACCGAGAGTGTTTCAGCACCAAGGGCACTCAGCGCTGTAAACGCTGGACTACATAGAGAATGAATGGAAAATAGCCACCCAGAGCGGAAAAAACACGTTTGGTGGACACGCAGCCTAAACCTATAGATGTTGAGACCAACTGTGTTAACTGACAATAGTTTTCCAAAGTGTTCCTGAGCCCATGTGGTAATATCGTTGACAGAACGACGTTGGTTTTTAATGCAGTGCCACCTGAGAGATCAACGGTCAGAACTTTTGAATGTTTTGATGATATTATGGACTATGGCTGATGAAACCCCTAAATTCCTAGCAATTGTACTTTGACCAAACAAAAAATACTGTGGACTGGAACAAGATATCAGCACATTGAAAAAAGCTATGGAACTGATGTTTTAGTAATCTCTGCTTTTACAATGTGCAAGTATCTTGTTCCATTCCATAGTTGTTGGTTTTGTTTTGTTTTTTGTTTTTATTTTTTTGTTCTATGGACAGACGTCTTGTTCTACTCCATTCCGTGTTTTAGGAGGCACCCTGTCTCAGATTTTCTGGAAACTGTGTCACCTTATGGAAAAAGGGCATTAAATGTCCATTTTAAAGGCAAAAATATTTTTGTTTTGTAAGGTAGTGTAAAAGAACAGTGTGTGAAATTAAAAAAAAATGTGTCCCTGTATTAATCATAGAGTAGTCAAATATGACAGAAAACACAGTTCCAGCTTCTTTTCTTTGTTTCTTTTTGTGTCTTAAAGAGAAAAAAAGGCAAACACAGGGGATGCTCCGCTTCACGAGCACAAACACATTTTGTTGCCACTGGGATGTTGAACATGTGTCAGATCAAACATCTGGGCAGAGCCAGCTGGGAGTACGTCAGTGGGATTGCAGAGATATTAGGTCTGTTTGATTTGTGCTTTGGGAAATTATTATCAAACGTGTTGAATTAGAAGATCTGACATGTTGAAGTCACTGTTAAAGATCCCATCAGCTGTAAAATCCAGTTTTCTGGAGTTCAACCTTGTAAAATGCGATGTTCACTTCACAGACACTTGAGCATTATTTTTATTTACAATGAGCAAACTCCACCGCCTGGGTTTTGTGCTGCCACAAAACAACAAGCCCCCGTTTGTCTAATCAAACACACCTTGACTGCTTTCTTACTTGTGATTGGCCCATTCAAAACCAATCAGATTACAGGCTCCATGAGCAAGCTTCACTAACAGCTTTTTTTGATGAGCAATAAAACAACACAGAGATGGTTTTTGCTCTTTAAAAATAGATGCTACAATTAGAAATTAATATCTGGAAAATGCACTCTATTGGACCTTGTATTAGTTTTTACTGCAGCCTGATTTATTTGAAAAGCACAATGATAATGGTACAGATAGTAAGGAATAACTTTTTTTAAACTTGTCTTAAACAGATGACCGGCCAATCAACTTACGGGTGGTTAGTCAGAGCATGCAGGAAGGCGACCTCCCACTGGGGAAGCAGCTAGCCAACGAACTGAAGCGCCATCACAGCCACAACAGCAACAACAACAATAACAGTAACAACACCACGGAGGAGGCAAAAACACCAGCAACAGGTGGGTGCCACTGGTTGTTTTCACTGCTTCAGTTAGTGGTTTTCAAAGCTTCCTCGTTTGTGGGACGAACAGAAAGGTAGAAAATATGCAGCAAAAATTAAACTTGATACACAAATGCAAATTAGCAACATTTTTCTTCTAAATCTGGGTGTTTTTCTTGTAAATTTGCTATTTTTTATGAAACTTGTCATGTACTGGCCCCTACGGGGCAGGGAGACAGACTCAGGCGCTGAATTACACTCATGGCATTTATTAAAGAAAAGAACAGAAGTCCAAAAACTGTGCACACATCCTAAAATACAAGCAAGGATAAACTTACAGCTGGCATCCCTAGGCCGGCATCGCCCAGCAAACGTGGGAGAAGAACAGGAGGATACAGGTGAAGCTACAAGTTGACATTCAATAGCGCAGAAAGGAATGAATGAGACGAGCAGACTAAATACAGGCAGATAACAACGTAAATGACCACAGGTGTGAGTGCACCTGAGCGAGGGAAAGGAGAGAATCATAATGGTGATTGGGACCAGCTGGTAATGATGGCAGGGGAGTAGTTGGACTGGCAGAGTGACAGGCAACGCCCACGCAAAGTGCAGACCTGGAAATGCTGCCTGCCAGCTGCCAGCCCACAGAACCAATACAAGAAATAAACACTCAAAAACGGACTGGAAGTTAATTGTACATGAAGCAAAACATGACCAAAACAGACTGACCATAACAAGGAAAACGGAAGGCAATATAATAACTCAAAAGGGCATAACAAAACAACAGATAAATATGCATACAGAGAAAAGCCACGAGACTGAGCTTGAGAGAACATCCAAGCTCAGCTCGTGACAAAACGTTTCACCTTTTTTCTTGTAAATTTGCAATGTTCACATGGATGTGGTTTTTTAATGAAACTGTTTAATTTTTTCTGTTCATCTAGATGTTTTTGTTGGGAGGGGAGAACTTTTTTCTTTAATTTTAAATGGTTTGTTCTTAAGCTATGGTCACAAATACCCTTACGAACGGCTGCAAACACCATACGAATGATTTTTGAACCATTTCATACAGCCTTCTTAAGGCGGCCATAGGAGAATCCATTGTCCTGTCCAAGATTTCTACAAACGCCCCATGAAAACCTCTCATTGTAGGGTGGCCGTACGAATGCCATAGGAACAACATAAGAACTATGCAAGATGTTGGCTATAAGTATGCCTCAAGAACACCTTAAGTTGTTCTTGAGGGCCCCTTATAGCAGTCATAGGAAACGCCATACAAATCCCTGTTCGTACGGAGATTCATACAGTGTGCGTAAGGCGGTAGTGAGGTGCTCATAAGGCAGAAGTACGTCATTCATGCGAAATCTGTGCCGGCAGAACATGCCGAAAGCCATAAGATCTTCCTACCAATGACCTGAGAATGCCGTGAGTTGCACAAAAATTTTTGTAAGATGGCAGTAAGTATCCCGGAGGAAGATCCCAAGGCACACTTACAAAGAACATAAGAACTCTAGGGCCATCATACAACAGAAAAGCACCTCATTTCTCAAGAATGCCTCAAGTTGCTCTTGTGAATTGAATGGCAGTCGTAAGAAAGTATTCCCCCCTCCATGAATGTCTGCAAACTCCAGAATTTGTAGGAACTGGGAGATTCTTATGAATCCATTGTTCGTAAGAATCTTTGTGACCATAGCTTTATCTCCATGACAAAAACATTGGCGCCCAAACACAATCATGTATAGTCTCCCCAAAAAGCTAAAAAAAAACCCCCAACTTTACCCTCTTCGCTGATGACACCATCCTTTATGTCTGCTTCCAGAAAACGGGACATCACAGCGGGGCCCCGGCAACACAGAGAAGAAGACCATCAAATCAGAACCGGAAGACTCCACATAGTGCCTCCTTCCTCACCACCCCCATAATTCATCGTACTCACCCTCTGACAGTATGCAGTTATTATCCATCAATAGATACTAAGCAAGCACAGCCACAGTAGAGCCTTAACAACCAATGTTGCCTCATGAATAGCATTTATTTTTCATTGATTTTGTCTTTTTGTTTTTTGATTTGATTTTTTTAAGGTATTTTGCCAAAGCACCTTGAAAGCATATGGAGAAGCTCCTCAGTGCTCCACAGGTCTTTGTTGATTAACTGTACACGTTGGATGTACACGTAATTTAAGAGTGATATGTGTACTCTTTACCTCTGCCTGGATGTTTCCTGTGTTTCTTTGATTTTTGGACAGTCAGATCGTAGGCTGTGGTGATGGGGCTGAATCTTAACTCGTGGACATTCAGAAGTTGCATAAAGGCTATGAAGCTATAGGAGATAACGGCCTCTGGAATGACATCGGAGGTTATATTTTAAGGCTTCCTCAACTACCAACATTATAACATATTTTTGGCAACTATTCAGTCTAAGAAAATCTAAGAAAAGTTATTTATGTCAATTAATGTTTTCCTCTCTTTTTTTTGATAAGCAGAGTTTCCCCAAGAATTTTTAAAAATCTAGTGGTAAATGCTAAAGTTCCGGTTATTCAATCGCTATATGAACAAACATTAGATATGAGCCAAGGAGAATAAATGAAACTAAGGATGGAAAGATATAATGCAGAGAAAGAGGGACAGCTGAGATAACAACAAACAGTGAGGCAACGGGTCATCTAGTGCACCAGTAGCCTACAGGGTCCTGGTCTGATGTGCTCTGGGGACCTGGAGAATCGTGACACACGGACGAGAATAGGAACGGGCACTAGATGATTGGAGGGGGGATTTTGTATGTGTGTGTGTGGGGGGGGGTGCTATTTCCCTTGTTAGCAAATTGACCCCCCATCTCCAGCCACAGGAGGGACATAGCCTCTCCCAACCTGGAAAAAAGAGAGGATTGTGTTGTGTAGAGAGTGTAGTGTGTGTGTGTGTGTGTGGCCCTTAGGGCTTGCCGTAGCTGCCCTGGTAGTGTCGTCAGGCGGGCTGCGGCATCTGTATGTATTTTGTGGTGTTCTCTAATAAAGTCGAGTTTGCTGCATGGCACAAGACCGACTCCAGACTCTGATTACCGACATAACATTTTGGCGACGAGAGAAAACCATGGAGGCATATGGGCTACCTTCACCTCTGCCATCATTTCTGGAGTGTCCGGGAGAGCCAGTGATCCTGTGGCCGGACTGGATGGCCATGCTTGGGGGATACATCGCTGGGCTGGGCCTGGGTAGACTCGACGGAGACCGAGGATGGCCATTCCTGGTCCGTTGTCTCGACGTGGAGGATCGGACAATTCTCCACATGTTGGGAGGGATGGAGTCTTAAGTGAATGCTGTCGGGCAGCTGGCTGGAGATTTTGCCGAACGTACAATGGACACGAAGCGGTGGGTAGTGAGGCTGTTGGCACCAAGGGAAGCTAAGCTAGCTAGCTCGGAGAAGCTAAAGGCTCAGGCTGTGGCCACGGCAATATTAGCCACAAAGTTAGGTGTGTGCCAAAACCAAGCTACAAGCTGCCAGCTAGGTTTTGAGGGGGGACTGGAGCCACGAGTGGGGGAGCACCCAGTTACCAACGACGGCAAGCCAGCCGAGGAGCTCAGCACGGTGCGTGACCGTAGCACTGGTGGTGAAGATGGCGCGGTGAGCAAAGGCAGCATGGAGGGAGAGCAGCAACCGGACTCAGCTGTGTCTTCCCCACAGCTGGAGTCGGGGCAGCGGGAGGATGGGAGCGAGTATGCTGAAAGCCCTGGGAAGCAGCAGCGACAGCCGGGCACAGAGACAGCACAGCGGAGCACCTCGCACGACAGAGAGGAGGTGCCGGATGCCACGGAGGTCGGGCAGGACCTCATTACCGGAGCTCAAAGTGCCTTGGACGAGGGTGCTGGCCATAACGGCGAGGCGTCAGAGTCGACGAGTGACACCGGTTTTCCCTAGAGCTTGGCCACAGGGGGCTGGAGTGTCTGGGGATACAACGGCGGCAGCTGCAGTGGTTCTGAAGACGGTCGGGGGCAGACAGACAGGCACGGTGGGACTGCGTGCTGGGCAGCAGCACCGCAGGTCGAGCGGGACCCCCCTGATAGTTGCGGACCGGGTATGGGTCCGTGAGGAGGTGTCTGATGGTGAGTCCAGACGAGGGAAGCGGTTGAGGGTGAGGAGAAGAGACATTCTCGCCGGGGAGGTCAGCTTTGACACCGGGGGCAGGGAGCTTCCAGGGGCGCGCAGGCTGGGGGGCTGCCCAGGGCCTCCGAGCTGGCTTTACCCTTGGCTGCCTTTTTCCCTTGGCTTCCCCCTAGATTTTAGTTGTTTTGGGTGAATGTGTTAGGCCATTTTAGTTCATTGTTCCCTGTTATTTTCTTAGTGCATGATTCGGGTCCTAAATTGGGGTGGGTCTGAATTGTGTGTATGTGTTTTGGACTTTTGTAAGGGGGAGGGGGATGTTGTGTACAGAGTGTGGTGTGGTGTGTGTGTGTGTGTGTGTGTGTGTGTGTGTGTGTGTGTGTGTGTGTCCCTTAGGGCTTGCCGTAGCCGCCCTGGTGGTGACATCAGGTGGGCTGGGGCACCTGTATATATTCTGTGGTGTTCTCTAACAAAGTCGAGTTTGCTGCATGGCACAAGACCGACTCCAGACTCTGATTACCGACACAACAGATTGTCCCCCTAATGTCATAAATCTTTCTATATCATGTTACATAACTGACTAACATGACTTTGAATGACCAATTCTAAGCAGAAATGAAAAAAAATGTTATAAATTTTCAACTTTTTCCTGTAAATTTGCAACTTTTTTCTCATAAATTTTGTATTTGCATTTTGTATTTATCAGTCCCAGAGGGAAATTCCAGGGCATCCACCTGAACGGATGAGGCAGTCACGGTGCGGTGCCGATCCCTTCACCATTCACACACACATTCACACCTAGGGCCACATTAGAGTCTTCAGCTAACCAATTAACCTAAGTCTTGTGACTTTTTTCTCAAAAAATTTCAACTTTATTCTCAAAAACGGTATGGGAAAAAGTTGCAAGTTTACAAAAAAGGTTACAGTTTTGTAAAAATTTCACAAATCTATGAGAAAAAAATTAGCAAATTTAATTTACAAGAAAAGTGGAAAATTTATGAGAAAAAGCTGCAAATTTATGAGATTTTTTTTTTTGCATTTCTTCTTAGAATTGGTGGTTCAAAGTCATTTTTTCAGTTCTATAACATGACATAGAAAGGTTTATGATGATACTGCAGGGGCAGTTATCTTTTTTCCCAACTTTGAATGTTGATGGTGATGATTTTGTGACATTTTGCTGACAAGAGGGACGGCATCCCCTCCTTATCCCCCTTCAAATCAGCTTCTGATTAGATAGAATTTAAAACTCTGTCTGTCAAACTAATGGACGTTGAGAAATTCTATCCCCTGTGTAGGAACAGGTGCATGTGTGCATACAAACCTTTTAAATAGGATTGATAATGCGCTACAGATTTTAGACATGCTTTTTCTCAATATAACACACGGTGCGTGAAAATGAACGATAATAGCAACGTGCCAGCTTTGTCCAGAGCCGCACCCCTTTTAAATGACTGCACATTGGGGTATAGTTTTAATGTTGAATTATAAATCAGATGTTATTTAGCAGTGTTTATTATTATTTCCTTTCATCTTCTTAGCCTCCATCTCTCTTCCAGATCTAATGTACGGCACATAAGTGCATTTTTTATTGTGACTTGAAAAAAAAAAGGTTTAAGTACTGTCGGGATACCGAGTTAAGATGCAGCCCCTGTAGCAGGTTATTATTATTTTAATTTTATTTATTTGTCACTCACTTCAAATGGGGAAAAAAAAAAGAATAGGCGAGGTGGGTTGAATCCCTCCTTCCCTAATCATGCCTGTCTTGTGTATATTTATGGGATGTATTACAAGAAGAGGAGCCGGTGTGGAACCAACACCGGGGGATGGGGGCCTCGTTGTGTCACCGGCCCCGGCAGAAAGGATGGGCAGACACGCCGGGGGCCGAGTTAATTGGTTCATTTCACTTTGTAATTTAACAAAACACTGCTGTTGAACTGAAAACCATGCTTCAGAAGAAAAACAAAACAAAACAGGAGAGTATTCCAGGAGCAAAAGATCTGTGTTGTGTTCCCGGCGGCGGCCCCACAGGTCACGGTGTGTGAGTTTTCTTCAAGACAGAATAAAATATTACAGGTTTTTGTGTGTGTGTTTTTTTTTTAAAAAAAAAAACAACAACAGTTGTAAAACAATATTTAAAAAAGAGTCGCTGTGCGTCGAACTGCAGCAGCCTGGGTCTGTAAATAGTACCATGATAACAAGACAAATTGTGCTAGCCTAATCTCTCAACCAGGAATTTTCCTTTTGTCAAGTGTAACTCTGCTGTAGATTTATTTGGTGTCAATACAGTGTTTATGTGTGTAGAGCAACAAAAGAAAAAGAGAAAATATTAATAAGTGTCACTGAGGATTGGTGTGTAAAAACAGGCTTTACATGATGATGACGTTGTTAGCCCTAGTTCTTTACAGTGTTTAATCCACCTGTGATGACCATTGGTGCATATTCCAGATGTGTTTTTAGCTGTTTAAAGGTAGATACAGTTGGGTGTCCGCTGTTGCGTGTGTAAATATGTAGGTATGTTCTGTCCGAGTAATAACCACATCCACGCCCCCTAGTTTAGTCTCACTCTGCAGAACGACAGACAAATGCAATATTTATGTAAGTAATAAGTCTATTTGCATTTATATGGATTCATCTTCTTGTCACGTGCTCAGTAACTGTATGTCTGTCGTCGGGGTGGGAAATGTTTTTGTCGTCTCACTCCTACATGCGAGATGGTTTTGTTTTAAGATGTAAAGCTAGTGAGGACTTCGGAGGATATGGTTTGGGGGTTGGTGAATTTTTTTTTTTTGGGGGGGGGGGGGGCACTCAAACGCCGGCCCAGTTAAGCCTGACTGTTGTACACATATGTGACATTTCAGATGATATTACTGCATGTCTGACCTGCCGTCTCACTGCTCACCGTTCTCCTCACTGTTTATTGTAAAGTGATAGATTAGGCTTTACTTAGTTATGCACCTGTTTTTTAAACACTAATATATTTTATTTGTTATACAGCACATAAACATTAAACTTTATTTTTTGAACTCTATTGTGTGGTGCTTTTTTGTGATCTGTGTGGAACAAATCAGGGTTAATTCTGGAGATGTCATACAGAGGTGGGGAGGAACTGATCACCTTCATTCAAGCATACTGACTCAAAGCTGTTTCTGGCTGTGAAGCAGAATGCGCAAATGCACCTTGTCCCATCAGCCAGGTTAAGATACAACTTCAACTTTTAACATTTTAAAAGAGAATTACATTTTTTTCATAGAAAAGATGAGGTAACATTAAGATAAGAAAACGATGAGATGAGATAACGTTAAGATAATGATGCGATAACATTAAGCTGAGATAACAATGAGATGAGATAATATTAAGATGAGATGAAATAAATGGTAAATGGAATTCACTTACAGTGGTGTGAAAAAGTGTTTGCCCCCTTCCTGATTTCTCATGTTTTTGTATGTTTGTCATCAGACAAATTTAAATATTAGCCAAAGATAACACAAGTAAAGACAAAATGCAGTTTTTAAATGAAAGTGTTTATTATTAAGAGTAAAAAAAATCCAAACCTACATGGCCCTGTGTGGAAAAAGTGATTCCCCACCCATCCCGTTAAAACATAAATTAACTGTGATTTCTCACATCTTTGGAAAGCTGAGTTCAATTTCTCTAGCCACACCCAGGCCTGATTACTGCCACACCTGTTCTCAATCAAGAAATCACTTAAATAGGACCTGCCTGACAAAGTGAAGTAGACCAAAAGATCCTCAAAAGCTAGACATCATGCTGCGATCCAAGGAAATTCAGGAACAAATGAGAAACAAAGTAAATGAGATCTATCAGTCTGAAAAAAGGTTATAAAGCCATTTCTAAAGCTTTGGGACTCCAGCGAACCACAATGAGAGCCATTATCCACAAATGGCAAAAACATGGAACAGTGGTGAACCTTCCCAGGAGTGACTGGCCAACGAAAACTACCCCAAGAGCACAGGAACAACTCATCCAAGAGGTCACAAAAGACCCCACAACAACATCCAAAGAACTGCAGGCCTCACTTGCCTCAATTAAAGTCAGTGTTCATGACTCCACCATAATAAAGAGACTGGGCAAAAATGGCCTACATGGCAGAGTTCAAAGATGAAAACCACTGCTGAGCAAAAAGGACATAAAGGCTCTTCTCAGTTTTGCCAGAAAACATCTTGATGAATCCAAGACTTTTGGGAAAATACTCTGAGGACTGACGAGACAAAAGTTAAACTTATCGAAAAGTGTGTGTCCCATTACATTTGGTGTAAAAGTAACACAGCGTTTCAGAAAAGGAACATCATACCAACAGTAAAATATGGTGGTGGTAGTGTGATGGTCTGGGGCTGTTTTGCTGCTTCGGGACCTGGAAGACTTGCTGTGGTAAATGGAACCATGAATTCTGCTATCTACCAAAAAATCCTGAAGGAGAATGTCCGGCCATCTGTTTGTGACCTCAAGCTGAACCGTACTTGGGTTCTGCAGCAGGACGATGATCCAAAATACACCAGCAAATCCACCTCTGAATGGCTTAAGAAAAACAAAACGAAGACTTTGGAGTGGCCTAGTCAAAGTCCTGACCTGAATCTGATTGAAATGCTGTGGCATGACCTTCAAAAGGCGGTTCATGCTCAAAAACCCTCCAATGTGGCTGAATTACAACAATTCTGCAAAAATGCGTGGGCCAAGATTCCTCCACAGTGCTGTAAAAGACTCATTGCCAGTTATCGCAAAAGTTTGATTGCAGTTGTTGCTGCTATAAGGGTGGCCCAACCAGTTATTAGGTTTAGGGGGCAATCACTTTTTCACACAGGGCCATGTAGGTTTGGATTTTTTTTTACCCTTAATAATAAACACCTTCATTTATAAACTGCATTTTGTGTTTACTTGTGTTATCTTTGTCTAATATTTAAATTTGTTTGATGATCTCAAACATGTACGTAAGTGTGACAAACATACAAAAAAAAAAGAAATCAGGAAGGGGGCAAACACTTTTTCACATCACTATATATAGGGTTTTTTCTCATCTCTAGATGACCAAAGCACTTTACAGGTACTGTTATCCACACATTCACACACTGATGGAGGGAGAGCTGCCATGCACAGGTGCTGGCCTGACCCACCAGGAGCAACTGGGGGGTTCGGTGTCTTGCTCAAGGACACTTCAACATGCAGACTGCAGACAGAGCGGGAAATGAACGCCTCACCCTCCGATCAGGAGTCGGCCACACTACACTAAGATAATAACAATGAGATAAGATAACATTAAGATGAGATAATGTTGAGATAATGATGAAATGAGTTGAGATAAGATTATTGTCATTGCATACCCCTGCACAACAAAATTCAGTTTGATGACAGTGCCTAACATGACAGCAAAAAAACACTTAATAATTAGAATATAAATAGCAATAAATGAGTAAATATTTCACTCTAGCAAACAACATGAGACCTAAAAACCTCTCATCAATAAAAGGCCAAATGACCATCAAGTTCAATGTGCAAAGTTAAAACAGATACGAGTGCACATGCAGAGGTCCCTCCCTATCCCAACTGCAGGAGGCTGCTGCAACTTTACAGGTACACACTTATAATGTTGTATGACGCCAGCCTCAGCTGGAATATTCTGCAACGCTATGAATAGTTTGTGGGTGTGAATTTATTTGGCAAGAGTATAATGCATACCTGCAAACACTTAGGTTTCAAAGTAGGTGAGGTTTTCATGGGATGGGGATTAGAAAATAGGCTATTAATAGGCTATAATACAACAGAAAACGCTGCATCTTTGCTCATTTTATTTTTAATTTTTAATTTATGAGGTAACCTCACAAATTTATGAGAATAAAGTCTCAAATGTACAAGAAAAAATCTCTAAATTAGCAATAATCACAAATTATGAGGAAAAAGTTGATCTAAGTGGGAAAATTTTTTTCATATTTACAAGGAAAAAGTAGTACATTTAGAATAAAACTGCCTTAAATTGAGGAGAAAAACCTCAAACTGTCCAGACTAAAGTCACGTCTCAGTAACTTCTTAACTATTTTGGGGTAACTCCTCTTATGCATATTTGAGTGATAATATACAAAGATAACCTATGTTTACTTGTGTACAGTTTCAGGCTACTCTACCACCTAAATTAGACATTTTTTTTAATCGAAAATGTGAAAAATTTTTATGTGAATTTGGAGAGTTGTCATAAATTACCTACTTTTTCTTATGATTATTTTTATTCTTTTTTAATCATAGACTTTTTAAGAAGCCATGAAATTTGAAACTTTGTGAAAAAGTTTTGCTCATGGATTGACATTTTTTTTTTTTGAATTTGTGACTTTTGTGTCATTAACTGGCATCTTTTTTTTCCGTCCGGCTTTGCATTTTTGCCTCAATAATTTTCCGTCATCTTTCATTGATTTTTTTCATGTTTTTTTAATTGCAAATGAGCTACATTTCTCTTGTGATTTTTTTACCTTTGTCTCTACAATTTATTAATTTTCTTTTTCTTAATGAATATATTAAAGCTTTTAAATAACTTCATGTGTTTACATTCTCAATGACAGTAATTGGACATATGTGAATTTTTTCCTCATAAATTTGCAACTTTAGCCAGGAATTTGTAATTTTTATCTTTTAAATTCAAGGTTGCTTTTCTTGTAATTTTGCTTTTTTCCCCTCTCATTAATTTAGTACATATTTTAAATAAAAAGGCATTTGTCCCTATAAATTTCTTGTTATTCTAGTAAATTTGAAGCTTTGATTGTATATATGTTTGTGATGGTTTTTTCCCTTGTAATTGTGTAGCTTTTTCTCAAAGTTTTGCACATTTGGAAAATTTTGACACTTTAAAATTATGACAAAATATTTATGCAAAATAGATAATAAAGTAACTTACTTACTTACTTCCAAATCACAGAGATTCTCTTGTTAGGGGCAAAAGTGGGATAATTCTGACCTCTGTTAGACCAGGGCTGTCCAATCATGTGCCATGGAGGGCCAAGACCCTGCAGGCTTTACCTCCAACCAGTGTCTTCAACAGCAGATTTCACTGAACTTCTTGCCACTGGCTGCTGACCAGTGAAAACACCTGCTGAAGAGACTGGGTAGAAGAGAAAACCTGCAGAGCCTTGGCCCTCCATGGCTCATGATTGGACACCCCTGTGTTTGGCCATTAAGTGTGATGGTTGAATGTCGTTACTTAACAAATTGGACCAAAAAATGTCAGTGTTGATTTTTTTTTTTGTCCCAATCCAGCCCCGGCTAAGACAGCTAGTAGCAGACGTTTTTCATTAATGGTTACTTTGTCAATCAACCACTGTGTGCTGTTTGAATTTGAGAGAAAGAAGCTGTTGTTGTTTTGGTATAAGCAAAATATTAAATCCAAGCTGTCACTGTTTTTATGTATCATCACGCACCATGTTCACTAAGTACAAGCCAGGCAGGAGATGTATGAAAAATGATAACTCTAACAAAATAATGTGTGTGTGTGTGGGAGGGGGGCGTGTGCGCGCGTGTGCGTGTGTGTGTGGTGGAGCTCACTGGGTGCTCAGCACCCCTAAAGCTCTGATCCAAGAACTGCCCCTGCCATATAATTATCGGGGAAGAAACGAATTATGATAAGCCTATCATCTATGAATATACAACAAAAATAGTTGTATACTACCCATAGTTGTAGGTCAGGATCCCAAGGTGAACCTGTGTAGCAGGTCTGGTGACCCTATCTTTATAATAGGGCATAGTGAATGGCAACTTGACCTTTTAACTCCAAACCCATAGTCAGATCAGGGTGTAAGCCGTCCAAGACTTGTCTTAAATACAACCACTGTATCGATTTGAAAAGCCTACATTATTTCTTTCAGTACTTGTGGAATTTGCAAGATTTAAGGAAAAACTGACCTCTGACCTTGACCTCAAGGTCTATAAAATCATCTAATCAGAGTCAAACTGCAATATGTGGATCATCGGTGTATATCAGACCCCGATACCATGTTTCAAAACATTTAGAAGAAAACTGTAGGAGGAGTTGATTTCACAAGACAGTTACTCTCCATTAACTGAAGTGAAATAGGACATCATAAGTCAGGGGCTACAACTGCTGGAAAAATCATGATGGTGGCTCAGTTGGTAGAGCATCTGTCCCACACCCGGGAGGCAGGGGTTCAAATCCCGGCCGGGTCATGCCGAAGACCATATAAAAGCGGAACTTCCTGCCATCCAGCTTGGTACTCAGCAATAATGGAATGGAGGAGGGAAATCTGTGGCGGCGCCTTGCATGGCAGCGGCTCTCTGATTCTATGTATGGGGTGTGTGTGATTAACACTGTAGACAGTTTTGTTCTACTGTACATGATTGGTTGAATGACAATAAAGGGTGATTTAATTTTTTTTTTAAATCAGTATATATCAAACCCTGGTACCAAGTTCTTTTTCTTCTCTACCCCCCCTCCCCCAGCCAGTCACAGCAGATCTGGTTCTGCTGGAGGTTTCTTCCTATGAAAAGAGAGTTTTTCTTCCCCACTGTCACCAAGTGCTTGCTCCACAGGGGATTGCTGGGGTCTTACTGCAATTGTGGGGTTTTCCCCTACAGTTTGAAAGTGCTATGAGATGTCTATTGTTATGAAATGGCGCTGTATAAATAAAGTTGAATTGGTTTGCAGGGCCAGTGTGACCAGGGAACTTACCCCGGGTGACCAAACTAGAGACACAACCCTGGATTGCTCAGGATTGTACTTCAGCAGGCCAGGGGAGCGTCCGTCTGAACCGGCTCATATGAGAATACTGGTGATTATCACAATAAACAATTATCCTGATCACTGAAATCTGCCGCAATAAATTAACAACAATACAGTGTTATTATGTACATCGTCCCACTGCTAATCCGAGCTCGTACTCAAAGCAGCGACTTCCCCGGAGCCTTTGAGCGTGCCCCCGTGTGCACGGGCAGCGACGGGCCGGCCTGAAGGGTGACGGCGGCCGGGCTCCTTTAGCGATCCTTGCCTGTATTTTGGTTTTGTGCTTTTAAGCCCTGCTGCCCTGAGATGAATCCCCATGCAGGCCATTTGCATCAGCGTCACACCGACACATTGTGAAAGCGCCCGATGACTCACTCTGACGCAGGTCCCTTTCACATCCCTCCCATCATGCCTGCCTCCCACCCTCCCTCACGCACCGAGACAGATTCTCTCCGGAGACTCGCTCGGCTCATGAACGCCCACGCCTGCCTGGTTGCTGCTCACAGTGGCAGGCCCCGCTCAAACTCCCCCCCCCCCCCCCCACACTCCACTCCTCCTCCTCCTCCTCCTCCTCCTCCTCCTCCTTCTCCTTCTCCAGATCAAGTCACCGATGATGATGGTGGGGATGGTGATGATGACACGTTGCCGCGGCAACGGCCGGGGGGTGGGCGGCTCCACGGGCGGTGGGCGGAAGGCAGCCGCTGAGCAGCGTGGGAGGGATCTGCAGAGCTGCACCCATCACCCTCATTTTGAAAGGAGCAGGAAGCTGAGTGCTTCTGAGAAGGTGTGGGCGTCGCTGAATTATCGCCTCTCCTCCCTGCAGCTTCGTTAGGGATCGCCTTGTTTTTCTCCCTGCCTCCCTCTCTCTTCCTTTGTCTTCTGGCTTCAGATGCAGCACGAAATCAAACTTTAAGAGCTGCCCTTTTTTTTTTCTTTTTTTTGGTTTTGTTTTGTTTTTTCAGTTTGAAAAGAAGCTACTTTGTATTCAGTTTCAAGGACTTCTGTGATTCTTTCTTCCAAATCTCACACTGAGGCTTTTTTGCATTTTGGAAGGGAATTTCTAAGCATGCTGAGACTGAAAATGAGCCCACAAAAGTGGACTGGCTCCTGCGCTCCCTTCACTGTACAAATTTACCAACCAGAACAAACCAGACAGGATCCATATGTTCCTGCAACACTGTGACACACTGAAACGTCAGATTGCGATAGAAATAGTATTGTAACGTGCTGCTCGACATGGCGACGTCCCACCGGGAGATTCGAACTCACGCCTCCCACTCCGGAGTCCCGCACCCTACCTGTGTCGCCAATAGGGTCAACCCACTTGGCAAGCCAAGTAGGGTGCTCATATTGAGTTCGCTACACTACTCCCCTCTGGTTCTCGACGTCGTCCCGATGTCAGCGCCCCATTACTGCTTTGGACAGGAGATCCCACTTCTGACACCAGTGTAACGTGCTGCTCGACATGGCGACGTCCCACCGGGAGATTCGAACTCACGCCTCCCACTCCGGAGTCCCGCACCCTACCTGTGTCGCCAATAGGGTCAACCCACTTGGCAAGCCAAGTAGGGTGCTCATATTGAGTTCGCTACACTATCAAGTTATTTACGCCACTAGGCGGCGTGTCAACACGCAGCGGCCTCCCTTTTCTCTTCGTGTTTTGTGCCATTTAGTGCTGTTTAAATTATGCCGAAGTGCATATTCATGTGCTTAACATCCACATATTATCTCATATTAAACACATATTAAATCGTTTAAAAGTAAAACATCTACGGACTGTGATGGTATTGACATGCTCTTAGTCAAAACTATTATTGAACGCTTAGTGAAACCACTGACGTATATCTGTAACCTGTCTCTCCAAACAGGTATATTTCCCAATGCAATGAAAATAGCTAAAGTAATTCCGATATACAAGACGGGTGACAGAGGGGAATAATCAAACTATAGACCAATTTCACTATAAGATAAGATAAGATAAGATAAGCCTTTATTAGTCCCACAACGGGGAAATTCCAGGATTGCAACAGCACAGGGATAGCAACACTCAGAGCAACAATCAGAAGGCAAGAAAAAAAACAAGCAAGCAAGAGCAGCTAATAAACATATGTACGTATTACTATAAAATATATATATATACACACACACACAGACACACAGTGCAGAGCATTGTAGCTGGATGGAATAAATATATGAATATATGAACACACAGTGCAGAGCACTGTGTGTTCATATATTCTATTGCCATACTTCATATATACTATATATGAAGTATATATATACTTCATATATACTATTGCCGCAATTTTCCAAGATACTTGAAAAAATATTCTATGAGAGAATTGACAACTTCATACTGAAGAATAATTTATTGTGTGAGCAGCAATATGGGTTCAGACACAAGAGGACAACTGCATTTGCGCTAATGGAATTTATAGAAAAAATATCAACTGCCATTGAAAATAAAGAGTATTCAGTTGGGGTATTCCTGGATCTTAAAAAAGCATTTGATACAGTGGATCATAATTTATTATTAAAGAAACTACAAAATTGTGGTATTAGAGGGGTAGCACTGTCCTGGTTATGTAGTTACTTAAAGAATAGATATCAGTATGTAGGTGTTGGTAACAAAAACTCACAGTTACTGAAGGTTACTTGTGGAGTCCCACAGGGTTCAGTTTTGGGGCCATTGTTATTCAATATGTATATAAATGATATATGTAAAGTTTCAGAAAAAAATGGATTTGTAGCGCCCATAATTGTAACCTTATGTAGCTCACATATTTGACTGCATAGGCTCAAACACAGAAAGAATTTAAGCTTGCAGTGTGTATTGGCCTCAGATGGACAATGGGTCTGGACCACCTGCGGACTTGGAAGGAAGACAGAGGATCGGGGGCGAGATCCTGAAAGGGTTGTCTGACCCCCTGGGGTCAGACGGAAGAGCAAAGAGGACTCTGAAGTGATTAATTGTAAATAGAAGGATTTGACTTGAGTGTGTGATTCTGTCTTTGATGTGCTGGTATAAATGTGTGGGGGTTTACCTCAGCTCTCCCTCTTTTTTCCTGACTGAGAGAGAGAGCTGGGGACGTGAAATGCAATAAACCAATACTGAGAAATAATCCAGTCTCATCATTTCGTGATCCCCACAGATTTAATATTGTTTGCCGATGACACTAATCTATTATGCAGTGGAAGCAATTTGGAACAACTCTCTGGATACACTCGGAAAGGAATTAGGAAAGCTTAAACTGTGGTTTGATTCAAACAAATTAACGCTCAATTTAAGTAAGACAAAATTTATAGTTTTTAACAACCATCACAACAACTTAGTATCTAAACTCAGTGTAAATGGTGTAGAGATTGAAAGGGTATCCGAAACTAAATTTCTTGGAGTAATAATTGATAATAAGCTGTGTTGGAAGTCACATATTAATTATATTAAAGGTAAAATATCCAAATCAATTGCAATACTACACAGAGCGAAATATTTGCTGAATCAACCCACACTATATACCTTGTATCATTCATTAATACTCCCATACATGACATATTGTACTGAAGTATGGGGAAATACATATAAAACAAACATATATCCAGTCTTTATGCTTCAGAAGAGAGCTATTAGAATAATAAACAAAGCAGCTTACAGGGAACCAACAAACCCACTTTTTCTTAAATTAAAAGCTCTCAAGTTGAAAGATCTGGTTGACTTTAAAACTGCAGTAATAATGTTTAAAGCTAAGAATCTATCACTGCCCGCAAATATCCAAAAGTTGTTCCAAATAAGGGAGAAACAATATCATTTCAGAGGAACATGTATATTTCAAAAACCTTCAGTGAGAACTACCACCAAGCAACACTGTGTTTCAGTGCAAGGAGTCAGATTATGGAACGATTTTGGACCTGAATTAAAATCATGTACAACGCTTGGACAATTTAAACAAAAACTAAAGGAAGAAATACTCCAAACATATATACAAGATGACATGTAAAATCACATAAGGATTGTCATATCCAGTCTGCGTTGTGTTGTAGCTTAGTTTTTTGTCACGTTTTGTCTTAGCTTTGTTCTGAATTGTAATCGCTCTTGTTTTGTTTTTCTTTTGAATTCTTGGATGGAATATGGGTGGGCAATATAAGCTGCGGCTTCAGCCATCACCCATTTCGGATAACTTATGTTGAACTGTATAATCAGAGGAGTTATTGTCTAATTTGACCTTAATGGATTTTCTTTCCCCCTTTGTTATATTATTCAGTTTCTTTTAATCTGTACTTTTAATCTATCCGAAATAAAGATTATTCATTCACATATGATGCTGCGCATAAGTTACAGTCACCACATCCTTCTGGAGGTAAGGAATAGGACCAAACATTACATCTTGTACCTGAGCATTAGAGGGAACTGCGTGGCCTAGGTCTTCTCCACCAGACTTACACACCAGCGGATTCAACTGCTGAGTCTCATTCCAAATGGAGACACCATAGATGGTGCGAGAGAAGACGAAAGAGAGGTAGACGCGTGGAGGTATCAGAGCTAAGCTAGCCACTAGCCCACACAGACCCCTGATTCCAACCCTCATTCTGGCCAACGAGCGCTCACTAGACAACAAAATAGACCACATACAGCTCCTGAGATCTACGCAACATGATGCATGGAACTGCAATGTTTCTGTCTTTATGGAAACGTGGCTAAATGCCAATATCCCGGACTCTGCTATTCAGTTAGCAGGGCTAACATGCTATCGTGCTGATCGGGTGTTCATGGAAGGAGGGACGACCCGTGGGGGAGGGGTGTGTATTTGCATCAATGACGCTGAGTGTCTAGATGCAACTGTTGCGCACAAACACTGTTCTCCATTGATGTAGTTTATGATCATCAGGTGCCGACCATTCTTACCAAGGAAAATTACATCTATCCTGCTAGTCGCCACGTATGTCTCGCCCACCACCACTGGCGAGAGGAGTAAGGCACTAAATGAACTCTATCAGGCTATAGGTGAGACAGAAACAGTGCATCCAGATGGATTTCTCATCACAGCAGGAGATTTCAACCAAGCAGATTTAAAGGCCCTCCCAACAAAACTACACCAACATGTGGATTTTCCAACAAGAGGAGACAACTTGCTGGACCTGGTGTACACAACTCACAAGACAGCATACAGAGCCTCCCTCTCCCCCACCTGGGTCTCTCTGACCACATCACATCTTCTTAAGCTGGATTCATGCTGCACCTCTGCTGTCCGAGTACATGTAACCAGAAACCTCGTATGACGAAATTTACATCATTGTCTCCACTCCACTAGTGTCCACAGTGCTTGACTGCGGACAACCACGTGCAGCCCAAATTTTGTGACCGCGCTGCCTGCCCATAACCTGAACACGTTGAAAAGCGCATGCGCAAGACTGAATGTCCCATTCACAAGGTGACGATATCGGCACAACATACCAAGACAAAGTAGACAAAGAAGACAACGAGGAAGCAGAAGACGAGAATAAACATACATGAATCATACATAAATACTTCAACAGCAGCAGCAGCAGCATCTTTGTGGAAAAAGAGTGAAAACCGGGAAGTCAAGCAGCAAAAAGCAACCGCCGTTTCTCTGTTGGTGAAGATCCTGGCGCGTCACCACATTGGCGCTACCTATCGGGCGGGAGTGGAAATACAAATGAAGGTTGTGCGCATGCGTCAACCGCTTGGCCTGGGTAGATGAAAAAAGTGACCATGAACAGCGTCGCGTGCGTGCCGGGTTCGTCCACAGCGCAAGCGGACCAAAGCGGACTAGAGGGGAAATGCAGAATGAACAAGGCTTTAAGGCCTGCATACAGACCCAGCCATCAGAACAACAAAAAAACAGATACATGTGTGGCCAGACGGGGCCTCTGATGCTCTGAAAGACTACTATAGCACTGCAGACTGGAACACTTTCAAGCATGCAGCCTCTCACAATCAGTGTGGGGCAAGTTAATAAAAATTTGTAACTAATTGCAGTTACTAGTTACTTCTTTTCAAAAGTAATTGAGTTACTTTACCAATTACTGCGTGATTAAAGTAACTAGTTACTTGGAAAGGTAACTTTCACGTTACTTTTAAATGCATACTTAAATCATCTTGCATACATAGCAAGATAATTTAATTAATGGATTACATTACAGGCTTATTAATGTCAGGCTGAAAACAGAGTGTTTCAGACAGAGCTTTTAGAACATGTTCAGTCTGCTTTATCCTGCCTGGAGAGCTTTTATTGTGGGAAAAATCTGAAGAAAATCAACATGATATTGCCAGTAAATTCCTCCTTTTGGAATGAGAGTTGGCAACACTGCATAAAGTTGTGCATGTTTATCTTACCTTTATGATATGGATTTAATGTTTTGAAAAACTGGTCCGGGGTCACATCACATCACGTCTGCCCCAGAGTTTTGACCCTTACCAGTTTGCTTACAGAGTGAACCGATCCACAGAGGACACTGTAGCTCTTGCCCTCCATGCTGCATTGTCCCATATGGAGCAGCGGGGGAGCTATGTGTGGATGCTTTTTGTGGACTACAGTTCTGCATTCAATACCATCCTCCCACACAAACTGGTGGCTAAACTGGAGGACCTGGGGTTTCCATACCCCATCTGCACATGGATCAACAGTTTCTTGACAGGTCATAGCCAGAGGGTTAGAGTGGGCCATCATACCAATGGCCCTCAGCCTCAGCATCGGCCCTCCCCAGGGCTGTGTGCTGAGCCCCTTGTGCTATACCCTCTATACATATGACTGTATCCATGCACACCATAGCAATACCATTGTGAAGTTTGCTGATGACACCACGGTGGTGGGGCTCATCTCGGGGGGGGGGGGGGGTCTCCGCCTACAGGGATGAGGTCGAGTGGCTGATGGTGTGGAGCAGAGAAAATAATCTACTCCTTAACATCTCAAAGACCAAAGAGTTTATAATAGACTACAGGAGGAAGAAAACGGACATTCCACCGTTAATTATCAGCGGGGATTGTGTGGAGAGGGTGTCGGACTTCCGCTTTTTGGGAGTCCACATTGAGGAGGGCCTGACCTGGAGTGCAAATACCACTGAGCTACTGAAAAAGGCCCAGCAAAGACTACTTCCTGAGGGTCCTCAGGAAGAGCAATATCACCCAGAGACTGCTGGCGTCCTTTTATAGATGCACCATTGAGAGCTTAATGGCATATTGTATGTGTGTGTGGTACACCAGCTGTACAGCAGCTCAGAGAAAAACGCTCCAGAAAGCCATTAGTATGGCTCAGAAGATCGTTGGCTGCCCTCTCCCCACACTGGAAGACCTACACAGTTCCCGTTGTCTCAGAAAAGCTCAGAATATAATAAAGGATACTTCCCACCCTGGTCACTCCCTGTTTGAGCTGCTGCTATCAGGCAGACAATACAGATCAATCAAAGTAAGGACAAGCAGATTCAAAAAATTTTTTCCAACTGCAATAAATATAATAAATGCAGTATAACGTAGTTGGATGCCAAAGGTGTATAAATGGACTGTGCAATGGTAGAAATGTGTGATTGTATGTGTGTATGGTTGTATGCTTATGCTTGTTTTTATGTATTTTTATACTGAGCTTAAATATTTTGTGAATGATGCTCTGACTGGTTGGCACTTTAAATTTTGTTATTTATGTGACAATGACAAATGAAGTTCTATTCTATTCTACTCTTGATCTGATGTGCCGTGATCCAAAGAAAATGTCCATTATCCAGAGTCCAAGTGTCTGCGTGACAGAGACATGATTCAGTTCCTCAAATTCCTTTAGGAGATCAAAATCCATTTCTGAATAATCTTTATCCAGGTAGCAAGTAAATGTGTTTTAACTTCAGTGGATCACAGTCTCAGCTGTGTCATGGATAGATGTCTTCAGTCTGTAATGACGTATCTTGCAATCAGCTGGTTTAATTCTTGCTGGGTCACAAACTGTCCAGATGCATACCTGTGCTTGAAATTGAGCTGTGGGTGTTCAGAAAAGAGTATTTCCACTTTACAGTGGATATAAAAAGTCTACACACCCCTGTTCAAATGCCAGGTTTTTGTGATGTAAAAAAATGGGACCAAGATAAATCATTTCAAAACTTTTTCCATGATTAATGTGACCTATAACCTGTACAACCCAACTGAAAAACAAACTGAAATCTTTTAAGTGGAAAAATAAAAAAAAAACCAACAACCTTACAATAACCTGATTGCATAAATATGCACACCCTATTACAGGGGACTGGTAGACAGATTTGTGGAGTGGACTGAACAGAATCACCTGAGGTTGAATGTCAGCAAGACCAGAGAGATGGTGATTGACTTCAGGAAGAGGAAGGCTCCTTCTCAGCCACTGCAGATTGGGGGGGGGGGGGATGTGGGAGTGGTTGAGGACTACAAATATCTGGGTGTCAGGATCGGCAGCGGGTTGGACTGGAGATCCAACACTGATGCTGCGCACAAGAAGGGGATGAGCAGACTCTACTTCCTGAGAAAGCTGAGATCCTTCAACGTGTGCAGCAGGATGCTGGAGCTTTTCTATCAGACTGTTGTCGCCAGCGCCATCTTCTTTGCTGCTGTCTGTTGGGGTAGCAGTATCAGGGCCAGAGACACCAACAGACTTGACAAGATTATCAAGAGGGCTGGCTCTGTAATTGATCTCAGATTGGAGACCTTTGAGACAGTGATGGAGAGGAGAACACTAAATAAACTGCGATCCATCATGGACAATCCTGATCACCCTCTCTACCACACACTAGACAGACAGCGAAGCACTTTGTCTAGTAGACTACTACAGCTTCGTTGTCGAACGGCCAGGTACAGGAAGTCTTTCCTGCCACATGCAATTTCACTGTACAATAACTCACTATGATGTTGTATTCTGGCATAGCTATGCTGCCACACTGCACCTTACAGACTAACTGGTACCTCACATTTCACTTTGCTCCTGATAGTCCTTCTTTGTGCAATGGGATGATTCATGTGTTTATATGGGTCATCATATATTAAGCTATGATGTATATAGGTTTTATAGTCGTGTTAGTTTTTACTTTCCATGGGTAATCCCTTTGTCTGTCATGTGTGTGTTTCTGTTGTTTGGTTGTCAACTGTCATGCTGCTGTTACACTGTAATTTCCCAGTTTGGGATCAACAAAGTATATCTATCTATCTATCTATCTATCTATCTATCTATCTATCTATCTATCTATCTATCTATGTATAACTGGGGATGTGGCTGTGTTCAGAATTAACCAATCACATTCAAACTCATGTTAAATGGGAGTCAGCACACACCTGCCACCCTTTAAAGTGCCTCTGATTAACCCCAAATAAAGTTTAGCTGTTCTAGCAGGCTTTTCCTGATATTTTTGTAGTCACGTCTTACAGCACAAGCCATAGTCCACAGAGCGCTTCCAAAGCATCAGAGCGACCTCATTGTTCAAATGTATCAGTCAGGAGAAGGGTACAAAAGAATTTTCAAGGCATTAAATATACCATGGAACACAGTGAAGCCAGTCATCATCAAGTGGAGAAAATATGGCACAACAGTGACATTACCAAGAACTGGATGTCCCTCCAAAATTAATGAAAAGACAAGAAGAAAACTGGTCAGGGAGGCTGCCAAGAGGCAGACAGCAACATTGACAGAGCTACAGGAATTTCTGGCAAGTACTGGCTATTTAGTACATGTGACAGCAATCTCCCATCTTGGGTGGCAAGACGGAAGCCTTATCTTATAAAAAAAAACATCAAAGCCCCGCTACATTTTGCAAAAACACATTTGAAATCTCCCAACTGCACATGGAAAAATGTGTTATGGTCTGATGAAACCAAGGTTGAAATTTTTGCTCATAATTCCAAAAGGTTTACTTGGCACAAACACAACACTGCTCATCACCAAAAGAACACCATACCTACAGTGAAGCATGGTGGTGGCACCATCATGCTTTGGGGCTGTTTTTCTTCAGCTGGAACTGGGGCCTTAGTCAAGGTGGAGGGAATTATGAACAGTTCCAAATACCAGTCAGTGTTGTCACAAAACCTTCAGGCTTCTGCTAGAAAGCTGAAAATGAAAAGGAATTTCATCTTTCAGCAGGACAATGATCCAAAGCACACATCCAGATCAACAAAAGAATGGCTTCACTAGAAGAAGATTAAGGTTTTGGAATGGCCCAGCCAGAGTCCAGACCTGCATTCGATCGAACATTTGTGGGGTGATCTGAAGAGGGCTGTGCACAGGAGATGCCCTCACAATCTGACAGATTTGGAGCGTTTTTGCAAAGAAGAGTGGGCAAATATTGCCACATCAAGATGTGCCACGCTGATAGACTCCTACCCAAAAAGACTGAGTGCTGTAATAAAAGCCAAAGGTGCTGCAACAAAGTATTAGTTTGAGTGTGTGCATATTTATGCAACCAGGTTATTGTAATTTTTTTTTTATTTTTCCCCTTAAAAGATTTCAGTTTGTTTTTCAATTGGGCTGTACTGGTTATAGGTCACATTAATGGTGGAAAAAGTTTTGAAATGATTCATCTTGGTCTCATTTCTTTACATCACAAAAATCTGGCATTTGAACAGGGGTGTGTAGACTTTTTATATCCACTGTGTATATCTTGTGCCACTGTAATTTTTTTTTTTTTGTCAGATTTTGGCAGTGACAGAAGGGCAGATTTGGCTGCTGATTTTATCTGGTTCACAAACCGAGAGGAGTCTGCTAGCCTAGCCGCTTTTTGTGTCTGTTTTCCATATAGTCAGTCATCCCTGTTTAAAATTACCTTCAACTTTTTTCTAATGAATTTGGAACTTTTTCTTATAAATTTGCATCTTTCCCCCCGTAATTTTTTTTAACAGTTTTTCTCATAGATTTGAGAATTATATCTTATACATTCCAAAATTTATACTTGTAAAACTGTGGCTTTTTCTCTTAGATCTGAATTTTTTTTTCCTCATAAATTTACAACATTCATATGGATGCTGGTTAAATTTTTTTTTTTAGTGTAATGGTTGAATTTTTTTCTTTCATTCAGACAATGATCCATTTTTTTTCTGAGGGGGGTTAATGGTCAAACTATTCCTCATTATAAAAACAGGGGTCTCCTAAACACAATCTTGCATAGGTCCCCTAAAAAGCAAGGAAACAGGCCTGTCAAATACAAGCAATACAATGTTTTTTGCATTGTGCATTTAGAGTGAAAAGGAAAGTGTAGTGATATAGTGCTATTTTTTCTAATCTCAAAGACCCCTTAAAGCACCTATTAAGCACTATTTGGCTACTAAACAAATGCCTCCATGTGTGATTTATATGATTGCAGAGCCCAAGCCATATTCAAATGTTTTTCTGTCACATAGGCTATTGAGAAGCATGTGGTCTGTTAAAGGTGATGCTTATTTGACCTCTGTCACCTCTGCCAGCAGTGCTGTTTGGCCACTGTGGTAATTTGCAACAGTAATTTGCAGATTTCCTGGCAAAGTGTACCACAATTACTGGGACTTAACCTCATCCACATAAATATACAAACCATGTGTAAATTTTCCTCCCCAATTTGTGATTCTTTTACATTTCAAAGGGAAGAAGGTTAGTGAACTTACTGAATAGTTTCCAGTGATAAAAAACAGTTTGTGGGTTTTGACCCAGCGATGGCTGCTGAGTTCCTCCCACACCAGCCTGTAAAAAGGTCAAAAGTGGAGATATTTAAATAGCAACTGAATCGGGGAGGGGGGGGGGCAGGAAGACAAACAGCGGGATATATTAAATCACTAGAGAAAAACATCTATGCATTGCTTACATTTGTCTTATTAGTTTAGTCTTGTGGTCTTGTGTGGATCGGCGCCTATAGCTGGGTCATATTTTCTGTCCAGCAGGTGGCGCTGCAGCTGATTTCTAAAGAACAGTTGCGTTGTGAAAACTTACGAGTGCATAAGAGTAACAGGTATTGAAGTCAACCTGGGTGACTTTCACTGTCTTATATTGTGTGTATATTTCCCCTGTGACAGTGTTGAAAACTTGGATGAATACTTGCACTGCCTGAGTCTTGTTAAACGTATCACTGAGGATTTTCCTACTCCATATGTGTATACAGTTGGTGACTTCAACGCTAATACAGCACGTTCAAGTTGTTTTGGAGACGAACTGGTGTCTTTTTGTGAGAGTTACTCTTTACACATCTCGGACAGGATTATCTTACCAGGTGATACCTTTACTCATGTTAGCGTGGCTCATGGCTCTACATCATGGCTTGATCACTGTGTGACTACATCCTCAGGCCATGATAACGTGTCCAATATCAAAGCTCTGTATGATTATGTGAGTTCCGATCATGTACCTCTATCTATGGATATTGAGGTATCTAGTGCTGTAAGTGGCCCCCGGGGAGCTCCCTCAGCCACAACGGGCAGTAGGACATACAAATGGCGTGATGCCACAGCGTCAGACCTGTCCAGATATAAGAAACTTACTCGTAGGAAACTCTGTAACATCTGTGCTCCTACGGACGCCATCAGGTGTCACGACCGTAAATGTGCGGCACACAGGGATGATATTGACAGGTTTTACAGTGATATTGTTGATGCTTTAAATTATTGTGTGAGTGAATGCATTCCTAGTCACAGTGTGGCCACCCAATATAACGTCCCAGGCTGGAATGATGTCGTTAGCGAGGCTCACACAGCTGCTTGGGATGCTTTCTTGTGGTGGAGGAGTAATAGCAAACCACGTTCTGGTCCAATATTTGATAACATGAAAAGTTGTAGGGCTAGGTTCAAATATGCTCTACGAGCATGTAGGCGCAATGAAGAAAGCGTCAAATGTGACCAGTTAGCTAGTCACATGAGTGAACTGAACATGGTAGAATTCTGGAAACAAATGAAGGCTATGAGCTCCCACCGGTCTGTTAGATCAAACACTATTGATGGTGTGACTGGTGATGTTAATATTGCTGAAAAGTGGAAATGTCAATATGAAGCTATTTTCAACTCAGTCAAGAATGTTTCAATGAAGGATTCTGTTATGTTCGATATTCGCCTGTATAACGACATGTTTGATGCCTCTGATATTTCTGCTGTTACTCCTATTGAAGTTGCTTCACTGATCAAAGTTCTCAAGAAAGGCAAATCAGCTGGCCCTGACTGTCTCACCAGTGAATGCCTCATCAATGCTGATTTCAACTTGAGTACAGTATTCTATTGTCATTGTGTTTTAACTGTATGTTTGTTCATGGTTACATGCCAGATATGTTGATGGACTCTGTTATTATTCCCTTGGTGAAAAACAAGTGTGCTAGTTTGTCTGATATGAACAACTACAGACCTATAGCTATTGCAAATGTTATATCCAAATTGTTAGAGGGTTTAATCCTGAACAGAACTGAGGATCATCTGTGGACAAACGAAAATCAGTTTGGTTTCAAGTCAGCTCTTTCAACTGACAAGGCTGTTTACCTACTCCATGAATTTGTTGACTACTTCAGAAGCCAATCCACTAGTGTCTATGCTACGTTCCTAGACGATAGCAAAGCTTTTGACAGGATTAACCACTGGTGTTTGTTTAGAAAACTGATCGATCGAGGTATTCCTATTTACATGGTTAGCATCCTGTTATACTGGTACAGAAGGCAGTCTATGGTTGTTAGGTGGCGCAATGTCACCTCATCCAAATTTCATGTGACCAACGGTGTTAAACAAGGTGGTATACTGTCACCCTTGTTGTTTAATGTCTATGTTGATGATCTCAGTGTACTGTTGAACAATACTAATGTGGGCAGCTCCTTTAACGGTGCACTGTTAAATCACATTTTCTATGCTGATGATCTCTGTTTGTTAAGTTTGTCTACTGCAGCGATGCAACATCTCCTTTCGGTATGTGAAAAATTTGGTGAAAAAAAATGGCATCTTGTTCAACTGTACTAAATCTATGTGAATGGCTTTCAAACCGAAGGGTGTCAATACGTCGACTCCTGTTATGCCACTTTGTGGAAATAGCTTGAACTTTGTTGAAAAAGTCAAATACCTAGGTGTGTGGATTGAATCTGATAAGACCAATGTTGATTGTAACAGGCAACTCAGGAAACTCTATGCTCAAACAAATTTATTGTTGCAAAATTTCCATGGATGTTCTCCTGATGTCAAATGTATGCTGTTCAAGACCTTCTGTACCTCAATGTACTGCTCGCCTTTATGGTTTAATAGCAATGTTGCTGTCAGGAACAAAATCCGCATTGCATATAATAACTCCCTAAGAAGGTTGTTAGATATACCACGAAGGTCGAGTGCAAGCAAGATGTTTGTGTCCGTGAACATTCCGTCTTTTGGCGAGTTGATACAAAAGAATGTTTACAGTTTTATGAGAAGGTTGCTGGCATGTAACAATCATCTTATATCAGCAATTGTCAACTCGTCACTCACACTTCACTCCAGCATTTGGAAGTGGTGGCGTTCCATTTTATACTGAGTCCAATATTGTATGTTATTGTTGTTAAAAGAGCGCCGAGTGTCTGCTGATCTGTATATACTTTTATTTATTTATTTATTTATTTTCTACTCGTTTTAGCTCTGCATTTAATATGAGCCCTGAGTTTGAAATAAACGTTTGAATTTGAAGTTGAATTTGAAGTACTCGGTTGCAGTAACCGATCTGATCCACAAGATGTCAGGAGAGGACAACATAGCGCAGTAAACACCAGAGGGGGGCAGTGATTCAGAGGAAGAGACGAGTGCGTGACTTTTGAAGAAAGGTGGACTTGTTGACCCTCAAGTTCACACCCACGATTAGACATAAAGATTTTTTTTTTTTTGCATAAAACGAAAGCACAAATGAGTATGCCTACAAAATGATCAGTAGCCTATATTCACAGTTTAAAGATTGCAGTGTAGGGTGAAAGAAAGAAAGAAACATACACATATATTCTGTATTGTTTCTAGTGACTTTCATTCCTCTTCTCTCCAGTCCATACAGCTACTTCTCCAGGTTCTCTTCCACCTGCTCCCTACTCTCGCTACAGATCACAATGTTGTCTGTGGAGACTCCTGCCTGACCTCATCTGTCATCCCGTTTGTCACAATGGAAAAAAAAAAGAAGGGGCTAAGAGCCAATCCCTGATGTAGTCCAACCCCCCACCTTGAACCCATCTGTCACTCCCACAGCACACCTCACCACCATCTCATTGTCCTCATACTGTACATGTCCTGCACCCTCACATACTTCTCTACAAGTCCTGTCTCCCTCATACATTGTCACACTACCTCCATTGGCACTCCTATTATATGCTTTCTCTAGAATTCGCAAGGACACAGTGCAACTCCTTCTGACCATGTCTATACACCTCCATCAAGTGATTCTCTTGGCATGAAACTGTACTGTTGCTGCTCGCCGATCATCACCTCTTTTCTTAAACTAGCTTCAAAAACTTCAAATTTGTTTAAAAAATAGAAGTAGCACTTTAATACACACAGATACAGAACGTAATTTATTCAGGGGCGTAAATCCCGGGGGGAACACAGGGGTCATGTCCCCCCCTTCCATAAAGCTGTCCCCCCCAAAAAATCACATTGTAAACACAAACATGTTTTATTTGAACAGTATAGTAATGTTCCTTGAAGGCACAATACAAGTGGTGTGACTTAAAAACACATTGTTTGACATTTATAACTCTTGAAAGATTAGAACCCCCCCATCCTGACAGTGTCTTAGTCCAATCTGGGCGGGGCTGCTGCGGCTCATTACACACACGCTGACAGAGAGGAAGAGAGCGGTTAGGAGTAACTAAGTGCGTTGAAAGCTTAATGAGTGAACAGCTAATAAGTTATTTATCAGTTCATGTTTTCAACAGTTACATACTAAAGATGTAAAGAGATATTTCATCTCGTTTGTCCAAAGTCTGCCGACATGTTTTGATCGTGTAAAAACCTGTAGACAGGTAGGATATGGACTAATAAGGAACAATGACATAATTATCTAATATCATTATATAAGACATTTGAGAAGGTATTAGACAACACAGCAAAAATGGCATTTTTTATGTCCCCCTCAAAAATTAAGCTCTCAAATTTTCCTGTTTATTGTTCCCCCAACAATGAAATGGGATTTTTGCTCCTGAATTTATAATAGTGAACTTCCTTTCTGATCTTTGATACAGGGTAATTTGGAGCCATGTATATCTCATATTATCTATTTAAAAAACATTTGAATATGAATTAAGAGATGAAGTGGGCATATTAGTGAATTATTTTACTTCATTCAGTTCTGGATTCAAAACAAGTTACGCTCTGTCACAATAGTGGGCGTGGCAGCACCAATGATTGATAGCCCTCTTAGCCAATCAGATTTAAATATGGAATATAATAGTCCAATTAAAACCGGAGGTGGGAAGGAGGGGGCGGGTAGAAGGAAAATTCCCTGTCGTTGACTCACCGGGAGGGAGAACGTTACTCCACCGTTAACACCGTTCTTATCCTAGCGTAACCTGGTATTTCGGCTTTTGCTCGGTCTCCCGGTGTTGAGATGCTACATTTTCGGTCCACGGCAGTTCTCCGGGAATTAGCCCAAACGCAGCTGAAGCTCTCGGGCAGAGTCGTGATCCGGGCGGCGTCTGCTCCACTCGCAGCCCGTTTCAGCACCACCGGCAGCCCGGGCGGGAGGTCGCCGGGGACAGCGAGGGCGTTTGCCGGGTGGGGAGCCCAGCAGCGCTTTCCCGTTAGGAAGCACAGTCTCAGAGGCTTCTGCTCCAATGAAGCCGCGGGCAAGGACTCTTCAACGGACAAGTGAGTGACGCCGACACCGGTGTGCAGTGAGATGTTAACCGTTAGCGCCACGGTGGGCCAGGCTCCATTGGAAAAAAGGGGCAGTTTTAAAATAGCATCAAGCAGCGATTTGTACTGATTTAAAGTGTCTTATTTTTAAGGTTAGGAGACAGAATGGATGCCGATCTCCAGGTTGGCGCCTAATAGTCAGTTATGATTAAAATGTTTGCATTTTATCACACAGGAACCGGTAAGTACAGGTTTCTGTTCATATAGATCCCCAACCTCAATAATCGTAATAATTAATGTAGAACTCATTGACTGGAATGCTTTAATTATAAGTTAAGCACGGAGTCAATGCTTAGTTTACTTTTATAAAATTATTTATGTTTTGAGGACAGAATTTTTGTTTTGCCCTCACACCAGAATATAGATAAATAGATATGATAATGAAAGCTTTTATAGTGTCTTAATTTTTTGACAAATTTTACGCCGAATTAAAGGCTGTCTTCTGACATTGTGTTGTGATTACAACTCCGTCATTTCAATGCATTGTTCAACACTAATTATCGAATTTTACTATAATTGACATTTTTTTCCACGCTCTTTGGGTATGGGGGGTCTTAACGCGCATCATCAAAAGTAGCTAGCAGTTAGCTAAGGATGCTCAGCTGGAAAAGACAGACTTGGGAGAAAAATACAGGCTCTACATGGCCAACACGACAGTCTACAGCCAGACTAGTCAGGTGAAGGATTTAGGGGCAAGACAACCCACGGGAGACCGGCGACGGTGCAGTCACGCGTGGGGGTCAGCGCCCGGTAGCTAGCAACGGAGGTAAAGCGGCGAGATCCATTGTCGGACAAGCGTGACGGGCCTGTTAATATTTTAATTACCCACTGGCGTGTCATATGATCAATGTTTGAGATGTAAATTTTCTCCATAGGTAAGCCATAAGGGACACCACTCGTGGAATGTTGCAAAAAAAAAAAAAATCCAAAAATCCATCTTCTTTCTCTTTTGATTTACTGTCCAACCCACAGCAGCTGGATGTCTCATGAAGGTCAAGCTGGGTTTGTCCAGGAGTTCAGCTGTTAAATTGGGTCAATATGTCGCTATTATCATTACATAGACATTATATAGAGTAGAATCTCTTAATAATGCTAAGTGATATGAAGTAAGTTCATGTATTTCAGAAAACAAAGCTAAGACTGTTTTTATTTAGACTTTTAGCAGGTGGAATAACGTTGAAACTTGCAGTCATCAGGGGTTGTTCATTTGTATTCAGTTTCAATGCCGAATGAACATCGACGCCATGGTGAAGTGAGGAGATCTGTAGACTATGAGAGGACCCAAACTTGGCACAGTTGTTAGTCTTTCTCTACATAGGTACCACCAAAGGTCACGCACTTCTCCCATCGCTTTATGCAGCTGTGGAGACCTCACCTGTAGAAGTCTGCAGGTTGCGTCAGAAAAGTAGGGGTGGGCAGTATGGCCAAAAAATGATATCACGATATTTCTGTGAATTTTCACGATATTGCAGAATACAGGGTTTTGTTTTTTTTCTTTTAAATTTATGCAAAAAGGACAGTTTCACCTTTCAGTGTTATTTACCTTCAACATATTCAGGAAAAAACAAAAACTCTTATTTCTCCATTTTATAAACAGTAGCTCACATTTAGTTGAAATTATTTTTTAGTTCTGTGTCAAATATTGCAAGAAAATTATATAAACGTTACATCTTAACTGTACACAGAGGTCGGGTTTTATGCTGAATCACTTTACCTGCGTTACGCCTGATCGTTGCATGGACCTGTCCTGGGGCTTTTGGCTCTCGTTCCGCTGAATGGACATCCCCCACCCCCCCACCCCGCCTCTTTGGGTGGCTGAATAAAATCAAGATGCAGCGGCCAAAATGGAAGTAAAAATCTACAGCCACTTCGAGCTGCATATTGTTCAACGTTAATACCGCTCCAGCGGTGTTGTGGACAGGTGGAAAAATGCAGGCAGATTATCCACACTGCTGCACTGTTTTTTTTTTTGTTTTTTGTTTTTTTTTAAACTTGACAGCAGTCTGAAACAGAAAGTGGAACTTAAATATTTCCACTCAACTGGAGAATCTGACTTTGGTGCGGCAGCTTCCCGCCATGTTTGTTTTGCTGTTTCTATGCAGTGTGTTGTTGTCATGCAGCAGACCCCAAATATTGCAATATTAATTTTTACACCGGTATCAAAATTTATACTGGTATAATCGTGAATGATACGATATGGCACACCCCTAGTCAGATGCCACGACTTGACCTCCGAAATCAGCGCTTCACCATCTTGAAAGTGCTTGCCCTTCAAAAATGACTACGTGGTTGGAAAGAGGTGGAAGTCGGATGCTGCGAGATCAGGATAGTAAGGGGGTGAGGAAGGACTTTCTATGGGTTTTGATGGCCTTCCACAATTTCTGCAGCAGTAAAGTGTATTATGTCGACCAAGTTGGAAATTGGTAGAAAAGGGTGCATAGGCGATTAATCATTTGTCAATTTAATTTTCTGTTGATCAGCTAATCGTTGCTGCACCAATCAGCAGCCAGCCCGGTCACTCGTTCCTGTTCATCAGCAGCCAAACACCAGCCTCTATCCTCAGTTTCCATGGCGATAAAATGCCTCATTTCCCCCTTGGGGCAAAGTTGCCCCATTTGTTTCTAGTCATGGACAATTTGCTTAAGCTACCGGCCGTGTTTAGGCAGTCACTCATCTCTGCGTTTTAGTAGTCATAGCGTTGCATTTTCCCCCCGAAGGTTAATTTGAGTTTCAGTGAATCCTCAGCTCGTTCTGTTAAACAGGAAGACTAATCTTTGGGATTTAATGGCCCTCGAATGCAGCATGAATCATGGCACATTATGGAGAAGTGTGAGAACTGTCAAGGAACACGTCATCAGCTCCTGAAAAGAAGCACAGCCAGCCATTGAATCGTCTGTGTGGAATCTTATCAGGGGCGTTTGTAGCTTTGGTTTTTACTGCAATGTTTATCTTTGTAATATTTCTCTTTAGTTAATGACTTGCTGTTATTTCAGTTTAGTTTTCTAGTATTGTCAGTTGACAGAGCATTGTAAGTGAGGAGGAGGATGTTATCTAGATTCTGTAGGAAGTCTGTGAAGGGAGGCCAAAACGGGAGCGGTGTTCCAAATGTTAACTCGTTCAAAGTAGCATGCTGAGGAGGGGCTGTTAGCTGCTGTATTTGCTGTGAAACGGTCCATGTGAGCAGCAATTTTAGCTAACATTAAATGGTTCTATCAAATAAAATTTGTGCGTTAGGTCCTGAAGGTCCTGAGGTTGTGGTCCAGCTTGTCAAGTGTTGAAACTGCTTATGATGCATTATGGATGGCTATTTTTTAAATTTCTACTAAAGCTGGTGTGCCGCCCAGCAGTTGTCTGGCCCTCTAGTAGCAGATAAATCGGTGGCACAGATTGATTTGTGCCGCGCCGCCTCCCAACGCGGCCGCGTTTCATGTCAGCCTGCCTTCCACTCCGCCTCTCTAAACAGTTTGTCGTGATGACTGTGAAGCACAAATCAGCCCCGCTGATCACATTAAATAACTAAATGTAGCAGATACTGGTGACTTTATCAAGGCACAGACCTCCACGTGTCAATACGAACATCTCCGCCAAAGATCTGAGATATAATAAATGAAGTTACATCATCTCTGGGGGCTCAGCAGGACATCTCTATAAGCAGTACTCTAAAAAGTACATCAAGTTTTTTTTATTGTACACCAAACTCGGTCCAGTTTTTCAACAAAATGTGACGTCTGGTGTTTAATGCTGCAACAATTAGTTGATCAGTCATCAGAAAATTAATCTACAGTTAACTGGATAATCACCTTTTTCACCCATTTACAGCTTGGGAAGAAAAAAAAAACTATTGGGGGGGGGGGGGATCACAAGTTTTAGAGAAAAAAGCTGCAAATTTACCAAAAAAAAATTAAATGCCTAAAAAGTCACAAATTTTTGAAAACCTAAAAAAAAAAAAAAAAAAATTGGATGAAAACAAGTCACAAACTTTTCAGGAGAATGAAGAAAAAAAAAAATCAAAGATGTCTTCTGTGGCTCAATGTTATGGCCAGTCAGCACCGCAAACGCTAGCAGACATTTGTTGACAGTACTAAAAGCTGCTAAAAGCTTGGGCAGCAGTTAAAATGGACCTTTCAGTATGTGACCACATGCTAAATGAACAAATTACAAAACCACAGTCTTATGGTGCGTTCCGATCGCCCAGTAGTGTACTCCGGAGTGGACTGCACAGGGTATTCCCACATATTAAGTGAGATTCCAAACCAATGGGAGCGAACGGTCTTCAGTTCAAAGGCAACTGAGAACTGAGCAGGGAAGAAGTGAACAACCATACATCACTTCACCGGAAGTTGACAAGAAGATTACCCATAAGCCATTGCACCTCAAATATAAGTAAGACAAACTATTGTTGCTAAACGTTATTAACAAGTGAAACTAGGGCTGTGTGATATGACGATATATATCGGTGATAAGATAAATGTCTACCATTTCATATAAAACTGTATCGTTTATATCGGGATTTAAGAGACATACCCGCTTCTACTTGTCACCGCCCTGCCTCTCCCCTCAGTACGCCAGGTACACCAGAGCAGCTAACTGAAAGCTAATGTTTTGCAGCCACTTCTGTGGAGTGGCTACTTCTGTGCCAGCAAGAGATGTGGGACTTTTTCCCGCCATGCTGTGTCAGAGACGATAGTCCTCCAACCTCGTTTTAATTGGAGGTAAGTCACATTAACACCATCTCGCTCTAATTATAAGACGGCAAATGCTAAACGACGATGCAAACTTGTCGCTAATAGGAAACATTATAGTGTATCAGACTATCGTTCTGGTTTAAATCACTGCTGAGTTTCTTAATTTTGTCTGAAAAAACATTACAAAAGCTGCAAAAGTGTATGACAATGGCCGCATACACACTAACAGATGAATGACAGATGAATTTGTACAATTGATTTTTTTTTTTTTCAGTATGTAATTTAGAATGTAGAAGAAGAGATGGTTCTTTTTGTTGGTTATCATATGTACACTATAGAACAGGGGTGTCCAACCATGTGCCATGGAGAGCCAAGACCCTGCAGGTTTTACCTCCAACCAGTGTCTTCAACAGCAGATTTCAGTGAACTTCTTCCCACTGATTGCTGATAAGTGAAAACACCTGCTGAAGAGACTGGGTAGAAGAGAAAACCTGCAGGGTCTTGGCTCTCCATGGCACATGGTTGGACACCCCTGCTATAGAATTTACAGAAAATGCAGATTGTGATATACAGTGGTGTGAAAAAGTGTTGCCTCCTTCCTGATTTCTCTTTTTTTGAATGTCACAATTAAATGTTTCAGATCATCAAACAAATTTAAATATTAGCCAAAGATAACCCAAGTAAACACAAAATGCAGTTTTTAAATGAATGTGTTTATTATTAAGGGTAAAAAAATCCAAACCTACATGGCCCTGTGTGAAAAAGTGATTGCCCCCTAAACCTAATAACTGGTTGGGCCACCCATAGCAGCAACAACTCCAATCAAGCATTTGCGATAACTGGCAATGAGTCTTTTATAGCGCTGTGGAGGAATTCTGGCCCACTCATCTTTGCAGAATTGTTGTAATTCAGCCACATTGGAGGGTTTTCGAGAATGAACTGCCTTTTTAAGGTCATGCCACAGGATCTCAATCAGATTCAGGTCAGGATTTTGACTAGGCCACTCCAAAGTCTTCATTTTGTTTTTCTTAAGCCATTCAGAGGTGAACTTGCTGGTGTATTTTGGATCATCGTCCTGCTGCAGAATCCAAGTGCGGTTGAGCTCAAGGTCACGAACAGATGGCCGGACATTCTCCTTCAGGATTTTTTGGTAGACAGCAGAATTCATGGTTCCATTTACCACAGCAAGTCTTCCAGGTCCTGAAGCAGCAAAACAGCCCCAGTCCACCACACTACCACCACCATATTTTACTGTTGGTATGATGTTCCTTTTTTGAAATGCTGTGTTACTTTTACACCGGATGTAATGGGACACACACCTTCCAGAAAGTTCAACTTTTGCCTCGTCAGTCCACAGAGTATTTTCCCAAAAGTCACTGGGGATCATCAAGATGTTTTCTGGCAAAACTGAGAAGAGCCTTTATGTTCTTTTTGCTCAGCAGTGGTTTTCGTCTTGGAACTCTGCCATGCAGGCCATTTTTGTCCAGTGTCTTTCTTATAGTGGAGTCATGAACACTGACCTTAACTGAGGCAAGTGAGGCCTGCAGTTCTTTGGATGTTGTTGTGGGGTCTTCTGTGACCTCATGGATGAGTCGTTGCTGTGCTCTTGGGGTAATTTTGGTCGGCTGGCAACTCCTGGGAAGGTTCACCACTGTTCCATGTTTTTTCCATTTGTGGATAATGGCTCTCATTGTTGTTCACTGGAGTCCCAAAGCTTTAGAAGTGGCTTTATAACCTTTTCTAGACTGATAGATCTAAATTACTTTGTTTCTCATTGGTTCCTGAATTTCTTTTTCATTGCAGCATGATGTCTAGCTTTTGAGGATCTTTTGGTCTGCTTCACTTTGACAGGCAAGTCCTGTTTAAGTGATTTCTTGATTGAGAACAGGTGTGGCAGTAATCAGGCCTGGGTGTGGCTAGAGAAATTGAACTCAGCTTTCCAAAGATGAGATAAACCACAGTTAATTTATGTTTTAACGGTGGTGGTGGTGGGGGCAATCACTTTTTCACACAGGGCCATGTAGGTTTTGATATTTTATTTTTTTTTTTTTTACCCTTCGTAATAAACACCTTCATTTAAAAACTGCATTTTGTATTTACTTGTGTTATCTTGGTCTAATATTTTAAAGTTGTTTGATCTGAAACATTTAAGTGTGACAAACATACAAAAAAATGAGATCAGGAAGGTGATAAACACTTTTTCACAGCACTGTATATCGTTATCGTCAAATAAGATTACCTATATCGTGATATGAAATTTTGGTCATATCACACAGCCCTAAGTGAAGCTGATGTTGGTTATTCTTTATATCAACTGATAGTGATAAAAATATTTTAGTTAGTATTTTATGTAAGAAATATAAATGATCCACCTGTAGTATCAGTATATGTCCATGGTTACCGTGGTAACGTACGGAGGAGGGAGGTGACGTGTAGGGTGTTCCAAATGGAGAAATTTTGTGAAGGGCAGTTAACTGATAATCCCTGAAAATGGAGCAGAGAATCAGGAACACAGTTGAAGTACACTGTGGATCGGAGCGTAGCTTGATGGCCTATATCGATGATCACATTCTTTGCATTTTCACAGTTAAAGCACGTCCTGGGTATGACGTTAAACTGCATCCGAGCGAGGGGGTCTGTTAGACTAGGAGGATGATGGAGTGCCTCTTAACCCTCACTGATACTCCCAGGTTTCCCTTGGGCAAGGACTAGTACCTGTTAGCCTCCCTTACCAGGGTTACGGTAACTCCCCAACAACTTTGTGTGTTATAATTCCCTAAGGGGACCAAGGGTTAAAGTGGTTCCGAGCACCCCCTTGCTGATCATATGAGGTCACAAATGGGGCAACTTGTTTGCCGTGAGTTGCGACCCATGTCAGTGGAGGAAGAGAGCCTGGTTCTTGAGGAATGTGTCTTGCTGCGGCTTTCACAAGTCCAACACAGTGCTTTGGCTCCTGCTTCACTTAGACGGGAGGTTGGAAGTTGCCCGGTCCAATCAATCGGCTTGTCAAGGTCTACTCTAGGATGTCTTTGGGCAGCATAACATCTCCTAATCCCAGAAGCCTATGGTGGAGGGTCAATGGAGTAATTTGCACTTTGGTGCTTTATTGCTCGAGTATACCATCCCTGTATCCCTGGTGCATAACCTGCAGGAAGTCCACGGCTCTGTGCATCCCCATGTAGGGCTCCGAGGAGGGTGGGGAGCAGGGATGATGAATCATACTCTATAAAATATGGCTACTAAACAAACCCCTAAAAAAACGAATGTTGGAAGACGATGTGGATGACCCAGGAATTGGCAGGATGGCTCTTTCAAATGGTGATATTTGGCCGAGGCTTATTGTTTTAGAGTCGCTCTCATCAGCTATGCCTCTTTCTAAGCTGTCCCCTTTTGCTGTACAGAAAGGAATTTCAGGTATTGCGGGGTCAGTTAAAGATGTTAAAAAACTGAGGTCTGGCCAGATTTTGGTGGAATGCTTAAAGAAATCCCATTCTGAAAATCTGTTGCGGTGTAATGTGCTGGCTGGTGTTCCAGTGAAGGCTTTTCCTCACCCTTCTCTAAACAGCTGCAAAGGAGTAATTCGTACTCGAGAACTCCACGATATGGAAGAGGATGAAATGGCCTCAGAACTGCAACAACAAGGAGTAACACATGTGAAGAGGATAACCATTAAAAAAGATGACCGAACAGTAAAAACTGGCACTTACATTCTGACATTCTACTGGCATCAGCTTCCAGAAAGAATCCAAATAGGATATCTGAGTGTAACTGTCGATACCTTTATTCCAAACCCGTTGAGATGTTTTAACTGCCAAAAGTTTGGCCATGGCTCTGCAGGATGTAGGAATAAACCAGTCTGCTGCAAATGTGGAGTGGAAAGGCATGAGTTGGCCTGCACAACACCTCCCAGATGTAGTAACTGTTTAGGCAATCATGCAGCATCATCGATGGAATGTCCTTGTTGGATCAAGGAAAAAGAAATTCAAACTGTCAAATGTACTAAGAAAATTAGCTACCCTGAGGCACGTAAACTGGTAGGTTTCCCAAAGTACAAATTCCAGCAGACT